>JAUMJK010001231.1:0-131926 GCA_033558105.1 Coccyzus lansbergi | reverse complement strand
TCTGGAGGCATTTAAAACTGTCCTGAGAGGCTCTAGAAGGGTCTGGGTGCCTTTATAAGGGTCCTGAGGGGCATTAGAAGGGTCTTGTGGCAATTATAAAAGCCCTGAGGGGAATTAGCAGGGTCTGGGGGACTTTAGAAGGGTCCTGAGGGGCTCTATAAGGGTCTGGGGGCCTTTAGAAGGGTCTTCAGGTGCTCTAGAAGGGTCTGGGGACCTTAAGAAAGGCCCTGTGGGGCATTAGAAGGGTCTGGGGGCCTTTAGAATGCTCCTGAGGGGCAGTAGAAGGGTCTGGGGACCTTTAGAAAGGCCCTGATGGGCATTAGAATGGTCTGCAGGCCTTTAGAAGTGTCCTGAGGGGCTCTAGAATGGTCTGGAGGCCTTTATAAGGGTCCTGACGGGCTCTAGAAGGGTCTGGGAACCTTTATAAATGCCCTGAGGGGCATTAGAAGGGTCTGAGGGCCTTTAGAAAGGTCCTGAGGGGCATTAGAAGGGTCTTGTATCCTTCATAAGGGTCCTGAAAGGCATTAGAAGGGTCTGGGGGCTTTTAGATGGGTCCTGAGGCAATCTAGAAGGGTCTGGGGGCCTTTACATGGGTCTTGAGGGTCATTAGAAGGGTGTGGAGGCCTTTAGAAAGGCCCTGAAAGGCATTAGAAGGGTCTGGGGGCTTTTAGATGGGTCCTGAGGCAATCTAGAAGGGTCTGGGGGCCTTTACATGGGTCTTGAGGGTCATTAGAAGGTTGTGGAGGCCTTTAGAAAGGCCCTGAGGGGCTCTAGAAGGGTCTGGGGGCTATTAGAAGCGTCCTGAGGGGGTCCAGAAGGGTCTGGGGGCATTTTTAAAGGCCCTCAGGTGGATGATAAGGGTCTGGGGACCTTTAGAAAGGCCCTGAGTGGCATTAGAAGGGTCTGGGGGCGTTTAGAAGGGTCTTCAGGGGCTCTAGAAGGGTCTCGGGACCTTTAGAAAGGCCCTGACGGGCATTAGAATGGTCTGCGGGCCTTTAGAAGTGTCCTGAGGGGCTCTAGAATGGTCTGGGGGCCTTTATAAGGGTCCTGACGGGCTCTAGAAGGGTCTGGGAACCTTTATAAATGCCCTGAGGGGCATTAGAAGGGTCTTGTGGCCTTCATAAGGGTCCTGAAAGGCATTAGAAGGGTCTGGGGGCTTTTAGATGGGTCCTGAGGCAATCTAGAAGGGTCTAGGGGCCTTTACATGGGTCTTGAGGGTCATTAGAAGGGTGTGGAGGCCTTTAGAAAGGCTCTGAAAGGCATTAGAAGGGTCTGGGGGCTTTTAGATGGGTCCTGAGGCAATCTAGAAGGGTCTGGGGGCCTTTACATGGGTCTTGATGGTCATTAGAAGGGTGTGGAGGCCTTTAGAAAGGCCCTGAGGGGCTCTTGAAGGGTCTGGGGGGCTATTAGAAGCATCCTGAGGGGGTCCAGAATGGTCTGGGTGCCTTTTTAAAGGCCCTCAGGGGTATTATAAGGGTCTTGCGGCCTTTAGAAAGGCCCTGAGTGGCATTAGAAGGGTCTGGGTGCCTTTAGAAATGTCCTGAGGGGCTCTAGAAGGGTCTGGGGGCCTTTAGAAATGTCCTGAGGGGCATTAGAAGGGTCTGGGGGCCTTTAGAAAGGCCCTGAGGGGCATTACAAGGGTCTGGGGTCATATAGAAAAGCCCTGAGAGGTTCTAGAAGTGTCTGGGGTACTTTAGAAAGGCCCTGAGGGGCATTAGAAGGGTCTGGGGGCCTTTAGAAAGGTCCTGAGGGGCATTAGAAGGGTCTGGGGGCCTTTAGAATGGTCCTGAGGGGGTCTAGCAGGCTCTGGAGGCATTTAAAACTGTCCTGAGAGGCTCTAGAAGGGTCTGGGTGCCTTTATAAGGGTCCTGAGGGGCATTAGAAGGGTCTTGTGGCAATTATAAAAGCCCTGAGGGGAATTAGCAGGGTCTGGGGGCCTTTAGAATGGTCCTGAGGGGGTCTATAAAGGTCTAGAGGCATTTAAAACTGTCCTGAGAGGCTCTAGAAGGGTCTGGGTGCCTTTATAAAAGCCCTGAGGGGAATTAGCAGGGTCTGGGGGACTTTAGAAGGGTCCTGAGTGGCTCTAGAATGGTCTGGGGGCCTTTAGAAGGTTCTTCAGGGGATCTAGAAGGGTCTGGGGACCTTTAGAAAGGCCCTGAGGGGCATTAGAAGGGTCTGAGGGCCTTTAGAAAGGTCCTGAGGGGCATTAGAAGGGTCTTGTGGCCTTCATAAGGGTCCTGAAAGGCATTAGAAGGGTCTGGGGGCTTTTAGATGGGTCCTGAGGCAATCTAGAAGGGTCTGGGGGCCTTTACATGGGTCTTGAGGGTCATTAGAAGGGTGTGGAGGCCTTTATAAAGGCCCTAAGGGGCTCTAGAAGAGTCTGTGGGCTATTAGAAGCGTCCTGAGGGGGTCCAGAAGGGTCTGGGGGCCTTTTTAAAGGCCCTCAGGGGGATGATAAGGGTCTGGGGACCTTTAGAAAGGCCCTGAGTGGCATTAGAAGGGTCTGGGTGCCTTTAGAAATGTCCTGAGGGGCTCTAGAAGGGTCTGGGGGCCTTTAGAAATGTCCTGAGGGGCATTAGAAGGGTCTGGGGGCCTTTAGAAAGGCCCTGAGGGGCATTACAAGGGTCTGGGGTCATATAGAAAAGCCCTGAGAGGTTCTAGAAGGGTCTGGGGTACTTTAGAAAGGCCCTGAGAGGCATTAGAAGGGTCTGGGGGCCTTTAGAATGGTCCTGAGGGGGTCTAGAAGGCTCTGGAGCATTTAAAACTGTCCTGAGAGGCTCTAGAAGGGTCTGGGTGCCTTTATAAGGGTCCTGAGGGGCATTAGAAGGGTCTTGTGGCCCTTATAAATGCCCTGAGGGGAATTAGCAGGGTCTGGGGGACTTTAGAAGGGTCCGGAGGGGCTCTAGAAGGGTCTGGGGGCCTTGAGAAGGGTCTTCAGGGGCTCTAGAAGGGTCTGGGGGCCTTTACATGGGTCTTGAGGGTCATTAGAAGGGTGTGGAGGCCTTTAGAAAGGCCCTGTGGGGCATTAGAAGGGTCTGGGGGCCTTTAGAATGCTCCTGAGGGGCAGTAGAAGGGTCTGGGGACCTTTAGAAAGGCCCTGACAGGCATTAGAATGGTCTGCGGGCCTTTAGAAGTGTCCTGAGGGGCTCTAGAATGGTCTGGGGGCCTTTATAAGGGTCCTGACGGGCTCTAGAAGGGTCTGGGAACCTTTATAAATGCCCAGAGGGGCATTAGAAGGGTCTGAGGGCCTTTAGAAAGGTCCTGAGGGGCATTAGAAGGGTCTTGTGGCCTTCATAAGGGTCCTGAAAGGCATTAGAAGGGTCTGGGGGCTTTTAGATGGGTTCTGAGGCAATCTAAAAGGGTCTAGGGGCCTTTACATTGGTCTTGAGTGTCATTAGAAGGGTGTGGAGGCCTTTAGAAAGGCCCTGAAAGGCATTAGAAGGGTCTGGGGGCTTTTAGATGGGTCCTGAGGCAATCTAGAAGGGTCTGGGGGCCTTTACATGGGTCTTGAGGGTCATTAGAAGGGTGTGGAGGCCTTTAGAAAGGCCCTGAGGGGCTCTAGAAGGGTCTGGGGGCTATTAGAAGCGTCCTGAGGGGGTCCAGAAGGGTCTGGGGGCCTTTTTATAAGCCCTCAGGGGGATTATAAGGGTCTCGCGGCCTTTAGAAAGTCCCTGAGTGGCATTAGAAGGGTCTGGGTGCCTTTAGAAATGTCCTGAGGGTCTCTAGAAGGGTCTGGGGGCCTTTAGAAATGTCCTGAGGGGCATTAGAAGGGTATGGGGGCCTTTAGAATGGTCCTGAGGGGGTCTAGAAGGGTCTGGAGGCATTTAAAACTGTCCTGAGAGGCTCTAGAAGGGTCTGGGTGCCTTTATAAGGGTCCTGAGGGGCATTAGAAGGGTCTGGGTGCCCTTATAAAAGCCCTGAGGAAAATTAGCAGGGTCTGGGGGACTCTAGAAGGGACCTGAGGGGCTCTATAAGGGTCTGAGGGCCTTTAGAAGGGTCTTCAGGGGCTCTAGAAGGGCCTGGGGACGTTAGAAAGGCCCTATGGGGCATTAGAAGGGCCTTGGGGCCTTTAGAATGCTCCTGAAGGGCAGTAGAAGGGTCTGGGGACCTTTAGAAAGGCCCTGACGGGCATTAGAATGGTCTGCGGGCCTTTAGTAGTGTCCTGAGGGGCTCTAGAATGGTCTGGGGGCCTTTATAAGGGTCCTGCCGGGCTCTAGAAGGGTCTGGGAACCTTTATAAATGCCTAGAGGGGCAATAGAAGGGTCTGAGGGCCTTTAGAAAGGCCCTGAGGGGCATTAGAAGGGTCTGGGGGCCTTTAGAATGGTCCTGAGGGGGTCTATAAAGGTCTAGAGGCATTTAAAACTGTCCTGAGAGGCTCTAGAAGGGTCTGGGTGCCTTTATAAAAGCCCTGAGGGGAATTAGCAGGGTCTGGGGGACTTTAGAAGGGTCCTGAGTGGCTCTAGAATGGTCTGGGGGCCTTTAGAAGGGTCTTCAGGGGATCTAGAAGGGTCTGGGGACCTTTAGAAAGGCCCTGAGGGGCATTAGAAGGGTCTGAGGGCCTTTAGAAAGGTCCTGAGGGGCATTAGAAGGGTCTTGTGGCCTTCATAAGGGTCCTGAAAGGCATTAGATAGGTCTGGGGGCTTTTAGATGGGTCCTGAGGCAATCTAGAAGGGTCTGGGGGCCTTTACATGGGTCTTGAGGGTCATTAGAAGGGTGTGGAGGCCTTTAGAAAGGCCCTGAGGAGCTCTAGAAGGGTCTGGGGGCTATTAGAAGCGTCCTGAGGGGGTCCAGAAGGGTCTGGGGGCCTTTTTAAAGGCCCTCAGGGGGATGATAAGGGTCTCGCGGCCTTTAGAAAGGCCCTGAGTGGCATTAGAAGGGTCTGGGTGCCTTTAGAAATGTCCTGAGGGGCTCTAGAAGGGTCTGGGGGCCTTTAGAAATGTCCTGAGGGGCATTAGAAGGGTCTGGGGGCCTTTAGAAAGGCCCTGAGGGGCATTACAAGGGTCTGGGGTCATATAGAAAAGCCCTGAGAGGTTCTGGAAGGGTCTGGGGTACTTTTGAAAGGCCCTGAGGGGCATTAGAAGGGTCTGGGTGCCTTTAGAAGGGTCCTGATGGGCATTATAAGGGTCTGGGGGCCTTTAGAATGGTCCTGAGGGGGTCTAGAAGGCTCTGGAGGCATTTAAAACTGTCCTGAGAGGCTCTAGAAGGGTCTGGGTGCCTTTATAAGGGTCCTGAGGGGCATTAGAAGGGTCTTGTGGCCCTTATAAATGCCCTGAGGGGAATTAGCAGGGTCTGGGGGACTTTAGAAGGGTCTTCAGGGGCTCTAGAAGGGTCTGGGGGCCTTTACATGGGTCTTGAGGGTCATTAGAAGGGTGTGGAGGCCTTTAGAAAGGCCCTGTGGGGCATTAGAAGGGTCTGGGGGCCTTTAGAATGCTCCTGAGGGGCAGTAGAAGGGTCTGGGGACCTTTAGAAAGGCCCTGACAGGCATTAGAATGGTCTGCGGGCCTTTAGAAGTGTCCTGAGGGGCTCTAGAATGGTCTGGGGGCCTTTATAAGGGTCCTGACGGGCTCTAGAAGGGTCTGGGAACCTTTATAAATGCCCAGAGGGGCATTAGAAGGGTCTGAGGGCCTTTAGAAAGGTCCTGAGGGGCATTAGAAGGGTCTTGTGGCCTTCATAAGGGTCCTGAAAGGCATTAGAAGGGTCTGGGGGCTTTTAGATGGGTTCTGAGGCAATCTAGAAGGGTCTAGGGGCCTTTACATTGGTCTTGAGTGTCATTAGAAGGGTGTGGAGGCATTTAGAAAGGCCCTGAAAGGCATTAGAAGGGTCTGGGGGCTTTTAGATGGGTCCTGAGGCAATCTAGAAGGGTCTGGGGGCCTTTACATGGGTCTTGAGGGTCATTAGAAGGGTGTGGAGGCCTTTAGAAAGGCCCTGAGGGGCTCTAGAAGGGTCTGGGGTCTATTAGAAGCGTCCTGAGGGGGTCCAGAAGGGTCTGGGGGCCTTTTTATAGGCCCTCAGGGGGATTATAAGGGTCTCGCGGCCTTTAGAAAGTCCCTGAGTGGCATTAGAAGGGTCTGGGTGCCTTTAGAAATGTCCTGAGGGTCTCTAGAAGGGTCTGGGGGCCTTGAGAAATGTCCTGAGGGGCATTAGAAGGGTCTGGGGGCCTTTAGAAATGTCCTGAGGGGCATTACAAGGGTCTGGGGTCATATAGAAAGGCCCTGAGAGGTTCTAGAAGTGTCTGGGGTACTTTAGAAAGGCCCTGAGGGGCATTAGAAGGGTCTGGGGCCTTTAGAAGGGTCCTGAGGGGCATTAGAAGGGTCTGGGGGCCTTTAGAATGGTCCTGAGGGGGTCTAGAAGGGTCTGGAGGCATTTAAAACTGTCCTGAGAGGCTCTAGAAGGGTCTGGGTGCCTTTTTAAGGGTCCTGAGGGGCATTAGAAGGGTCTTGTGGCACTTATAAAAGCCCTGAGGGGAATTAGCAGGGTCTGGGGGACTTTAGAAGGGTCCTGAGGGGCTCTATAAGGGTCTGGGGGCCTTTAGAAGGGTCTTCAGGGGCTCTAGAAGGGTCTGGGGACCTTTAGAAAGGCCCTGTGGGGCATTAGAAGGGTCTGGGGGCCTTTAGAATGCTCCTGAGGTGCAGTAGAAGGGTCTGGGGACCTTTAGAAAGGCCCTGACAGGCATTAGAATGGTCTGTGGGCCTTTAGAAGTGTCCTGAGGGGCTCTAGAATGGTCTGGGGGCCTTTATAAGGGTCCTGACGGGCTCTAGAAGGGTCTGGGAACCTTTATAAATGCCCTGAGGGGCATTAGAAGGGTCTGAGGGCCTTTAGAAAGGTCCTGAGGGCCATTAGAAGGGTCTTGTGTCTTCATAAGGGTCCTGAAAGGCATTAGAAGGGTCTGGGGGCTTTTAGATGGGTCCTGAGGCAATCTAGAAGGGTCTGGGGGCCTTTACATGGGTCTTGAGGGTCATTAGAAGGGTGTGGAGGCCTTAGAAAGGCCCTGAAAGGCATTAGAAGGGTCTGGGGGCTTTTAGATGGGTCCTGAGGCAATCTAGAAGGGTCTGGGGGCCTTTACATGGGTCTTGAGGGTCATTAGAAGGGTGTGGAGGCCTTTAGAAAGGCCCTGAAATGCATTAGAAGGGTCTGGGGGCTTTTAGATGGGTCCTGAGGCAATCTAGAAGGGTCTGGGGGCTATTAGAAGCGTCCTGAGGGGGTCCAGAAGGGTCTGGGGGCATTTTTAAAGGCCCTCAGGGGGATGATAAGGGTCTGGGGACCTTTAGAAAGGCCCTGAGTGGCATTAGAAGGGGTGTGGGGGCGTTTAGAAGGGTCTTCAGCGGCTCTAGAAGGGTCTCGGGACCTTTAGAAAGGCCCTGACGGGCATTAGAATGGTCTGCGGGCCTTTAGAAGTGTCCTGAGGGGCTCTAGAATGGTCTGGGGGCCTTTATAAGGGTCCTGACGGGCTCTAGAAGGGTCTGGGAACCTTTATGAATGCCCTGAGGGGCATTAGAAGGGTCTGAGGGCCTTTAGAAAGGTCCTGAGGGGCATTAGAAGCGTCTTGTGGCCTTCATAAGGGTCCTGAAAGGCATTAGAAGGGTCTGGGGGCTTTTAGATGGGTCCAGAGGCAATCTAGAAGGGTCTAGGGGCCTTTACATGGGTCTTGAGGGTCATTAGAAGGGTGTGGAGGCCTTTAGAAAGGCTCTGAAAGGCATTAGAAGGGTCTGGGGGCTTTTAGATGGGTCCTGAGGCAATCTAGAAGGGTCTGGGAGCCTTTACATGGGTCTTGAGGGTCATTAGAAGGGTGTGGAGGCCTTTAGAAAGGCCCTGAGGGGCTCTAGAAGGGTCTGGGGGCTATTAGAAGCATCCTGAGGGGGTCCAGAAGGGTCTGGGTGCCTTTTTAAAGGCCCTCAGGGGTATTATAAGGGTCTTGCGGCCTTTAGAAAGGCCCTGAGTGGCATTAGAAGGGTCTGGGTGCCTTTAGAAATGTCCTGAGGGCCTCTAGAATGGTCTGGGGGCCTTTAGAAATGTCCTGAGGGGCATTAGAAGGGTCTGGGGGCCTTTAGAAAGGCCCTGAGGGGCATTACAAGGGTCTGGGGTCATATAGAAAAGCCTGAGAGGTTCTAGAAGTGTCTGGGGTACTTTAGAAAGGCCCTGAGGGGCATTAGAAGGGTCTGGGGGCCTTTAGAAGGGTCCTGAGGGGCATTAGAAGGGTCTGGGGGCCTTTAGAATGGTCCTGAGGGGGTCTAGCAGGCTCTGGAGGCATTTAAAACTGTCCTGAGAGGCTCTAGAAGGGTCTGGGTGCCTTTATAAGGGTCCTGAGGGGCATTAGAAGGGTCTTGTGGCAATTATAAAAGCCCTGAGGGGAATTAGCTGGGTCTGGGCGACTTTAGAAGGGTCCTGAGGGGCTCTATAAGGGTCTGGGGGCCTTTAGAAGGGTCTTCAGGTGCTCTAGAAGGGTCTGGGGACCTTAAGAAAGGCCCTGTGGGGCATTAGAAGGGTCTGGGGCCTTTAGAATGCTCCTGAGTGGCAGTAGAAGGGTCTGGGGACCTTTAGAAAGGCCCTGACGGGCATTAGAATGGTCTGCGGGCCTTTAGAAGTGTCCTGAGGGGCTCTAGAATGGTCTGGAGGCCTTTATAAGGGTCCTGAAGGGCTCTAGAAGGGTCTGGGAACGTTTATAAATGCCCTGAGGGGCATTAGAAGGGTCTGAGGGCCTTTAGAAAGGTCCTGAGGCGCATTAGAAGGGTCTTGTGTCCTTCATAAGGGTCCTGAAAGGCATTAGAAGGGTGTGGGGGCTTTTAGATGGGTCCTTAGGCAATCTAGAAGGGTCTGGGGGCCTTTACATGGGTCTTGAGGGTCATTAGAAGGGTGTGGAGGCCTTTAGAAAAACCCTGAAAGGCATTAGAAGGGTCTGGGGCTTTTAGATTGGTCCTGAGGCAATCTAGAAGGGTCTGGGGGCCTTTACATGGGTCTTGAGGGTCATTAGAAGGTTGTGGAGGCCTTTAGAAAGGCCCTGATGGGCTCTAGAAGGGTCTGGGGGCTATTAGAAGCGTCCTGAGGGGGTCCAGAAGGGTCTGGGGGCATTTTTAAAGGCCCTCAGGTGGATGATAAGGGTCTGGGGACCTTTAGAAAGGCCCTGAGTGGCATTAGAAGGGTCTGGGGGCGTTTAGAAGGGTCTTCAGGGGCTCTAGAAGGGTCTGGGGACCTTAAGAAAGGCCCTGTGGGGCATTAGAAGGGTCTGGGGGCCTTTAGAATGCTCCTGAGGGGCAGTAGAAGGGTCTGGGGACCTTTAGAAAGGCCCTGACGGGCATTAGAATGGTCTGCGGGCCTTTAGAAGTGTTCTGAGGGGCTCTAGAATGGTCTGGAGGCCTTTATAAGGGTCCTGACGGGCTCTAGAAGGGTCTGGGAACCTTTATAAATGCCCTGAGGGGCATTAGAAGGGTCTGAGGGCCTTTAGAAAGGTCCTGAGGGGCATTAGAAAGGTCTTGTGTCCTTAATAAGGGTCCTGAAAGGCATTAGAAGGGTCTGGGGGCTTTTAGATGGGTCCTGAGGCAATCTAGAAGGGTCTGGGGGCCTTTACATGGGTCTTGAGGGTCATTAGAAGGTTGTGGAGGCCTTTAGAAAGGCCCTGAGGGGCTCTAGAAGGGTCTGGGGGCTATTAGAAGCGTCCTGAGGGGGTCCAGAAGGGTCTGGGGGCATTTTTAAAGGCCCTCAGGGGGATGATAAGGGTCTGGGGACCTTTAGAAAGGCCCTGAGTGGCATTAGAAGGGTCTGGGGGCGTTTAGAAGGGTCTTCAGCGGCTCTAGAAGGGTCTCGGGACCATTAGAAAGGCCCTGACGGGCATTAGAATGGTCTGCGGGCCTTTAGAAGTGTCCTGAGGGGCTCTAGAATGGTCTGGGGGCCTTTATAAGGGTCCTGACGGGCTCTAGAAGGGTCTGGGAACCTTTATAAATGCCCTGAGGGGCATTAGAAGGGTCTGAGGGCCTTTAAAAAGGTCCTGAGGGGCATTAGAAGCGTCTTGTGGCCTTCATAAGGGTCCTGAAAGGCATTAGAAGGGTCTGGGGGCTTTTAGATGGGTCCTGAGGCAATCTAGAAGGGTCTAGGGGCCTTTACATGGGTCTTGAGGGTCATTAGAAGGGTGTGGAGGCCTTTAGAAAGGCTCTGAAAGGCATTAGAAGGGTCTGGGGGCTTTTAGATGGGTCCTGAGGCAATCTAGAAGGGTCTGGGGGCCTTTACATGGGTCTTGAGGGTCATTAGAAGGGTGTGGAGGCCTTTAGAAAGGCCCTGAGGGGCTCTAGAAGGGTCTGGGGGCTATTAGAAGCATCCTGAGGGGGTCCAGAAGGGTCTGGGTGCCTTTTTAAAGGCCCTCAGGGGTATTATAAGGGTCTTGCGGCATTTAGAAAGGCCCTGAGTGGCATTAGAAGGGTCTGGGTGCCTTTAGAAATGTCCTGAGGGGCTCTAGAAGGGTCTGGGGGCCTTTAGAAATGTCCTGAGGGGCATTAGAAGGGTCTGGGGGCCTTTAGAAAGGCCCTGAGGGGCATTACAAGGGTCTGGGGTCATATAGAAAAGCCCTGAGAGGTTCTAGAAGTGTCTGGGGTACTTTAGAAAGGCCCTGAGGGGCATTAGAAGGGTCTGGGGGCCTTTAGAAGGGTCCTGAGGGGCATTAGAAGGGTCTGGGGGCCTTTAGAATGGTCCTGAGGGGGTCTAGCAGGCTCTGGAGGCATTTAAAACTGTCCTGAGAGGCTCTAGAAGGGTCTGGGTGCCTTTATAAGGGTCCTGAGGGGCATTAGAAGGGTCTTGTGGCAATTATAAAAGCCCTGAGGGGAATTAGCAGGGTCAGGGGGACTTTAGAAGGGTCCTGAGGGGCTCTATAAGGGTCTGGGGGCCTTTAGAAGGGTCTTCAGGTGCTCTAGAAGGGTCTGGGGACCTTAAGAAAGGCCCTGTGGGGCATTAGAAGGGTCTGGGGGCCTTTAGAATGCTCCTGAGGGGCAGTAGAAGGGTCTGGGGACCTTTAGAAAGGCCCCGACGGGCATTAGAATGGTCTGCGGGCCTTTAGAAGTGTCCTGAGGGGCTCTAGAATGGTCTGGAGGCCTTTATAAGGGTCCTGAAGGGCTCTAGAAGGGTCTGGGAACGTTTATAAATGCCCTGAGGGGCATTAGAAGGGTCTGAGGGCCTTTAGAAAGGTCCTGAGGCGCATTAGAAGGGTCTTGTGTCCTTCATAAGGGTCCTGAAAGGCATTAGAAGGGTGTGGGGGCTTTTAGATGGGTCCTGAGGCAATCTAGAAGGGTCTGGGGGACTTTACATGGGTCTTGAGGGTCATTAGAAGGGTGTGGAGGCCTTTAGAAAGGCCCTGAAAGGCATTAGAAGGGTGTGGGGGCTTTTAGATGGGTCCTGAGGCAATCTAGAAGGGTCTGGGGGCCTTTACATGGGTCTTGAGGGTCATTAGAAGGTTGTGGAGGCCTTTAGAAAGGCCCTGAGGGGCTCTAGAAGGGTCTGGGGGCTATTAGAAGCGTCCTGAGGGGGTCCAGAAGGGTCTGGGGGCATTTTTAAAGGCCCTCAGGGGGATGATAAGGGTCTGGGGACCTTTAGAAAGGCCCTGAGTGGCATTAGAAGGGTCTGGGGGCGTTTAGAAGGGTCTTCAGGGGCTCTAGAAGGGTCTCGGGACCTTTATAAAGGCCCTGAGGGGCATTAGAATGGTCTGCGGGCCTTTAGAAGTGTCCTGAGGGGCTCTAGAATGGTCTGGGGGCCTTTATAAGGGTCCTGACGGGCTCTAGAAGGGTCTGGGAACCTTTATAAATGCCCTGAGGGGCATTAGAACGGTCTGAGGGCCTTTAGAAAGGTCCTGAGGGGCATTAGAAGCGTCTTGTGGCCTTCATAAGGGTCCTGAAAGGCATTAGAAGGGTCTGGGGGCTTTTAGATGGGTCCTGAGGCAATCTAGAAGGGTCTAGGGGCCTTTACATGGGTCTTGAGGGTCATTAGAAGGGTGTGGAGGCCTTTAGAAAGGCTCTGAAAGGCATTAGAAGGGTCTTGGGGCTTTTAGATGGGTCCTGAGGCAATCTAGAAGGGTCTGGGGGCCTTTACATGGGTCTTGAGGGTCATTAGAAGGGTGTGGAGGCCTTTAGAAAGGCCCTGAGGGGCTCTAGAAGGGTCTGGGGGCTATTAGAAGCATCCTGAGGGGGTCCAGAAGGGTCTGGGTGCCTTTTTAAAGGCCCTCAGGGGTATTATAAGGGTCTTGCGGCCTTTAGAAAGGCCCTGAGTGGCATTAGAAGGGTCTGGGTGCCTTTAGAAATGTCCTGAAGGGCTCTAGAAGGGTCTGGGGGCCTTTAGAAAGGCCCTGAGGGGCATTACAAGGGTCTGGGGTCATATAGAAAAGCCCTGAGAGGTTCTAGAAGTGTCTGGGGTACTTTAGAAAGGCCCTGAGGGGCATTAGAAGGGTCTGGGGGCCTTTAGAAGGGTCCTGAGGGGCATTAGAAGGGTCTGGGGGCCTTTAGAATGGTCCTGAGGGGGTCTAGCAGGCTCTGGAGGCAGTTAAAACTGTCCTGAGAGGCTCTAGAAGGGTCTGGGTGCCTTTATAAGGGTCCTGAGGGGCATTAGAAGGGTCTTGTGGCAATTATAAAAGCCCTGAGGGGAATTAGCAGGGTCTGGGGGACTTTAGAAGGGTCCTGAGGGGCTCTATAAGGGTCTGGGGGCCTTTAGAAGGGTCTTCAGGTGCTCTAGAAGGGTCTGGGGACCTTAAGAAAGGCCCTGTGGGGCATTAGAAGGGTCTGGGGGCCTTTAGAATGCTCCTGAGGGGCAGTAGAAGGGTCTGGGGACCTTTAGAAAGGCCCTGATGGGCATTAGAATGGTCTGCAGGCCTTTAGAAGTGTCCTGAGGGGCTCTAGAATGGTCTGGAGGCCTTTATAAGGGTCCTGACGGGCTCTAGAAGGGTCTGGGAACCTTTATAAATGCCCTGAGGGGCATTAGAAGGGTCTGAGGGCCTTTAGAAAGGTCCTGAGGGGCATTAGAAGGGTCTTGTATCCTTCATAAGGGTCCTGAAAGGCATTAGAAGGGTCTGGGGGCTTTTAGATGGGTCCTGAGGCAATCTAGAAGGGTCTGGGGGCCTTTACATGGGTCTTGAGGGTCATTAGAAGGGTGTGGAGGCCTTTAGAAAGGCCCTGAAAGGCATTAGAAGGGTCTGGGGGCTTTTAGATGGGTCCTGAGGCAATCTAGAAGGGTCTGGGGGCCTTTACATGGGTCTTGAGGGTCATTAGAAGGTTGTGGAGGCCTTTAGAAAGGCCCTGAGGGGCTCTAGAAGGGTCTGGGGGCTATTAGAAGCGTCCTGAGGGGGTCCAGAAGGGTCTGGGGGCATTTTTAAAGGCCCTCAGGTGGATGATAAGGGTCTGGGGACCTTTAGAAAGGCCCTGAGTGGCATTAGAAGGGTCTGGGGGCGTTTAGAAGGGTCTTCAGGGGCTCTAGAAGGGTCTCGGGACCTTTAGAAAGGCCCTGACGGGCATTAGAATGGTCTGCGGGCCCTTAGAAGTGTCCTGAGGGGCTCTAGAATGGTCTGGGGGCCTTTATAAGGGTCCTGACGGGCTCTAGAAGGGTCTGGGAACCTTTATAAATGCCCTGAGGGGCATTAGAAGGGTCTTGTGGCCTTCATAAGGGTCCTGAAAGGCATTAGAAGGGTCTGGGGGCTTTTAGATGGGTCCTGAGGCAATCTAGAAGGGTCTAGGGGCCTTTACATGGGTCTTGAGGGTCATTAGAAGGGTGTGGAGGCCTTTAGAAAGGCTCTGAAAGGCATTAGAAGGGTCTGGGGGCTTTTAGATGGGTCCTGAGGCAATCTAGAAGGGTCTGGGGGCCTTTACATGGGTCTTGATGGTCATTAGAAGGGTGTGGAGGCCTTTAGAAAGGCCCTGAGGGGCTCTTGAAGGGTCTGGGGGCTATTAGAAGCATCCTGAGGGGGTCCAGAAGGGTCTGGGTGCCTTTTTAAAGGCCCTCAGGGGTATTATAAGGGTCTTGCGGCCTTTAGAAAGGCCCTGAGTGGCATTAGAAGGGTCTGGGTGCCTTTAGAAATGTCCTGAGGGGCTCTAGAAGGGTCTGGGGGCCTTTAGAAATGTCCTGAGGGGCATTAGAAGGGTCTGGGGGCCTTTAGAAAGGCCCTGAGGGGCATTACAAGGGTCTGGGGTCATATAGAAAAGCCCTGAGAGGTTCTAGAAGTGTCTGGGGTACTTTAGAAAGGCCCTGAGGGGCATTAGAAGGGTCTGGGGGCCTTTAGAAGGGTCCTGAGGGGCATTAGAAGGGTCTGGGGGCCTTTAGAATGGTCCTGAGGGGGTCTAGCAGGCTCTGGAGGCATTTAAAACTGTCCTGAGAGGCTCTAGAAGGGTCTGGGTGCCTTTATAAGGGTCCTGAGGGGCATTAGAAGGGTCTTGTGGCAATTATAAAAGCCCTGAGGGGAATTAGCAGGGTCTGGGGGCCTTTAGAATGGTCCTGAGGGGGTCTATAAAGGTCTAGAGGCATTTAAAACTGTCCTGAGAGGCTCTAGAAGGGTCTGGGTGCCTTTATAAAAGCCCTGAGGGGAATTAGCAGGGTCTGGGGGACTTTAGAAGGGTCCTGAGTGGCTCTAGAATGGTCTGGGGGCCTTTAGAAGGTTCTTCAGGGGATCTAGAAGGGTCTGGGGACCTTTAGAAAGGCCCTGAGGGGCATTAGAAGGGTCTGAGGGCCTTTAGAAAGGTCCTGAGGGGCATTAGAAGGGTCTTGTGGCCTTCATAAGGGTCCTGAAAGGCATTAGAAGGGTCTGGGGGCTTTTAGATGGGTCCTGAGGCAATCTAGAAGGGTCTGGGGGCCTTTACATGGGCCTTGAGGGTCATTAGAAGGGTGTGGAGGCCTTTATAAAGGCCCTAAGGGGCTCTAGAAGAGTCTGTGGGCTATTAGAAGCGTCCTGAGGGGGTCCAGAAGGGTCTGGGGGCCTTTTTAAAGGCCCTCAGGGGGATGATAAGGGTCTCGCGGCCTTTAGAAAGGCCCTGAGTGGCATTAGAAGGGTCTGGGTGCCTTTAGAAATGTCCTGAGGGGCTCTAGATGGGTCTGGGGGCCTTTAGAAATGTCCTGAGGGGCATTAGAAGGGTCTGGGGGCCTTTAGAAAGGCCCTGAGGGGCATTACAAGGGTCTGGGGTCATATAGAAAAGCCCTGAGAGGTTCTAGAAGGGTCTGGGGTACTTTAGAAAGGCCCTGAGAGGCATTAGAAGGGTCTGGGGGCCTTTAGAAGGGTCCTGATGGGCATTATAGGGGTCTGGGGGCCTTTAGAATGGTCCTGAGGGGGTCTAGAAGGCTCTGGAGGCATTTAAAACTGTCCTGAGAGGATCTAGAAGGGTCTGGGTGCCTTTATAAGGGTCCTGAGGGGCATTAGAAGGGTCTTGTGGCCCTTATAAATGCCCTGAGGGGAATTAGCAGGGTCTGGGGGACTTTAGAAGGGTCCTGAGGGGCTCTAGAAGGGTCTGGGGGCCTTGAGAAGGGTCTTCAGGGGCTCTAGAAGGGTCTGGGGGCCTTTACATGGGTCTTGAGGGTCATTAGAAGGGTGTGGAGGCCTTTAGAAAGGCCCTGTGGGGCATTAGAAGGGTCTGGGGGCCTTTAGAATGCTCCTGAGGGGCAGTAGAAGGGTCTGGGGACCTTTAGAAAGGCCCTGACAGGCATTAGAATGGTCTGCGGGCCTTTAGAAGTGTCCTGAGGGGCTCTAGAATGGTCTGGGGGCCTTTATAAGGGTCCTGACGGGCTCTAGAAGGGTCTGGGAACCTTTATAAATGCCCAGAGGGGCATTAGAAGGGTCTGAGGGCCTTTAGAAAGGTCCTGAGGGGCATTAGAAGGGTCTTGTGGCCTTCATAAGGGTCCTGAAAGGCATTAGAAGGGTCTGGGGGCTTTTAGATGGGTTCTGAGGCAATCTAAAAGGGTCTAGGGGCCTTTACATTGGTCTTGAGTGTCATTAGAAGGGTGTGGAGGCCTTTAGAAAGGCCCTGAAAGGCATTAGAAGGGTCTGGGGGCTTTTAGATGGGTCCTGAGGCAATCTAGAAGGGTCTGGGGGCCTTTACATGGGTCTTGAGGGTCATTAGAAGGGTGTGGAGGCCTTTAGAAAGGCCCTGAGGGGCTCTAGAAGGGTCTGGGGGCTATTAGAAGCGTCCTGAGGGGGTCCAGAAGGGTCTGGGGGCCTTTTTATAAGCCCTCAGGGGGATTATAAGGGTCTCGCGGCCTTTAGAAAGTCCCTGAGTGGCATTAGAAGGGTCTGGGTGCCTTTAGAAATGTCCTGAGGGTCTCTAGAAGGGTCTGGGGGCCTTTAGAAATGTCCTGAGGGGCATTAGAAGGGTATGGGGGCCTTTAGAATGGTCCTGAGGGGGTCTAGAAGGGTCTGGAGGCATTTAAAACTGTCCTGAGAGGCTCTAGAAGGGTCTGGGTGCCTTTATAAGGGTCCTGAGGGGCATTAGAAGGGTCTGGGTGCCCTTATAAAAGCCCTGAGGAAAATTAGCAGGGTCTGGGGGACTCTAGAAGGGACCTGAGGGGCTCTATAAGGGTCTGAGGGCCTTTAGAAGGGTCTTCAGGGGCTCTAGAAGGGCCTGGGGACGTTTAGAAAGGCCCTATGGGGCATTAGAAGGGCCTTGGGGCCTTTAGAATGCTCCTGAAGGGCAGTAGAAGGGTCTGGGGACCTTTAGAAAGGCCCTGACGGGCATTAGAATGGTCTGCGGGCCTTTAGTAGTGTCCTGAGGGGCTCTAGAATGGTCTGGGGGCCTTTATAAGGGTCCTGCCGGGCTCTAGAAGGGTCTGGGAACCTTTATAAATGCCTAGAGGGGCAATAGAAGGGTCTGAGGGCCTTTAGAAAGGTCCTGAGGGGCATTAGAAGGGTCTTGTGGCCTTCATAAGGGTCCTGAAAGGCATTAGAAGGGTCTGGGGGCTTTTAGATGGGTCCTGAGGCAATCTAGAAGGGTCTAGGGGCCTTTACATGGGTCTTGAGGGCCATTAGAAGGGTGTGGAGGCCTTTAGAAAGGCCCTAAGGGGCTCTAGAAGGGTCTGGGGGCTATTAGAAGCATCCTGAGGGGGTCCAGAAGGGTCTGGGGGCGTTTTTAAAGGCCCTCAGGGGGATTATAAGGGTCTCGCGGCCTTTAGAAAGGCCCTGAGTGGCATTACAATGGTCTGAGTGCCTTTAGAAATGTCCTGAGTGGCTCTAGAAGGGTCTGGGGGCCTTTAGAAAGGCCCTGAGGGGCATTACAAGGGTCTTGGGGCCTTTAGAAAGGCCCTGTGGGGCATTAGAAGGGTCTGGGGGCCTTTAGAATGCTCCTGAGGTGCAGTAGAAGGGTCTGGGGACCTTTAGAAAGGCCCTGACAGGCATTAGAATGGTCTGTGGGCCTTTAGAAATGTCCTGAGGGGCTCTAGAATGGTCTCGGGGCCTTTATAAGGGTCCTGACGGGCTCTAGAAGGGTCTGGGAACATTTATAAATGCCCTGAGGGGCATTAGAAGGGTCTGAGGGCCTTTAGAAAGGTCCTGAGGGCCGTTAGAAGGGTCTTGTGTCCTTCATAAGGGTCCTGAAAGGCATTAGAAGGGTCTGGGGGCTTTTAGATGGGTCCTGAGGCAATCTAGAAGGGTCTGGGGGCCTTTACATGGGTCTTGAGGGTCATTAGAAGGGTGTGGAGGCCTTTAGAAAGGCCCTGAAAGGCATTAGAAGGGTCTGGGGGCTTTTAGATGGGTCCTGAGGCAATCTAGAAGGGTCTGGGGGCCTTTACATGGGTCTTGAGGGTCATTAGAAGGTTGTGGAGGCCTTTAGAAAGGCCCTGAGGGGCTCTAGAAGGGTCTGGGGGCTATTAGAAGCGTCCTGAGGGGGTCCAGAAGGGTCTGGGGGCATTTTTAAAGGCCCTCAGGTGGATGATAAGGGTCTGGGGACCTTTAGAAAGGCCCTGAGTGGCATTAGAAGGGTCTGGGGGCGTTTAGAAGGGTCTTCAGGGGCTCTAGAAGGGTCTCGGGACCTTTAGAAAGGCCCTGACGGGCATTAGAATGGTCTGCGGGCCTTTAGAAGTGTCCTGAGGGGCTCTAGAATGGTCTGGGGGCCTTTATAAGGGTCCTGACGGGCTCTAGAAGGGTCTGGGAACCTTTATAAATGCCCTGAGGGGCATTAGAAGGGTCTGAGGGCCTTTAGAAAGGTCCTGAGGGGCATTAGAAGCGTCTTGTGGCCTTCATAAGGGTCCTGAAAGGCATTAGAAGGGTCTGGGGGCTTTTAGATGGGTCCTGAGGCAATCTAGAAGGGTCTAGGGGCCTTTACATGGGTCTTGAGGGTCATTAGAAGGGTGTGGAGGCCTTTAGAAAGGCTCTGAAAGGCATTAGAAGGGTCTTGGGGCTTTTAGATGGGTCCTGAGGCAATCTAGAAGGGTCTGGGGGCCTTTACATGGGTCTTGAGGGTCATTAGAAGGGTGTGGAGGCCTTTAGAAAGGCCCTGAGGGGCTCTAGAAGGGTCTGGGGGCTATTAGAAGCATCCTGAGGGGGTCCAGAAGGGTCTGGGTGCCTTTTTAAAGGCCCTCAGGGGTATTATAAGGGTCTTGCGGCCTTTAGAAAGGCCCTGAGTGGCATTAGAAGGGTCTGGGTGCCTTTAGAAATGTCCTGAAGGGCTCTAGAAGGGTCTGGGGGCCTTTAGAAAGGCCCTGAGGGGCATTACAAGGGTCTGGGGTCATATAGAAAAGCCCTGAGAGGTTCTAGAAGTGTCTGGGGTACTTTAGAAAGGCCCTGAGGGGCATTAGAAGGGTCTGGGGGCCTTTAGAAGGGTCCTGAGGGGCATTAGAAGGGTCTGGGGGCCTTTAGAATGGTCCTGAGGGGGTCTAGCAGGCTCTGGAGGCATTTAAAACTGTCCTGAGAGGCTCTAGAAGGGTCTGGGTGCCTTTATAAGGGTCCTGAGGGGCATTAGAAGGGTCTTGTGGCAATTATAAAAGCCCTGAGGGGAATTAGCAGGGTCTGGGGGACTTTAGAAGGGTCCTGAGGGGCTCTATAAGGGTCTGGGGGCCTTTAGAAGGGTCTTCAGGTGCTCTAGAAGGGTCTGGGGACCTTAAGAAAGGCCCTGTGGGGCATTAGAAGGGTCTGGGGGCCTTTAGAATGCTCCTGAGGGGCAGTAGAAGGGTCTGGGGACCTTTAGAAAGGCCCTGATGGGCATTAGAATGGTCTGCAGGCCTTTAGAAGTGTCCTGAGGGGCTCTAGAATGGTCTGGAGGCCTTTATAAGGGTCCTGACGGGCTCTAGAAGGGTCTGGGAACCTTTATAAATGCCCTGAGGGGCATTAGAAGGGTCTGAGGGCCTTTAGAAAGGTCCTGAGGGGCATTAGAAGGGTCTTGTATCCTTCATAAGGGTCCTGAAAGGCATTAGAAGGGTCTGGGGGCTTTTAGATGGGTCCTGAGGCAATCTAGAAGGGTCTGGGGGCCTTTACATGGGTCTTGAGGGTCATTAGAAGGGTGTGGAGGCCTTTAGAAAGGCCCTGAAAGGCATTAGAAGGGTCTGGGGGCTTTTAGATGGGTCCTGAGGCAATCTAGAAGGGTCTGGGGGCCTTTACATGGGTCTTGAGGGTCATTAGAAGGTTGTGGAGGCCTTTAGAAAGGCCCTGAGGGGCTCTAGAAGGGTCTGGGGGCTATTAGAAGCGTCCTGAGGGGGTCCAGAAGGGTCTGGGGGCATTTTTAAAGGCCCTCAGGTGGATGATAAGGGTCTGGGGACCTTTAGAAAGGCCCTGAGTGGCATTAGAAGGGTCTGGGGGCGTTTAGAAGGGTCTTCAGGGGCTCTAGAAGGGTCTCGGGACCTTTAGAAAGGCCCTGACGGGCATTAGAATGGTCTGCGGGCCTTTAGAAGTGTCCTGAGGGGCTCTAGAATGGTCTGGGGGCCTTTATAAGGGTCCTGACGGGCTCTAGAAGGGTCTGGGAACCTTTATAAATGCCCTGAGGGGCATTAGAAGGGTCTTGTGGCCTTCATAAGGGTCCTGAAAGGCATTAGAAGGGTCTGGGGGCTTTTAGATGGGTCCTGAGGCAATCTAGAAGGGTCTAGGGGCCTTTACATGGGTCTTGAGGGTCATTAGAAGGGTGTGGAGGCCTTTAGAAAGGCTCTGAAAGGCATTAGAAGGGTCTGGGGGCTTTTAGATGGGTCCTGAGGCAATCTAGAAGGGTCTGGGGGCCTTTACATGGGTCTTGATGGTCATTAGAAGGGTGTGGAGGCCTTTAGAAAGGCCCTGAGGGGCTCTTGAAGGGTCTGGGGGCTATTAGAAGCATCCTGAGGGGGTCCAGAATGGTCTGGGTGCCTTTTTAAAGGCCCTCAGGGGTATTATAAGGGTCTTGCGGCCTTTAGAAAGGCCCTGAGTGGCATTAGAAGGGTCTGGGTGCCTTTAGAAATGTCCTGAGGGGCTCTAGAAGGGTCTGGGGGCCTTTAGAAATGTCCTGAGGGGCATTAGAAGGGTCTGGGGGCCTTTAGAAAGGCCCTGAGGGGCATTACAAGGGTCTGGGGTCATATAGAAAAGCCCTGAGAGGTTCTAGAAGTGTCTGGGGTACTTTAGAAAGGCCCTGAGGGGCATTAGAAGGGTCTGGGGGCCTTTAGAAAGGTCCTGAGGGGCATTAGAAGGGTCTGGGGGCCTTTAGAATGGTCCTGAGGGGGTCTAGCAGGCTCTGGAGGCATTTAAAACTGTCCTGAGAGGCTCTAGAAGGGTCTGGGTGCCTTTATAAGGGTCCTGAGGGGCATTAGAAGGGTCTTGTGGCAATTATAAAAGCCCTGAGGGGAATTAGCAGGGTCTGGGGGCCTTTAGAATGGTCCTGAGGGGGTCTATAAAGGTCTAGAGGCATTTAAAACTGTCCTGAGAGGCTCTAGAAGGGTCTGGGTGCCTTTATAAAAGCCCTGAGGGGAATTAGCAGGGTCTGGGGGACTTTAGAAGGGTCCTGAGTGGCTCTAGAATGGTCTGGGGGCCTTTAGAAGGTTCTTCAGGGGATCTAGAAGGGTCTGGGGACCTTTAGAAAGGCCCTGAGGGGCATTAGAAGGGTCTGAGGGCCTTTAGAAAGGTCCTGAGGGGCATTAGAAGGGTCTTGTGGCCTTCATAAGGGTCCTGAAAGGCATTAGAAGGGTCTGGGGGCTTTTAGATGGGTCCTGAGGCAATCTAGAAGGGTCTGGGGGCCTTTACATGGGTCTTGAGGGTCATTAGAAGGGTGTGGAGGCCTTTATAAAGGCCCTAAGGGGCTCTAGAAGAGTCTGTGGGCTATTAGAAGCGTCCTGAGGGGGTCCAGAAGGGTCTGGGGGCCTTTTTAAAGGCCCTCAGGGGGATGATAAGGGTCTGGGGACCTTTAGAAAGGCCCTGAGTGGCATTAGAAGGGTCTGGGTGCCTTTAGAAATGTCCTGAGGGGCTCTAGAAGGGTCTGGGGGCCTTTAGAAATGTCCTGAGGGGCATTAGAAGGGTCTGGGGGCCTTTAGAAAGGCCCTGAGGGGCATTACAAGGGTCTGGGGTCATATAGAAAAGCCCTGAGAGGTTCTAGAAGGGTCTGGGGTACTTTAGAAAGGCCCTGAGAGGCATTAGAAGGGTCTGGGGGCCTTTAGAATGGTCCTGAGGGGGTCTAGAAGGCTCTGGAGCATTTAAAACTGTCCTGAGAGGCTCTAGAAGGGTCTGGGTGCCTTTATAAGGGTCCTGAGGGGCATTAGAAGGGTCTTGTGGCCCTTATAAATGCCCTGAGGGGAATTAGCAGGGTCTGGGGGACTTTAGAAGGGTCCGGAGGGGCTCTAGAAGGGTCTGGGGGCCTTGAGAAGGGTCTTCAGGGGCTCTAGAAGGGTCTGGGGGCCTTTACATGGGTCTTGAGGGTCATTAGAAGGGTGTGGAGGCCTTTAGAAAGGCCCTGTGGGGCATTAGAAGGGTCTGGGGGCCTTTAGAATGCTCCTGAGGGGCAGTAGAAGGGTCTGGGGACCTTTAGAAAGGCCCTGACAGGCATTAGAATGGTCTGCGGGCCTTTAGAAGTGTCCTGAGGGGCTCTAGAATGGTCTGGGGGCCTTTATAAGGGTCCTGACGGGCTCTAGAAGGGTCTGGGAACCTTTATAAATGCCCAGAGGGGCATTAGAAGGGTCTGAGGGCCTTTAGAAAGGTCCTGAGGGGCATTAGAAGGGTCTTGTGGCCTTCATAAGGGTCCTGAAAGGCATTAGAAGGGTCTGGGGGCTTTTAGATGGGTTCTGAGGCAATCTAAAAGGGTCTAGGGGCCTTTACATTGGTCTTGAGTGTCATTAGAAGGGTGTGGAGGCCTTTAGAAAGGCCCTGAAAGGCATTAGAAGGGTCTGGGGGCTTTTAGATGGGTCCTGAGGCAATCTAGAAGGGTCTGGGGGCCTTTACATGGGTCTTGAGGGTCATTAGAAGGGTGTGGAGGCCTTTAGAAAGGCCCTGAGGGGCTCTAGAAGGGTCTGGGGGCTATTAGAAGCGTCCTGAGGGGGTCCAGAAGGGTCTGGGGGCCTTTTTATAAGCCCTCAGGGGGATTATAAGGGTCTCGCGGCCTTTAGAAAGTCCCTGAGTGGCATTAGAAGGGTCTGGGTGCCTTTAGAAATGTCCTGAGGGTCTCTAGAAGGGTCTGGGGGCCTTTAGAAATGTCCTGAGGGGCATTAGAAGGGTATGGGGGCCTTTAGAATGGTCCTGAGGGGGTCTAGAAGGGTCTGGAGGCATTTAAAACTGTCCTGAGAGGCTCTAGAAGGGTCTGGGTGCCTTTATAAGGGTCCTGAGGGGCATTAGAAGGGTCTGGGTGCCCTTATAAAAGCCCTGAGGAAAATTAGCAGGGTCTGGGGGACTCTAGAAGGGACCTGAGGGGCTCTATAAGGGTCTGAGGGCCTTTAGAAGGGTCTTCAGGGGCTCTAGAAGGGCCTGGGGACGTTTAGAAAGGCCCTATGGGGCATTAGAAGGGCCTTGGGGCCTTTAGAATGCTCCTGAAGGGCAGTAGAAGGGTCTGGGGACCTTTAGAAAGGCCCTGACGGGCATTAGAATGGTCTGCGGGCCTTTAGTAGTGTCCTGAGGGGCTCTAGAATGGTCTGGGGGCCTTTATAAGGGTCCTGCCGGGCTCTAGAAGGGTCTGGGAACCTTTATAAATGCCTAGAGGGGCAATAGAAGGGTCTGAGGGCCTTTAGAAAGGTCCTGAGGGGCATTAGAAGGGTCTTGTGGCCTTCATAAGGGTCCTGAAAGGCATTAGAAGGGTCTGGGGGCTTTTAGATGGGTCCTGAGGCAATCTAGAAGGGTCTAGGGGCCTTTACATGGGTCTTGAGGGCCATTAGAAGGGTGTGGAGGCCTTTAGAAAGGCCCTAAGGGGCTCTAGAAGGGTCTGGGGGCTATTAGAAGCATCCTGAGGGGGTCCAGAAGGGTCTGGGGGGCTTTAGAAGGGTCCTGAGGGGCTCTAGAAGGGTCTGAGGGCCTTTAGAAAGGTCCTGAGGGGCCTTAGAAGGGTCTTGTGGCCTTGATAATGGTCCTGAAAGGCATTGGAAGGGTCTGGGGGCTTTTAGATGGGTCCTGAGGCAATCTAGAAGGGTCTAGGGGCCTTTACATGGGTCTTGAGGGTCATTAGAAGGGTGTGGAGGCCTTCCTTTAGAAGGGTCCTGAGGGGCTCTATAAGGGTCTGGGGGCCTTTAGAAGGGTCTTCAGGTGTTCTAGAGGGGTCTGGGGACCTTTAGAAAGGCCCTGTGGGGCATTAGAAGGGTCTGGGGGCCTTTAGAATGCTCCTGAGGGGCAGTAGAAGGGTCTGGGGACCTTTATAAGGGTCCTGACGGGCTCTAGAAGGGTCTGAGGGCCTTTAGAAAGGTCCTGAGGGGCATTAGAAGGGTCTTGTGGCCTTGATAATGGTCCTGAAAGGCATTGGAAGGGTCTGGGGGCTTTTAGATGGGTCCTGAGGCAATCTAGAAGGGTCTAGGGGCCTTTACATGGGTCTTGAGGGTCATTAGAAGGGTGTGGAGGCCTTTAGAAAGGCCCTGAAAGGCATTAGAAGGGTCTGGGGGCTTTTAGATTGGTCCTGAGGCAATCTAGAAGGGTCTGGGGGCCTTTACATGGGTCTTGAGGGTCATTAGAAGGGTGTGGAGGCCTTTAGAAAGGTCCTGAGGGGCACTAGAAGGGTCTGGGGGCTATTAGAAGCGTCCTGAGGGGGTCTAGAAGGGTCTGGGGGCCTTTAGAAATGACCTGAGGGGCATTAGAAGGGTATGGGGGCCTTTAGAAAGGCCCTGAGGGGCATTAGAAGGGTCTGGGGGCCTTTAGAATGGTCCTGAGTGGGTCTAAAAGGGTCTGGAGGCATTTAAAACTGTCCTGAGAAACTCTAGAAGGGTCTGGGTGCCTTTATAAGGGTCCTGAGGGGCATTAGAAGGGTCTGCGTGCCCTTATAAAAGCCCTGAGGGGATTTAGCTGGGTCTGGGGGACTTTAGAAGGGTCCTGAGGGGCTCTATAAGGGTCTGGGGGCCTTTAGAAGGGTCTTCAGGGGCTCTAGAATGGTCTGGGGACCTTTAGAAAGGCCCTGTGGGGCATTAGAAGGGTCTGGGGGCCTTTAGAATGATCCTGAGGGGCAGTAGAAGGGTCTGGGGGCATTTATAAATGCCCTGACAGGCATTAGAATGGTCTGCGGGATTTAGAAGTGTCCTGAGGGGCTCTAGAATGGTCTGGGGGCCTTTATAATTGTCCTGACAGGCTCTAGAAGGGTCTGGGAACCTTTATAAATGCCCTGAGGGGCATTAGAAGGGTCTGAGGGCCTTTAGAAAGGTCCTGAGGGGCATTAGAAGGGTCTTGTGGCCTTGATAAGGGTCCTGAAAGGGATTAGAAGGGTCTGGGGGCTTTTAGATGGGTCCTCAGGCAATCTAGAAGGGTCTGGGGGCCTTTACATGGGTCTTGAGGGTCATTAAAAGGGTGTGGAGCCCTTTAGAAAGGCCCTGAGGAGCTCTAGAAGGGTCTGGGGGCTATTAGAAGCGTCCTGAGGGGGTCCAGAAGGGTCTGAGGGCCTTTTTAAAGGCCCTCAGGTGGATTATAAGGGTCTCGCGGCCTTTAAAAAAGGCCCTGAGTGGCATTAGAAGGGTCTGGGTGCCTTTAGAAATGACCTGAGGGGCATTAGAAGGGTATGGGAGCCTTTAGAAAGGCCCTGAGGGGCATTAGAAGGGTCTGGGGGCCTTTAGAATGGTCCTGAGGGGGTCTAGAAGGGTCTGGAGGCATTTAAAACTGTCCTGAGAGGCTCTAGAAGGGTCTGGGTGCCTTTATAAGGGTCCTGAGGGGCATTAGAAGAGTCTGGGTGCCTTTATAAAAGCCTTGCGGGGAATTAGCAGGGTCTGGGGGACTTTAGAAGGGTCCTGAGGGGCTCTATAAGGGTCTGCGGGCATTTAGAAGGGTCTTCAGGGGCTCTAGAAGGGTCTGGGGACCTTTAGAAAGGCCCTGTGGTGCATTAGAAGGGTCTGGGGGCCTTTAGAATGCTCCTGAGGGGCAGTAGAATGGTCTGGGGACCTTTATAAAGGCCCTGACGGGCATTAGAATGGTCTGCGGGCCTTTAGAAGTGTCCTGAGGGGCTCTAGAATGGTCTGGGGGCCTTTATAAGGGTCCTGACAGGCTCTAGAAGGGTCTGGGAACCTTTATAAATGCCCTGAGGGGCATTAGAAGGGTCTGAGGGCCTTTAGAAAGGTCCTGAGGGGCATTAGAAGGGTCTTGTGGCCTTCAGAAGGGTCCTGAGGGGCATTAGAAGGGTCTGGGGGCTTTTAGATGGGTCCTGAGGCAATCTAGAAGGGTCTGGGGGCCTTTACATGGGTCTTGAGGGTCATTAGAAGGGTGTGGAGGCCTTTAGAAAGGCGCTGAGGGGCTCTAGAAGGGTCTTGGGGCTATTAGAAGCGTCCTGAGGGGGTCCAGAAGGGTCTGGGGGCCTTTTTAAAGGCCCTCAGGGGGATTATAAGGGTCTGGCGGCTTTTAGAAAGGCCCTGAGTGGCATTACAAGGTTCTGGGGTCATATAGAAAGGCCCTGAGAAGTTCTAGAAGTGTCTGGGGTACTTTAGAAATGCCCTGAGGGGCATTAGAAGGGTCTGGGGGCCTTTAGAATGGTCCTGAGGGGTTCTAGAAGGGTCTGGAGGCATTTAAAACTGTCCTGAGAGGCTCTAGAAGTGTCTGGGTGCCTTTATAAGGGTCCTGAGGGGCTTTAGAAGGGTCTGGGTGCCCTTATAAAAGCCCTGAGGGGAATTAGCAGGGTCTGGGGGACTTTAGAAGGGTCCTGAGGGGCTCTATAAGGGTCTGGGGGCCCTTAGAAGGGTCTTCAAAGGCTCTAGAAGGGTCTGGGGACCTTTAGAAAGGCCCTGTCGGGCATTAGAAGGGTCTGGGGACCTTTAGAATGCTCCTGAGGGGCTCTATAAGGGTCTGGGGACCTTTATAAGTGTCCTGACTGGCTCTAGAAGGGTCTGGGAACCTTTATAAATGCCCTGAGGGGCATTAGAAGAGTCTGAGGGCCTTTAGAAAGGTCCTGAGGGTCATTAGAAGGGTCTTGTGGCCTTCCTAGGGGTCCTGAAAGGCATTAGAAGGGTCTGGGGGCTTTTAGATGGGTCCTGAGGGTCATTAGAAGGGTGTGGAGGCCTTTAGAAGGGTCCTGAAAGGCATTAGAAGGGTCTGGGGCTATTAGATGGGTCCTTAGGCAATCTAGAAGGGTCTGGGGGCCTTTACATGGGTCTTGAGAGTCATTAGAAGGGTGTGGAGGCCTTTAGAAAGGCCCTGAGGGCCTCTAGAAGGGTCTGGGGGCTATTAGAAGCGTCCTGAGGGGGTCCAGAAGGGTCTGGGGGCCTTTTTAAAGGCCCTCAGGGGGATTATAAGGGTCTCGCGGCCTTTAGAAAGGCCCTGAGTGGCATTAGAAGGGTCTGGGTGCCTTTAGAAATGACCTGAGGGGCATTAGAAGGGTATGGGAGCCTTTAGAAAGGCCCTGAGGGGCATTAGAAGGGTCTGGGGGCCTTTAGAATGGTCCTGAGGGGGTCTAGAAGGGTCTCGAGGCATTTAAAACTGTCCTGAGAGGCTCTAGAAGGGTCTGGGTGCCTTTATAAGGGTCCTGAGGGGCATTAGAAGGGTCTGGGTGCCCTTATAAAAGCCCTGAGGGGAATTAGCAGGGTCTGGGGGACTTTAGAAGGGTCCTGAAGGGCTCTATAAGGGTCTGGGGGCCTTTAGAAGGGTCTTCAGGGGTTCTAGAGGGGTCTGGGGACCTTTAGAAAGGCCCTGTGGGGCAGTAGAAGGGTCTGGGGACCTTTATAAGGGTCCTGACGGGCTCTAGAAGGGTCTGAGGGCCTTTAGAAAGGTCCTGAGGGGCATTAGAAGGGTCTTGTGGCTTTGATAAGGGTCCTGAAAGGCATTGGAAGGGTCTGGGGGCTTTTAGATGGGTCCTGAGGCAATCTAGAAGGGTCTAGGGGCCTTTACATGGGTCTTGAGGGTCATTAGAAGGGTGTGGAGGCCTTTAGAAAGGCCCTGAAAGGCATTAGAAGGGTCTGGGGGCTTTTAGATTGGTCCTGAGGCAATCTAGAAGGGTCTGGGGGCCTTTACATGGGTCTTGAGGGTCATTAGAAGGGTGTGGTGGCCTTTAGAAAGGTCCTGAGGGGCACTAGAAGGGTCTGGGGGCTATTAGAAGCGTCCTGAGGGGGTCTAGAAGGGTCTGGGGGCCTTTAGAAATGACCTGAGTGGCATTAGAAGGGTATGGGGGCCTTTAGAAAGGCCCTGAGGGGCATTAGAAGGGTCTGGGGGCCTTTAGAATGGTCCTGAGTGGGTCTAGAAGGGTCTGGAGGCATTTAAAACTGTCCTGAGAGGCTCTAGAAGGGTCTGGGTGCCTTTATAAGGGTCCTGAGGGGCATTAGAAGGGTCTGGGTGCCCTTATAAAAGCCCTGAGGGGAATTAGCTGGGTCTGGGGGCCTTTAGAAGGGTCTTCAGGGGCTCTAGAATGGTCTGGGGACCTTTAGAAAGGCCCTGTGGGGCATTAGAAGGGTCTGGGGGCCTTTAGAATGATCCTGAGGGGCAGTAGAAGGGTCTGGGTGCATTTATAAAGGCCCTGACAGGCATTAGAATGGTCTGCGGGATTTAGAAGTGTCCTGAGGGGCTCTAGAATGGTCTGGGGGCCTTTATAAGTGTCCTGACAGGCTCTAGAAGGGTCTGGGAACCTTTATAAATGCCCTTAGGGGCATTAGAAGGGTCTGAGGGCCTTTAGAAAGGTCCTGAGGGGCATTAGAAGGGTCTTGTGGCATTCATAAGGGTCCTGAGGGGCATTAGAAGGGTCTGGGGGCTTTTAGATGGGTCCTGAGGCAATCTAGAAGGGTCTAGGGGCCTTTACATGGGTCTTGAGGGGCATTAGAAGGGTCTGAGTGCCTTTAGAAGGGTCCTGAGGGGCATTAGAAGGGTCTGGGGGCTTTTAGATGGGTCCTGAGGCAATCTAGAAGGGTCTGGGGGCCTTTACATGGGTCTTGAGGGTCATTAGAAGAGTGTGGATGCCTCTAGAAAGGCGCTGAGGGGCTCTAGAAGGGTCTGGGGGCTATTAGAAGCGTCCTGAGGGGGTCCAGAAGGGTCTGGGGGCCTTTTTAAAGGCCCTCAGGGGGATTATAAGGGTCTCGCGGCTTTTAGAAAGGCCCTGAGTGGCATTACAAGGGTCTGGGGTCATATAGAAAGGCCCTGAGAGGTTCTAGATGTGTCTGGGGTACTTTAGAAATGCCCTGAGGGGCATTAGAAGGGTCTGGGGGCCTTTAGAAAGGCGCTGAGGGGCTCTAGAAGGGTCTGGGGGCTATTAGAAGCGTCCTGAGGGGGTCCAGAAGGGTCTGGGGGCCTTTTTAAAGGCCCTCAGGGGGATTATAAGGGTCTCGCGGCCTTTAGAAAGGCCCTGAGTGGCATTAGAAGGGTCTGGGTGCCTTTAGAAATGACCTGAGGGGCATTAGAAGGGTATGGGAGCCTTTAGAAAGGCCCTGAGGGGCATTAGAAGGGTCTGGGGGCCTTTAGAATGGTCCTGAGGGGGTCTAGAAGGGTCTCGAGGCATTTAAAACTGTCCTGAGAGGCTCTAGAAGGGTCTGGGTGCCTTTATAAGGGTCCTGAGGGGCATTAGAAGGGTCTGGGTGCCCTTATAAAAGCCCTGAGGGGAATTAGCAGGGTCTGGGGGACTTTAGAAGGGTCCTGAGGGGCTCTATAAGGGTCTGGGGGCCTTTAGAAGGGTCTTCAGGGGTTCTAGAGGGGTCTGGGGACCTTTAGAAAGGCCCTGTGGGGCAGTAGAAGGGTCTGGGGACCTTTATAAGGGTCCTGACGGGCTCTAGAAGGGTCTGAGGGCCTTTAGAAAGGTCCTGAGGGGCATTAGAAGGGTCTTGTGGCTTTGATAAGGGTCCTGAAAGGCATTGGAAGGGTCTGGGGGCTTTTAGATGGGTCCTGGGCAATCTAGAAGGGTCTAGGGGCCTTTACATGGGTCTTGAGGGTCATTAGAAAGGTGTGGAGGCCTTTAGAAAGGCCCTGAAAGGCATTAGAAGGGTCTGGGGGCTTTTAGATTGGTCCTGAGGCAATCTAGAAGGGTCTGGGGGCCTTTACATGGGTCTTGAGGGTCATTAGAAGGGTGTGGAGGCCTTTAGAAAGGTCCTGAGGGGCACTAGAAGGGTCTGGGGGCTATTAGAAGCGTCCTGAGGGGGTCTAGAAGGGTCTGGGGGCCTTTAGAAATGACCTGAGTGCCATTAGAAGGGTATGGGGGCCTTTAGAAAGGCCCTGAGGGGCATTAGAAGGGTCTGGGGGCCTTTAGAATGGTCCTGAGTGGGTCTAGAAGGGTCTGGAGGCATTTAAAACTGTCCTGAGAGGCTCTAGAAGGGTCTGGGTGCCTTTATAAGGGTCCTGACGGGCATTAGAAGGGTCTGGGTGCCCTTATAAAAGCCCTGAGGGGAATTAGCTGGGTCTGGGGGCCTTTAGAAGGGTCTTCAGGGGCTCTAGAAGGGTCTGGGGACCTTTAGAAAGGCCCTGTGGGGCATTAGAAGGGTCTGGGGGCCTTTAGAATGATCCTGAGGGGCAGTAGAAGGGTCTGGGTGCATTTATAAAGGCCCTGACAGGCATTAGAATGGTCTGCGGGATTTAGAAGTGTCCTGAGGGGCTCTAGAATGGTCTGGGGGCCTTTATAAGTGTCCTGACGGGCTCTAGAAGGGTCTGGGAACCTTTATAAATGCCCTGAGGGGCATTAGAATGGTCTGAGGGCCTTTAGAAAGGTCCTGAGGTGCATTAGAAGGGTCTTGTGGCCTTGATAAGTGTCCTGAAAGGCATTAGAAGGGTCTGGGGGCTTTTAGATGGGTCCTCAGGCAATCTAGAAGGGTCTGGGGGCCTTTACATGGGTCTTGAGGGTCATTAGAAGGGTGTGGAGGCCTTTAGAAAGGCCCTGAGGGGCTCTAGAAGGGTCTGGGGGCTATTAGAAGCGTCCTGAGGGGGTCCAGAAGGGTCTGGGGTCCTTTTTAAAGGCCCTCAGGGGGATTATAAGGGTCTCGCGGCCTTTAGAAAGGCCCTGAGTGGCATTAGAAGGGTCTGTGTGCCTTTAGAAATGACCTGAGGGGCATTAGAAGGGTATGGGAGCCTTTAGAAAGGCCCTGAGGGGCATTAGAAGGGTCTGGGGGCCTTTAGAATGGTCCTGAGGGGGTCTAGAAGGGTCTGGAGGCATTTAAAACTGTCCTGAGAGGCTCTAGAAGGGTCTGGGTGCCTTTATAAGGGTCCTGAGGGGCATTAGAATGGTCTGGGTGCCTTTATAAAAGCCCTGAGGGGAATTAGCAGGGTCTGGGGGACTTTAGAAGGGTCCTGAGGGGCTCTATAAGGGTCTTGGGGCCTTTAGAAGGGTCTTCAGGGGCTCTAGAAGGGTCTGAGGACCTTTATAAAGGCCCTGTGGGGCATTAGAAGGGTCTGGGGGCCTTTAGAATGTTCCTGAGGGGCAGTAGAAGGGACTGAGGACCTTTAGAAAGGCACTGGACGGGCATTAGAATGGTCTGCGGGCCTTTAGAAATGTCCTGAGGGGCTCTAGAATGGTCTGGGGGCCTTTATAAGGGTCCTGACGGGCTCTAGAAGGGTCTGGGAACATTTATAAATGCCCTGAGGGGCATTAGAAGGGTCTGAGGGCCTTTAGAATGGTCCTGAGGGTCATTAGAAGGGTCTTGTGGCCTTCATAAGGGTCCTGAAAGGCATTAGAATGGTCTGGGGGCTTTTAGATGGGTCCTGAGGCAATCTAGAAGGGTCTAGGGGCCTTTAAATGGGTCTTGAGGGTCATTAGAACGGTGTGGAAGCCTTTAGAAAGGCCCTGAAAGGCATTAGAAGGGTCTGGGGGCCTTTAGATGGGTCCTGAGGCAATCTAGAAGGGTCTGGGGGCCTTTACATGGGTCTTGAGGGTCATTAGAAGGGTGTGGATGCCTTTAGAAAGGCCCTGAGGAGCTCTAGAAGGGTCTGGGGTCTATTAGAAGCATCCTGAGGGGGTCCAGAAGGGTCTGGGGGCATTTTTAAAGGCCCTCAGGGGGATTATAAGGGTCTCGCGACCTTTAGAAAGGCCCTGAGTGGCATTAGAAGGGTCTGGGTGCCTTTAGAAATGACGTGAGGGGCATTACAAAAGAATGGGGGCCTTTAGAAAGGCCCTGAGGGGCATTAGAAGGGTCTGGGGGCCTTTAGAATGGTTCTGAGGAGGGTCTAGAAGCGTCTGGAGGCATTTAAAACTGTCCTGAGAGGCTCTAGAAGGGTCTGGGTGCCTTTATAAGGGTCCTGAGGGGCATTAGAAGGGTCTGGGTGCCCTTATAAAAGCCCTGCGGGGAATTAGCAGGGTCTGGGGGACTTTAGAAGGGTCCTGAAGGGCTCTATAAGGGTCTGGGGGCCTTTAGAAGGGTCTTCAGGGGCTCTAGAAGGGTCTGGGGACCTTTAGAAAGGCCCTGTGGGGCATTAGAAGGGTCTGGGGGCCTTTAGAATGCTCCTGAGGGGCAGTAGAAGGGTCTGGGGTCCTTTATAAAGGCCCTGACGGGCATTAGAATGGTCTGCAGGCCTTTAGAAGTGTCCTGAGGGGCTCTAGAATGGTCTGGGGGCCTTTAAAAGGGTCCTGACGGGCTCTAGAAGGGTCTGGGAACCTTTATAAATGCCCTGAGGGGCATTAGAATGGTCTGAGGGCCTTTAGAAAGGTCCTGAGGGGCATTAGAAGGGTCTTGTGGCCTTCATAATGGTCCTGAAAGGGATTAGAAGGGTCTGGGGGCTTTTAGATGGGTCCTAAGGCAATCTAGAAGGGTCTAGGGGCCTTTACATGGGTCTTGAGGGTCATTAGAAGGGTGTGGAGGCCTTTAGAAAGGCCCTGAGGAGCTCTAGAAGGGTCTGGGGGCTATTAGAAGCGTCCTGAGGGGGTCCAGAAGGGTCTGAGGGCCTTTTTAAAGGCCCTCAGGGGGATTATAAGGGTCTCGCGGCCTTTAGAAAGGCCCTGAGTAGCATTACAAGGGCCTGGGGTCATATAGAAAGGCCCTGAGAAATTCTAGAAGTGTCTGGGGTACTTTAGAAAGGCCCTGAGGTCCATTAGAAGGGTCTGGGGGCCTTTAGAATGGTCCTGAGGGCGTCTAGAAGGGTCCTGGAGGCATTTAAAACTGTCCTGAGAGGCTCTAGAAGGGTCTGGGTGCCTTTATAAGGGTCCTGAGGGGCATTAGAAGGGTCTGGGTGCCCTTATAAAAGCCCTGAGGGGAATTAGCAGGGTCTGGGGGACTTTAGAAGGGTCCTGAGGAGCTCTATAAGGGTCTGGGGGCCTTTAGAAGGGTCTTCAGGGGTACTAGAGAGGTCTGGGGACCTTTAGAAAGGCCCTGTGGGGCATTAGAAGGGTCTGGGGGCCTTTAGAATGCTCCTGAGGGGCAGTAGAAGGGTCTGGGAACCTTTAGAAAGGCCCTGACGGGCATTAGAATGGTCTGCGGCATTTAGAAGTGTCCTGAGGGGCTCTAGAATGGTCTGGGGGCCTTTATAAGTGTCCTTACGGGCTCTAGAAGGGTCTGGAACCTTTATAAATGCCCTGAGGGGCATTAGAAGGGTCTGAGGGCATTAGAAAGGTCCTGAGGGGCATTAGAAGGGTCTTGTGGCCTTGATAAGGGTCCTGAAAGGCATTAGAAGGGTCTGGGGGCTTTTAGATGGGTCCTGAGGCAATCTAGAAGGGTCTGTGCGCCTTTACATGGGTCTTGAGGGTCATTAGAAGGGTGTGGAGGCCTTTAGAAAGGCCCTGAGGAGCTCTAGAAGGGTCTGGGGGCTATTAGAAGAGTCCTGAGGGGGTCCAGAATGGTCTGGGGGCCTTTTTAAAGGCCCTCAGGGGGATTATAAGGGTCTCGCGCCCTTTAGAAAGGCCCTGAGTGGCATTAGAAGGGTCTGGGTGCCTTTAGAAATGACCTGAGGGGCATTAGAAGGGTATGGGAGCCTTTAGAAAGGCCCTGAGGGGCATTAGAAGGGTCTGGGTGCACTTATGAAAGCCCTGAGGGAAATTAGCAGGGTCTGGGGGACTTTAGAAGGGTCCTGAGGAGCTCTATAAGGGTCTGGGGGCCTTTAGAAGGGTCTTCAGGGGCTCTAGAAGGGTCTGGGGACCTTTAGAAAGGCCCTGTGGGGCATTAGAAGGGTCTGGGGGCCTTTAGGATGCTCCTGAGGGACAGTATAAGGGTCTGTGGACATTTATATGTGTCCTGACGGGCTCTAGAATGGTCTGGGAACCTTTATAAATGCCCTGAGGGGCATTAGAAGGGTCTGAGGGCCTTTAGAAAGGTCCTGAGGGGCATTAGAAGGGTCTTGTGGCCTTCATAAGGGTCCTGAAAGGCATTAGAAGGCTCTGGGGGCTTTTAGATGGGTCCTGAGGCAATCTAGAAGGGTCTAGGGGCCTTTACATGGGTCTTGAGGGTCATTAGAAGGGTGTGGAAACCTTTAGAAAGGCCCTGAAAGGCATTAGAAGGGTCTGGGGGCTATTAGATGGGTCCTGAGGCAATCTAGAAGGGTCTCAGGGCCTTTACATGGGTCTTGAGTGTCCTTAGAAGGGTGTGGAGGCCTTTAGAAAGGCCCTGATGGGCTCTAGAAGGGTCTGGGGGCTATTAGAAGCGTCCTGAGGGGGTCCAGAAGGGTCTGGGGGACTTTTTAAAGGCCCTCAGGGGGATTATAAGGGTCTCGCGGCCTTTAGAAAGGCCCTGAGAGGCATTAGAAGGGCCTGGGGTCATATATAAAGGCCCTGAGAGGTTCTAGAAGTGTCTGGGGTACTTTAGAAAGGCCCTGATGGGCATTAGAAGGGTCTGGAGGCCTTTACAATGGTCCTGAGGGGGTCTAGAAGGGTCTGGAGGCATTTAAAACTGTCCTGAGAGGCTCTAGAAGGGTCTGGGTGCCTTTATAAGGGTCCTGAGGGTCATTAGAAGGGTCTGGGTGCCCTTATAAAAGCCCTGAAAGGAATTAACAGGGTCTGGGTACCTTTAGAACGGCCCTGACGGGCTCTAGAATGGTCTGGGGGCCTTTATAAGTGTCCTGACGGGCTCTAGAAGGGTCTGGGAAGCTTTATAAATGCCCTGATGGGCATTAGAAGGGTCTGAGGGCCTTTAGAAAGGTCCTGAGGGGCATTAGAAGGGTCTTGTGGCCTTGATAAGGGTCCTGAAAGGCATTAGAAGGGTCTGGGGGCTTTTAGATGGGTCCTCAGGCAATCTAGAAGGGTCTGGGGGCCTTTACATGGGTCTTGAGGGTCATTAGAAGGGTGTGGAGGCCTTTAGAAAGGCCCTGAGGTGCTCTAGAAGGGTCTGGGGGCTATTAGAAGCGTCCTGAGGGGGTCCAGAATGGTCTGGGGTCCTTTTTAAAGGCCCTCAGGGGGATTATAAGGGTCTCGCGGCCTTTAGAAAGGCCCTGAGTGGCATTATAAGGGTCTGGGTGCCTTTAGAAAGGCCCTGAGGGGAATTAGAAGGGTCTGGGGGCCTTTAGAATGGTCCTGAGGGGGTCTAGAAGGATCTGGAGGCCTTTAAAACTGTCCTGAGAGGCTCTAGAAGGGTCTGGGTGCCTTTATAAGGGCCCTGAGGGGCATTAGAACGGTCTGGGTGCCCTTATAAAAGCCCTGAGAGGAATTAGCAGGGTCTGGGGGACTTTAGAAGGGTCCTGAGGGGCTCTATAAAGGTCTGGGGGCCTTTAGAAGGGTCTTCAAGGGCTCTAGAAGGGTCTCGGGACATTTAGAAAGGCCTTGTGGGGCATTAGAAGGGTCTTGGGGCCTTTAGAATGCTCCTGAGGGGCAATAGAAGGGTCTGGGGACATTTATAAGGCCCTGATGGGCATTAGAATGGTCTGCAGGCCTTTAGAAGTGTCCTGAGGGGCTCTAGAATGGTCTGGGGTCCTTTATATGGGTCCTGTCGGGCTCTAGAAGGGTCTGGGAACCTTTATAAATGCCCTGAGGGGCATTAGAAGGGTCTGAGGGCCTTTAGAAAGGTCCTGAGGGGCATTAGAAGGGTCTTGTGGCCTTCATAATGGTCCTGAAAGGGATTAGAAGGGTCTGGGGGCTTTTAGATGGGTCCTGAGGCAATCTAGAAGGGTCTAGGGGCCTTTACATGGGTCTTGAGGGTCATTAGAAGGGTGTGGAGGCCTTTAGAAAGGCCCTGAAAGGCATTAGAAGGGTCTGGGGGCTATTAGATGGGTCCTTAGGCAATCTAGAACGGTCTGGGGGCCTTTACATGGGTCTTGAGGTTCATTAGAAGGGTGTGGAGGCCTTTAGAAAGGCCCTGAGGGGCTCTAGAAGGGTCTGGGGGCTATTAGAAACGTCCTGAGGGGGTCCAGAAGGGTCTGGGGGCCTTTAGAAATGACCTGAGGGGCATTAGAAGGGTATGGGAGCCTTTAGAAAGGCCCTGAGGGGCATTAGAAGGGTCTGGGGGCCTTTAGAATGGTCCTGAGGGGGTCTAGAAGGGTCTGGAGGCATTTAAAACTGTCCTGAGAGGCTCTAGAAGGGTCTGGGTGCCTTTATAAGGGTCCTGAGGGGCATTATAAGGGTCTGGGTGCCCTTATGAAAGCCCTGAGGGGAATTAGCAGGGTCTGGGGGACTTTAGAAGGGTCCTGAGGAGCTCTATAAGGGTCTGGGGGCCTTTAGAAGGGTCTTCAGGGGCTCTAGAAGGGTCTGGGGACCTTTAGAAAGGCCCTGTGGGGCATTAGAAGGGTCTGGGGGCCTTTAGAATGCTCCTGAGGGGCAGTAGAAGGGTCTGGGGACCTTTATAAGGGTCCTGACGGGCTCTAGAAGGGTCTGGGGACCTTTATAAGGGTCCTGACGGGCTCTAGAAGGGTCTGAGGGACTTTAGAAAGGTCCTGAGGGGCATTAGAAGGGTCTGGGGGCTTTTAGATGGGTCCTGAGGCAATCTAGAAGGGTCTGGGGGCCTTTACATGGGTCTTGAGGGTCATTAGAAGGGTGTGGAGGCCTTTAGAAAGGCGCTGAGGGGCTCTAGAAGGGTCTTGGGGCTATTAGAAGCGTCCTGAGGGGGTCTATAAGGGTCTGGGGGCCTTTTTAAAGGCCCTCAGGGGGATTATAAGGGTCTCGCGGCTTTTAGAAAGGCCCTGAGTGGCATTAGAATGGTCTGGGTGCCTTTAGAAATGACCTGAGGGGCATTAGAAGGGTATGGGGGCCTTTAGAAAGGCCCTGAGGGGGTCTAGAAGGATCTGGAGGCATTTAAAACTGTCCTGAGAGGCTCTAGAAGGGTCTGGGTGCCTTTATAAGGGTCCTGAGGGGCATTAGAAGGGTCTGGGTGCCCTTATGAAAGCCCTGAGGGGAATTAGCAGGGTCTGGGGGCCTTTAGAAGGGTCCTGAGGGGCTCTATAATGGTCTGGGGGCCTTTAGAAGGGTCTTCAGTGGCTCTAGAAGGGTGTGGGGACCTTTAGAAAGGCCCTGTGGGGCATTAGAAGGGTCTGGGGGCATTCAGAATGCTCCTGAGGGGCAGTAGAAGGGTCTGGGGACCTTTATAAATGCCCTGAGGGGCATTAGAAGGGTCTGAGGGCCTTTAGAAACGTCCCTAGGGGCATTAGAAGGGTCTTGTGGCCTTCATAAGGGTCCTGAAATGCATTAGAAGGCTCTGGGGGCTTTTAGATGGGTCCTGAGGCAATCTAGAAGGGTCTGGGGGCCTTTACATGGGTCTTGAGGGTCATTAGAAGGGTGTGGAGGCCTTTAGAAAGGCCCTGAGGAGCTCTAGAAGGGTCTGGGGGCTATTAGAAGCGTCCTGAGGGGGTCCAGAAGGGTCTGGGGGCCTTTTTAAAGGCCCTCAGGGGGATTATAAGGGTCTCGCGGCCTTTAGAAAAGCCCTAAGTGGCATTAGAAGGGTCTGGGTGCCTTTAGAAATGACGTGAGGGGCATTACAAAGGTATGGGGGCCTTTAGAAAGGCCCTGAGGGGCATTAGAAGGGTCTGAGGGCCTTTAGAAAAGTCCTGAGGGGCACTAGAAGGGTCTTGTGGCCTTTATAAGGGTCCTGAAAGGCATTAGAAGGGTCTGGGGGCTTTTAGATGGGTCCTGAGGCAATCTAGAAGGGTCTAGGGGCCTTTACATGGGTCTTGAGGGGCATTAGAATTGTCTGAGGGCCTTTAGAAGGGTCCTGAGGGGCATTAGAAGGGTCTGGGGGCTTTTAGATGGGTCCTGAGGCAATCTAGAAGGGTCTGGGGGCCTTTACATGGGTCTTGAGGGTCATTAGAAGGGTGTGGAGGCCTTTAGAAAGGCGCTGAGGGGCTCTAGAAGGGTCTTGGGGCTATTAGAAGCGTCCTGAGGGGGTCTATAAGGGTCTGGGGGCCTTTTTAAAGGCCCTCAGGGGGATTATAAGGGTCTCGCGGCTTTTAGAAAGGCCCTGAGTGGCATTAGAATGGTCTGGGTGCCTTTAGAAATGACCTGAGGGGCATTAGAAGGGTATGGGGGCCTTTAGAAAGGCCCTGAGGGGGTCTAGAAGGATCTGGAGGCATTTAAAACTGTCCTGAGAGGCTCTAGAAGGGTCTGGGTGCCTTTATAAGGGTCCTGAGGGGCATTAGAAGGGTCTGGGTGCCCTTATGAAAGCCCTGAGGGGAATTAGCAGGGTCTGGGGGCCTTTAGAAGGGTCCTGAGGGGCTCTATAATGGTCTGGGGGCCTTTAGAAGGGTCTTCAGTGGCTCTAGAAGGGTGTGGGGACCTTTAGAAAGGCCCTGTGGGGCATTAGAAGGGTCTGGGGGCATTCAGAATGCTCCTGAGGGGCAGTAGAAGGGTCTGGGGACCTTTATAAACGCCCTGAGGGGCATTAGAATGGTCTGAGGGCCTTTAGAAACGTCCTGAGGGGCATTAGAAGGGTCTTCTGGCCTTCATAAGGGTCCTTAAATGCATTAGAAGGCTCTGGGGGCTTTTAGATGGGTCCTGAGGCAATCTAGAAGGGTCTGGGGGCCTTTACATGTGTCCTGAGCATCATTAGAAGGGTGTGGAGGCCTTTAGAAAGGCCCTGAAATGCATTAGAAGGGTCTGGGGGCCTTTAGATGGGTCCTGAGGCAATCTAGAAGGGTCTGGGGGCCTTTACATGGGTCTTGAGGGTCATTAGAAGGGTGTGGAGGCCTTTAGAAAGGCCCTGAGGAGCTCTAGAAGGGTCTGGGGGCTATTAGAAGCGTCCTGAGGGGGTCCAGAAGGGTCTGGGGGCCTTTTTAAAGGCCCTCAGGTGGATTATAAGGGTCTCGCGGCCTTTAGAAAGGCCCTGAGTGGCATTAGAAGGGTCTGGGTGCCTTTAGAAATGACGTGAGGGGCATTACAAAAGTATGGGGGCCTTTAGAAAGGCCCTGAGGGGCATTAGAAGGGTCTGAGGGCCTTTAGAAAAGTCCTGAGGGGCATTAGAAGGGTCTTGTGGCCTTCATAAGGGTCCTGAAAGGCATTAGAAGGGTCTGGGGGCTTTTAGATGGGTCCTGAGGCAATCTAGAAGGGTCTAGGGGCCTTTACATGGGTCTTGAGGGGCATTAGAAGGGTCTGAGGGCCTTTAGAAGGGTCCTGAGGGGCATTAGAAGGGTCTGGGGGCCTTTACAAGGGTCTTCAGGGGCTCTAGAAGGGTCTGGGGACCTTTAGAAAGGCCCTGTGTGGCATTAGAAGGGTCTGAGGGCCTTTAGAATGCTCCTGAGGGGCAGTAGAAGGGTCTGGGGACCTTTATAAATGCCCTGAGGTGCATTAGAAGGGTCTGAGGGCCTTTAGAAAGGTCCTGAGGGGCATTAGAAGGGTCTTGTGGCCTTCATAAGGGTCCTGGAAGGCATTAGAAGGGTCTGGGGGCTTTTAGATGGGTCCTGAGGCAATCTAGAAGGGTCTAGGGGCCTTTACATGGGTCTTGAGGGTCATTAGAAGGGTGTGGAGGCCTTTAGAAAGGCCCTGAAAGGCATTAGAAGGGTCTGGGGGCTTTTAGATGGGTCCTGAGGCAATCTAGAAGGGTCTGGGGGCCTTTACATGGGTCCTGAGCATCATTAGAAGGGTGTGGAGGCCTTTAGAAAGGCCCTGAAAGGCATTAGAAGGGTCTGGGGGCTTTTAGATGGGTCATGATGCAATCTAGAAGGGTCTGGGGGCCTTTACATGGGTCCTGAGCATCATTAGAAGGGTGTGGAGGCCTTTAGAAAGGCCCTGAGGGGCTCTAGAAGGGTCTGGGGGCCTTTAGAAGGGTCTTCAGGGGCATTAGAAGGGTCTGAGGGCCTTTAGAAAGGTCCTGAGGGGCATTAGAAGGGTCTTTTGGCCTTCATAAGGGTCCTGAAAGGCATTAGAAGGGTCTGGGGGCTTTTAGATGGGTCCTGAGGCAATCTGGAAGGGTCTAGGGGCCTTTACATGGGTCTTGAGGGTCATTAGAAGGGTGTGGAGGCCTTTAGAAAGGCCCTGAAATGCATTAGAAGGGTCTGGGGGCTTTTAGATGGGTCCTGAGGCAATCTAGAAGGGTCTGGGGGCCTTTAGAAGGGTCTTCAGGGGCTCTAGAAGGGTCTGGGGACCTTTAGAAAGGCCCTGTGAGGCATTAGAAGGGTCTGGGGGCCTTTAGAATGCTCCTGACGGGCAGTAGAAGGGTCTGGGGACCTTTATAAAGGACCTGACGGGAATTAGAATGGTCTGCGGGCCTTTAGAAGTGTCCTGAGGGGCTCTAGAATGGTCTGGGGGCCTTTATAAGGGTCCTGACGGGCTCTAGAAGGGTCTGGGAACCTTTACAAATGCCCTGAGGGGCATTAGAAGGGTCTGAGGGCCTTTAGAAGGGTCCTGAGGGGCATTAGAAGGGTCTGGGGGCTTTTAGATGGGTCCTGAGGCAATCTAGAAGGGTCTGGGGGCCTTTACATGGGTCTTGAGGGTCATTAGAAGGGTGTGGAGGCCTTTAGAAAGGCGCTGAGGGACTCTAGAAGGGTCTGGGGGCTATTAGAAGCGTCCTGAGGGGGTCCAGAAGGGTCTGGGGGCCTTTTTAAAGGCCCTCAGGGGGATTATAAGGGTCTCGCAGCTTTTAGAAAGGCCCTGAGTGGCATTACAAGGGTCTGGGGTCATATAGAAAGGCCCTGAGAGGTTCTAGAAGTGTCTGGGGTACTTTAGAAATGCCCTGAGGGGCATTATAAGGGTCTGGGTGTCCTTATAAAAGCCCTGAGGGCAATTAGCAGGGTCTGGGGGACTTGAGAAGGGTCCTGGGGGCTCTATAACAGTCTGGGGGCCTTTAGAAGGGTCTTCAGGGGCTCTAGAAGGGTCTGGGGACCTTTAGAAAGGCCCTGTGAGGCATTAGAAGGGTCTGGGGGTTTTTAGAATGCTCCTGAGGGGCAGTAGGAGGGTCTGGGGACCTTTATAAGTGTCCTGACGTGCTCTAGAAGGGTCTGGGAACCTTTATAAATGCCCTGAGGTGCATTAGAAGGGTCTGAGGGCCTTTAGAAAGGTCCTGAGGGGCATTAGAAGGGTCTTGTGACCTTCATAAGGGTCCTGAAAGGCATTAGAAGGGTCTGGGGGCTTTTAGATGGGTCCTGAGGCAATCTAGAAGGGTCTAGGGGCCTTTACATGGGTCTTGAGGGTCATTAGAAGGGTGTGGAGGCCTTTAGAAAGGCCCTGAAATGCTTTAGAAGGGTCTGGGGGCATTTAGATGGGTCCTGAGGCAATCTAGAAGGGTCTGGGGGCCTTTACATGGGTCTTGAGGGTCATTAGAAGGGTGTGGAGGCCTTTAGAAAGGCCCTGAGGGGCTCTAGAAGGGTCTGGGGGCTATTAGAAGCGTCCTGAGGGGGTCCAGAATGGTCTGGGTGCCTTTAGAAATGACCTGAGGGGCATTAGAAGGGTATGGGGGCCTTTAGAAAGGCCCTGAGGGGCATTAGAAGGGTCTGGGGGCCTTTAGAATGGTCCTGAGGGGGTCTAGAAGGGTCTGGAGGCATTTAAAACTGTCCTGAGAGTCTCTAGAAGGGTCTGGGTGCCTTTGTAAGGGTCCTGAGGGGCATTAGAAGCTTCTGGGTGCCCTTATGAAAGCCCTGAGGGGAATTAGCAGGGTCTGGGGGCCTTTAGAAGGGTCCTGAGGGGCTCTATAAGGGTCTGGCGGCCTTTAGAAGAGCCTTCAGGGGCTCTAGAAGGGTCTGGGGACCTTTAGAAAGGCCCTGTGGGGCATTAGAAGGGTCTGGAGGCCTTTAGAATGCTCCTGAGGGGCAGTAGAAGGGTCTGGGGACCTTTATAAATGCCCTGAGGGGCATTAGAAGGGTCTGAGGGCCTTTAGAAAGGTCCTGAGGTGCATTAGAAGGGTCTTGTGGCCTTCATAAGGGTCCTGAAAGGCATTAGAAGGGTCTGGGGGCTTTTAGATGGGTCCTGAGGCAATCTAGAAGGGTCTAGGGGCCTTTACATGGGTCTTGAGGGTCATTAGAAGGGTGTGGAGGCCTTTAGAAAGGCGCTGAGGGGCTCTACAAGGGTCTGGGGGCTATTAGAAGCGTCCTGAGATGGTCCAGAAGGGTCTGGGGGCCTTTTTAAAGGCCCTCAGGGGGATTATAATGGTCTCGCGGCTTTTAGAAAGGCCCTGAGTGGCATTACAAGGGTCTGGGGTCATATAGAAAGGCCCTGAGAGGTTCTAGAAGTGTCTGGGGTACTTTAGAAAGGCCCTGAGGGGCATTAGAAGGGTCTGGGGGCCTTTAGAATGGTCCTGAGGGGTTCTAGAAGGGTCTGGAGGCATTTAAAACTGTCCTGAGAGGCTCTAGAAGCGTCTGGGTACCTTTATAAGGGTCCTGAGGAGCTTTAGAAGGGTCTGGGTGCCCTTATAAAAGACCTGAGGGGAATTAGCAGGGTCTGGGGGACTTTAGAAGGGTCCTGAGGGGCTCTATAAGGGTCTGGCGGCCTTTAGAAGAGCCTTCAGGGGCTCTAGAAGGGTCTGGGGACCTTTAGAAAGGCCCTGTGGGGCATTAGAAGTGTCTGGGGGCCCTTAGAATGCTTCTGAGGGGCAGTAGAAGGGTCTGGGGACCTTTATAAGTGTCCTGACGGGCTCTAGAAGGGTCTGGGAACCTTTATAAATGCCCTGAGGGGCATTAGAAGGGTCTGAGGGCCTTTAGAAAGGTCCTGAGGGGCTCTAGAAGGGTCTTGTTGCCTTCATAAGGGTCCTGAAAGGCATTAGAATGGTCTGGGGGCTTTTAGATGGGTCCTGAGGCAATCTAGAAGGGTCTGGGGGCCTTTACATGGGTCTTGAGGGTCATTAGAAGGTTGTGGAGGCCTTTAGAAGGGTCTTCAGGGGCTCTAGAAGGGTCTGGGGACCTTTAGAAAGGCCCTGTGGGGCATTAGAAGGGTCTGGGTGCCTTTAGAATGCTCCTGAGGGGCAGTAGAAGGGTCTGGGGACCTTTATAAATGCCCTGAGTGGCATTAGAAGGGTCTGAGGGCCTTCATAAGGGTCCTGAAAGGCATTAGAAGGGTCTGGGGCTTTTAGATGGGTCCTGAGGCAATCTAGAAGGGTCTAGGGGCCTTTACATGGGTCTTGAGGGTCATTAGAAGGGTGTGGATGCCTTTAGAAAGGCCCTGAGGGGCTCTAGAAGGGTCTGGGGGCTATTAGAAGCGTCCTGAGGGGGTCCAGAAGGGTCTGGGGGCCTTTTTAAAGGCCCTCAGGGGGATTATAAGGGTCTCGCGGCCTTTAGAAAGGCCCTGAGTGGCATTAGAAGGGTCTGGGTGCCTTTAGAAATGACCTGAGGGGCATTACAAGGGTATGGGGGCCTTTAGAAAGGACCTGAGGGGCATTACAAGGGTCTGGGGGCCTTTAGAATGGTCCTGAGGGGCATTAGAAGGGTCTCGGTGCCCTTATAAAAGCCCTGAGAGGAATTAGCAGGGTCTGGGGGACTTTAGAAGGGTCTTCAGGGGCTCTAGAAGGGTCTGGGGACCTTTAGAAAGACCCTGTGGAGCATTAGAAGGGTCTGGGGGCATTTAGAAGGTTCCTGAGAGGCAGTAGAAGGGTCTAGGTGCCTTTAGAAGGGTCTTCAGGGGCTCTAGAAGGGTCTGAGGACCTTTAGAAAGGCCCTGTAGGGCATTAGAAGGGTCTCGAGGCCTTTAGATTGCTCCTGATGGGCAGTAGAAGGGTCTGGGGACCTTTATAAGGCCCTGACGGGCATTACAATGGTCTGCAGGCCTTTAGAAGTGTCCTGAGGGGCTCTAGAATGGTCTGGGGGCCTTTATAAGGGTCCTGGCAGGCTCTAGAAGGGTCTGGGAACCTTTATAAATGCCCTGAGGGGCATTAGAAGGGTCTGAGGGCCTTTAGAAACGTCCTGAGGGGCATTAGAAGGGTCTTGTGGCCTTCATAAGGGTCCTGAAAGGCATTAGAAGGGTCTGGGGGCTTTTAGATGGGTCCTGAGGCAATCTAGAAGGGTCTAGGGGCCTTTACATGGGTCTTGATGGTCATTAGAAGGGTGTGGAGGCCTTTAGAAAGGCCCTGAAAGGCATTAGAAGGGTCTGGGGGCTTTTAGATGGGTCCTGAGGCAATCTAGTAGGGTCTGGGGGCCTTTACATGGGTCTTGAGGGTCATTAGAATGGTGTGGAGGCCTTTAGAAAGGCCCTGAGGGGCATTAGAAGGGTCTGGGGGCCTTTAGAATGGTCCTGAGGGGGTCTAGAAAGGTCTGGAGGCATTTAAAACTGTCCTGAGAGGCTCTAGAAGGGTCTGGGTGCCTTTATAAGGGTCCTGAGGGGCATTAGAAGGGTCTGGGTGCCCTTATAAAAGCCCTGAGGGGAATTAGCAGGGTCTGGGGGACTTTAGAAGGGTCCTGAGGGGCTCTATAAGGGTCTGGGGGCCTTTAGAAGGGTCTTCAGGGGCTCTAGAGGGGTCTGGGGACCTTTAGAAAGGCCCTGTGGGGCATTAGAAGGGTCTGGGGGCCTTTAGAATGCTCCTGAGGGGCAGTAGAATGGTCTGGGGACATTTATAAGGGTCCTGACGGGCTCTAGAAGGGTCTGGGGACCTTTATAAGGGTCCTGACGGGCTCTAGAAGGGTCTGAGGGCCTTTAGAAAGGTCCTGAGGGGCATTAGAAGTGTCTTGTGGCCTTCATAAGGGTCCTGAAAGGCATTAGAAGGGTCTGGGGGCTTTTAGATTGGTCCTGAGGCATTCTAGAAGGGTCTAGCGGCCTTTACATGCGCCTTGAGGGTCATTAGAAGGGTGTGGAGGCCTTTAGAAAGGCCCTGAAAGGCATTAGAAGGGTCTGGGGGCCTTTAGAAGGGTCTTCAAGGGCTCTAGAAGGGTCTGGGGACCTTTAGAAAGGCCCTGTGGGGCATTAGAAGGGTCTGGGGGCCTTTAGAATGCTCCTGAGGGGCAGTAGAAGGGTCTGGGGACCTTTATAAGTGTCCTGACGGGCTCTAGAAGGGTCTGGGAACCTTTATAAATGCCCTGAGGGGCATTAGAAGGGTCTGAGGGCCTTTAGAAAGGTCCTGAGGGGCATTAGATTGGTCTTGTGGCCTTGATAAGGGTCCTGAAACGCATTAGAAGGGTCTGGGGGCTTTTAGATGGGTCCTCAGGCAATCTAGAAGGGTCTGGGGGCCTTTACATGGGTCTTGAGGGTCATTAGAAGGGTGTGGTGTCCTTTAGAAAGGCCCTGAAAGGCATTAGAAGGGTCTGGGTGCTTTTAGATGGGTCCTGAGGCAATCTAGAAGGGTCTGGGGGCCTTTACATGGGTCTTGAGGGTCATTAGAAGGGTGTGGAGGCCTTTAGAAAGGCCCTGAGGGGCTCTAGAAGGGTCTGGGGGCTATTAGAATCGTCCTGAGGGGGTCCAGAAGGGTCTGGGGGCCTTTTTAAAGGCCCTCAGGGGGATTATAAGGGTCTCGCGGCCTTTAGAAAGGCCCTGAGTGGCATTAGAAGGGTCTGGGTGCCTTTAGAAATGACCTGAGGGGCATTACAAGGGTCTGGGGGCCTTTAGAATGGTCCTGAGGGGCATTAGAAGGGTCTCGGTGCCCTTATAAAAGCCCTGAGGGGAATTAGCAGGGTCTGGGGGACTTTAGAAGGGTCTTCAGGGGCTCTAGAAGGGTCTGGGGACCTTTAGAAAGACCCTGTGGTGCATTAGAAGGGTCTGGGGGCCTTTAGAAGGTTCCTGAGGGGCAGTAGAAGGGTCTAGGTGCCTTTAGAAGGGTCTTCAGGGGCTCTAGAAGGGTCTGAGGACCTTTAGAAAGGCCCTGTGGGGCATTAGAAGGGTCTGGAGGCCTTTAGAATGCTCCTGATGGGCAGTAGAAGGGTCTGGGGACCTTTATAAGGCCCTGACGGGCATTAGAATGGTCTGCAGGCCTTTAGAAGTGTCCTGAGGGGCTCTAGAATGGTCTGGGGGCCTTTATAAGGGTCCTGGCAGGCTCTAGAAGGGTCTGGGAACCTTTATAAATGCCCTGAGGTGCATTAGAAGGGTCTGAGGGCCTTTAGAAACGTCCTGAGGGGCATTAGAAGGGTCTTGTGGCCTTCATAAGGGTCCTGAAAGGCATTAGAAGGGTCTGGGGGCTTTTAGATGGGTCCTGAGGCAATCTAGAAGGGTCTAGGGGCCTTTACATGGGTCTTGATGGTCATTAGAAGGGTGTGGAGGCCTTTAGAAAGGCCCTGAAAGGCATTAGAAGGGTCTGGGGGCTTTTAGATGGGTCCTGAGGCAATCTAGAAGGGTCTGGGGGCCTTTACATGGGTCTTGAGGGTCATTAGAATGGTGTGGAGGCCTTTAGAAAGGCCCTGAGGGGCATTAAAACGGTCTGGGGGCCTTTAGAATGGTCCTGAGGGGGTCTAGAAGGGTCTGGAGGCATTTAAAACTGTCCTGAGAGGCTCTAGAAGGGTCTGGGTGCCTTTATAAGGGTCCTGAGGGGCATTAGAAGGGTCTGGGTGCCCTTATAAATACCCTGAGGGGAATTAGCAGTGTCTGGGGGACTTTAGAAGGGTCCTGAGGGGCTCTATAAGGGTCTTGGGGCCTTTAGAAGGGTCTTCAGGGGCTCTAGAGGGGTCTGGGGACCTTTAGAAAGGCCCTGTGGGGCATTAGAAGGGTCTGGGGGCCTTTAGAATGCTCCTGAGTGGCAGTAGATTGGTCTGGGGACCTTTATAAGGGTCCTGACGGGCTCTAGAAGGGTCTGAGGGCCTTTAGAAAGGTCCTGAGGGGCATTAGAAGGGTCTTGTGGCCTTCATAAGGGTCCTGAAAGGCATTAGAATGGTCTGGGGGCTTTTAGATGGGTCCTGAGGCAATCTAGAAGGGTCTAGGGGCCTTTACATGGGTCTTGAGGGTCATTACAAGGGTGTGGAGGCCTTTAGAAAGGCCCTGAAAGGCATTAGAAGGGTCTGGGGGCCTTTAGAAGGGTCTTCAAGGGCTCTAGAAGGGTCTGGGGACCTTTAGAAAGGCCCTGTGGGGCATTAGAAGGGTCTGGGGGCCTTTAGAATGCTCCTGAGGGGAAGTAGAAGGGTCTGGGGACCTTTATAAGTTTCCTGACGGGCTCTAGGAAGGTCTGGGAACCTTTATAAATGCCCTGAGGGGCATTAGAAGGGTCTAAGGGCCTTTAGAAAGGTCCTGAGGGGCATTAGAAGGTTCTTGTGGCCTTCATAAGGGTCCTGAAAGGCATTAGAAGGGTCTGGGGGCTTTTAGATGGGTCCTGAGGCAATCTAGAAGGGTCTAGGGGCCTTTACATGGGTCCTGAGGGGCCTTAGAAGGGTCTGGGTGCCCTTATAAAAGCCTTGAAAGGAATTAGCAGGGTCTGGGGGACTTTAGAAGGGTCTTCAGGGGCTCTAGAAGGGTCTGGGGACCTTTAGAAAGGCCCTGTGGGGCATTAGAAGGGTCTGGGGACCTTTAGAATGCTCCTCAGGGGGAGTAGAAGGTTCTGAGGACCTTTATAAAGGCCCTGACGGGCATTAGAATGGTCTGTGAGCCTTTAGAAGTGTCCTGAGGGGCTCTAGAATGGTCTGGGGGCCTTTATAAGGGTCCTGACAGGCTCTAGAAGGGTCTGGGAACCTTTAAAAATGCCCTGAAGGGCATTAGAAGGGTCTGAGGGCCTTTAGAAAGGTCCTGAGGGGCATTAGAAGGGTCTTGTGGCCTTCATAATGGTCCTGAAAGGCATTAGAAGGGTCTGGGGGCTTTTAGATGGGTCCTGAGGCAGTCTAGAAGGGTCTGGGGGCCTTTACATGGGTCTTGAGGGTCATTAGAAGGGTGTGGAGGCCTTTAGAAAGGCCCTGAAATGCATTAGAAGGGTCTGGGGGCTATTAGAAGCATCCTGAGGGGGTCCCGGAGGGTCTGGGGGCCTTTTTAAAGGCCCTCAGGGGGATTATAAGGGTCTCGCGGCCTTTAGAAAGGCCCTGAGTGGCATTAGAAGGGTCTGGGTGCCTTTAGAAATGCCCTGAGCGGGTCTAGAAGGGTCTGGGGGCCTTTAGAAATGTCCTGAGGGGCATTAGAAGGGTCTGGGGGCCTTTAAAAAGGCCCTGAGGTGCATTACAAGCGTCTGGGGGCCTTTAGAAAGGCCCTGAGGGGCATTAGAAGGGTCTGGGGGCCTTTAGAATGGTCCTGAGGGGTTCTAGAAGGGTCTGGCGGCATTTAAAACTGTCCTGAGAGGCTCTAGAAGGGTCTGGGTGCCTTTATAAGGGTCCTGAGGGGCATTAGAAGGGTCTGGGTGCCCTTATAAAAGCCCTGAGAGGAATTAGCAGGGTCTGGGGGAGTTTAGAAGGGTCCTGAGTGGCTCTATAATGGTCTGGGGGCCTTTTGAAGGGTCTTCAGGGGCTCTAGAAGGGTCTGGGGACATTTAGAAAGGCCCTGTGGGGCATTAGAAGGGTCTGGGGGCCTTTAGAAATGTCCTGAGGGGCTCTAGAATGGTCTGGAGGCCTTTATAAGGGTCCTGACGGGCTCTAGAAGGGTCTGGGAACCTTTATAAATGCCCTGAGGGGCATTAGAAGGGTCTGAGGGCCTTTAGAATGGTCCTGAGGGGCATTAGAAGGGTCTTGTGGCCTTGATAAGGGTCCTGAAAGGCATTAGAAGGGTCTGGGGGCTTTTAGATGGGTCCTGAGGCAATCTAGAAGGGTCTGGGGGCCTTTACATGGGTCTTGAGGGTCATTAGAAGGTTGTGGAGGCCTTTAGAAAGGCCCTGAGGGGCTCTAAAAGGGTCTGGGGGCTATTAGAATCGTCCTGAGGGGGTCCAGAAGGGTCTGGGTGCCTTTTTAAAGGCCCTGACAGGCATTAGAAGGGTCTCGGGTCATATAGAAAGGCCCTGATAGTTTCTAGAAGTGTCTGGCGTAGTTTAGAAAGGCCTTGAGGGGCATTACAAGGGTCTGGGGGCCTTTAGAATGCTCCTGAGGGGCACTAGAAGGGTCTGGGGACTTTTAGAAAGGCCCTGTGGGGCATTAGAAGGGTCTGGGGGCCTTTAGAAATGTCCTGAGGGGCTCTAGAATGGTCTGGGGGGCTTTATAAGGGTCCTGACGGGCTCTAGAAGGGTCTGGGAACCTTTATAAATGCCCTGAGGTGCATTAGAAGGGTCTGAGGGCCTTTAGAAAGGTCCTGAGGGGCATTAGAAGGGTCTTGTGGCCTTCATAAGGGTCCTGAAAGGCATTAGAAGGGTCTGGGGTCTTTTAGGTGGGTCTTGAGCAAATCTAGAAGGGTCTAGAGGCCTTTACATGGGTCTTGAGGGTCATTAGAAGGGTGTGGAGGCCTTTAGAAAGGCCCTGTGGGGCTCTAGAAGGGTCTGGGGGCTATTAGAAGCGTCCTGAGGGGTTCCAGAAGGGTCTGGGGGCCTTTTTAAAGGCCCTCAGGGGGATTATAAGGGTCTCGCGGCCTTTAGAAAGGCCCTGAGTGGCATTAGAAGGGTCTGGGTGCCTTTAGAAATGTCCTGAGGGGCTCTAGAAGGGTCTGGGGGCCTTTAGAAATGTCCTGAGGGGCATTAGAAAGGTATGGGGGCCTTTAGAAAAGCCCTGAGGGGCATTACAAGGGTCTGGGGTCATATAGAAAGGCCCTGAGAGGTTCTAGAAGTGTCTGGGGTACTTTAGAAAGGCCCTGAGGGGCATTAGAAGGGTCTGGGGGCCTTTAGAATGGCCCTGATGGGCATTAGAAGGGTCTGAGGGCTTTTAGAAAGGTCCTGAGGGGCATTAGAAGGGTCTTGTGGCCTTCATAAGTGTCCTGAAAAGCATTAGAATGGTCTGGGGAATTTTAGATGGGTCCTGAGGCAATCTAGAAGGGTCTAGAGGCCTTTACATGGGTCTTGAGGGTCATTAGAATGGTGTGGAGGCATTTAGAAAGGCCCTGAAAGGCATTAGAAGGGTCTGGGGGCTTTTAGATGGGTCCTGAGGCAATCTAGAAGGGTCTGGGGGCCTTTACATGGGTCTTGAGGGTCATTAGAAGGGTGTGGAGGCCTTTAGAAAGGCCCTGAGGGGCTCTAGAAGGGTCTGGGGGCTATTAGAAGCGTCCTGAAAGAGTCCAGAAGGGTCTGGGGGCCTCTTCAAAGGCCCTAAGGGGGATTATAAGGGTCTCGCGGCCTTTAGAAAGGCCCTGAGTGGCATTAGATGGGTCTGGGTGCCTTTAGAAATGTCCTGAGGGGCTCTAGAAGGGTCTGGGGGCCTTTAGAAATGTCCTGAGGGGCATTAGATGGGTCTGGGTGCCCTTATAAAAGCCCAGAGGGGAATTAGCAGGGTCTGGGGGACTTTAGAAGGGTCCTGAGGGGCTCTATAAGGGTCTGGGGGCCTTTATAAGGGTCCTGACAGGCTCTAGAAGGGTCTGGGAACCTTTATAAACGCCCTGAGGGGCACTACAAAGGTCTGCGGGCCTTTAGAAAGGTCCTGAGGGGCATTAGAAGGGTCTTGTGGCCTTCATAAGGGTCCTGAAAAGCATTAAAATGGTCTGGGGGCTTTTGGATGGGTCCTGAGGCAATCTAGAAGGGTCTGGGGGCCTTTACATGGGTCTTGAGGGTCATTAGAAGGGTGTGGAGGCCTTTAGAAAGACCCTGAAAGGCATTAGAAGGGTCTGGGGGCTTTTAGATGGGTCCTGATGCAATCTAGAAGGGTCTGGGGGCCTTTACATGGGTCTTGAGGGTCATTAGAAGGGTGTGGAGGCCTTTAGAAAGGCCCTGAGGGGCTCTAGAATGGTCTGGGGGCTATTAGAAGCGTCCTGAGGGGTTCCAGAAGGGTCTGGGGGCCTTTTTAAAGGCCCTCAGGCGGATTATAAGGGTCTCGCAGCCTTTAGAAAGGCCCTGAGTGGCCTTAGAAAGGTCTGGGTGCATTTAGAAATGTCCTGAGGGGCTCTTGAATGGTCTGGGGGCCTTTAGAAGGGTGTGGGGGCCTTTAGAAAGGCCCTGAGGGGCATTACAAGGGTCTGGGGTCATATAGAAAGGCCCTGAGTGGTTCTAGAAGTGTCTGGGGTAATTTACAAAGGCCCTGCGGGGCATTAGAAGGGTCTGGGGGACTTTATATGGGTCCTGAGGGGCATTAGAAGGGTCTGGGGCATTTAGAAGGGTCCTGAGGGGCATTAGAAGGGTCTGGGGGCCTTTAGAATGGTCCTGAGGGGGTCTAGAAGGGTCTGGAGGCATTTAAAACTGTCCTGAGAGGCTCTAGAAGGGTCTGGGTGCCTTTATAAGGGTCCTGAGGGGCATTAGAAGGGTTTGGGTGCCCTTATAAAAGCCCTGAGGAGAATTAGCAGGGTCTGGGGGCCTTTAGAAGGGTCTTCAGGGGCATTAGAAGGGTCTGAGGGCCTTTAGAAAGGTCCTGAGGGGCATTAGAAGGGTCTTTTGGCCTTCATAAGGGTCCTGAAAGGCATTAGAAGGGTCTGGGGGCTTTTAGATGGGTCCTGAGGCAATCTGGAAGGGTCTAGGGGCCTTTACATGGGTCTTGAGGGTCATTAGAAGGGTGTGGAGGCCTTTAGAAAGGCCCTGAAATGCATTAGAAGGGTCTGGGGGCTTTTAGATGGGTCCTGAGGCAATCTAGAAGGGTCTGGGGGCCTTTAGAAGGGTCTTCAGGGGCTCTAGAAGGGTCTGGGGACCTTTAGAAAGGCCCTGTGAGGCATTAGAAGGGTCTGGGGGCCTTTAGAATGCTCCTGACGGGCAGTAGAAGGGTCTGGGGACCTTTATAAAGGACCTGACGGGAATTAGAATGGTCTGCGGGCCTTTAGAAGTGTCCTGAGGGGCTCTAGAATGGTCTGGGGGCCTTTATAAGGGTCCTGACGGGCTCTAGAAGGGTCTGGGAACCTTTACAAATGCCCTGAGGGGCATTAGAAGGGTCTGAGGGCCTTTAGAAGGGTCCTGAGGGGCATTAGAAGGGTCTGGGGGCTTTTAGATGGGTCCTGAGGCAATCTAGAAGGGTCTGGGGGCCTTTACATGGGTCTTGAGGGTCATTAGAAGGGTGTGGAGGCCTTTAGAAAGGCGCTGAGGGACTCTAGAAGGGTCTGGGGGCTATTAGAAGCGTCCTGAGGGGGTCCAGAAGGGTCTGGGGGCCTTTTTAAAGGCCCTCAGGGGGATTATAAGGGTCTCGCAGCTTTTAGAAAGGCCCTGAGTGGCATTACAAGGGTCTGGGGTCATATAGAAAGGCCCTGAGAGGTTCTAGAAGTGTCTGGGGTACTTTAGAAATGCCCTGAGGGGCATTAGAAGGGTCTGGGGGCCTTTAGAATGGTCCTGAGGGGTTCTAGAAGGGTCTGAAGGCATTTAAAACTGTCCTGAGAGGCTCTAGAAGGGTCTGGGTGACTTTATAAGGGTCCTGAGGGGAATTATAAGGGTCTGGGTGTCCTTATAAAAGCCCTGAGGGCAATTAGCAGGGTCTGGGGGACTTGAGAAGGGTCCTGGGGGCTCTATAACAGTCTGGGGGCCTTTAGAAGGGTCTTCAGGGGCTCTAGAAGGGTCTGGGGACCTTTAGAAAGGCCCTGTGAGGCATTAGAAGGGTCTGGGGGTTTTTAGAATGCTCCTGAGGGGCAGTAGGAGGGTCTGGGGACCTTTATAAGTGTCCTGACGTGCTCTAGAAGGGTCTGGGAACCTTTATAAATGCCCTGAGGTGCATTAGAAGGGTCTGAGGGCCTTTAGAAAGGTCCTGAGGGGCATTAGAAGGGTCTTGTGACCTTCATAAGGGTCCTGAAAGGCATTAGAAGGGTCTGGGGGCTTTTAGATGGGTCCTGAGGCAATCTAGAAGGGTCTAGGGGCCTTTACATGGGTCTTGAGGGTCATTAGAAGGGTGTGGAGGCCTTTAGAAAGGCCCTGAAATGCTTTAGAAGGGTCTGGGGGCTTTTAGATGGGTCCTGAGGCAATCTAGAAGGGTCTGGGGGCCTTTACATGGGTCTTGAGGGTCATTAGAAGGGTGTGGAGGCCTTTAGAAAGGCCCTGAGGGGCTCTAGAAGGGTCTGGGGGCTATTAGAAGCGTCCTGAGGGGGTCCAGAATGGTCTGGGTGCCTTTAGAAATGACCTGAGGGGCATTAGAAGGGTATGGGGGCCTTTAGAAAGGCCCTGAGGGGCATTAGAAGGGTCTGGGGGCCTTTAGAATGGTCCTGAGGGGGTCTAGAAGGGTCTGGAGGCATTTAAAACTGTCCTGAGAGTCTCTAGAAGGGTCTGGGTGCCTTTATAAGGGTCCTGAGGGGCATTAGAAGCTTCTGGGTGCCCTTATGAAAGCCCTGAGGGGAATTAGCAGGGTCTGGGGGCCTTTAGAAGGGTCCTGAGGGGCTCTATAAGGGTCTGGCGGCCTTTAGAAGAGCCTTCAGGGGCTCTAGAAGGGTCTGGGGACCTTTAGAAAGGCCCTGTGGGGCATTAGAAGGGTCTGGAGGCCTTTAGAATGCTCCTGAGGGGCAGTAGAAGGGTCTGGGGACCTTTATAAATGCCCTGAGGGGCATTAGAAGGGTCTGAGGGCCTTTAGAAAGGTCCTGAGGTGCATTAGAAGGGTCTTGTGGCCTTCATAAGGGTCCTGAAAGGCATTAGAAGGGTCTGGGGGCTTTTAGATGGGTCCTGAGGCAATCTAGAAGGGTCTAGGGGCCTTTACATGGGTCTTGAGGGTCATTAGAAGGGTGTGGAGGCCTTTAGAAAGGCGCTGAGGGGCTCTACAAGGGTCTGGGGGCTATTAGAAGCGTCCTGAGATGGTCCAGAAGGGTCTGGGGGCCTTTTTAAAGGCCCTCAGGGGGATTATAATGGTCTCGCGGCTTTTAGAAAGGCCCTGAGTGGCATTACAAGGGTCTGGGGTCATATAGAAAGGCCCTGAGAGGTTCTAGAAGTGTCTGGGGTACTTTAGAAAGGCCCTGAGGGGCATTAGAAGGGTCTGGGGGCCTTTAGAATGGTCCTGAGGGGTTCTAGAAGGGTCTGGAGGCATTTAAAACTGTCCTGAGAGGCTCTAGAAGCGTCTGGGTACCTTTATAAGGGTCCTGAGGAGCTTTAGAAGGGTCTGGGTGCCCTTATAAAAGACCTGAGGGGAATTAGCAGGGTCTGGGGGACTTTAGAAGGGTCCTGAGGGGCTCTATAAGGGTCTGGCGGCCTTTAGAAGAGCCTTCAGGGGCTCTAGAAGGGTCTGGGGACCTTTAGAAAGGCCCTGTGGGGCATTAGAAGTGTCTGGGGGCCCTTAGAATGCTTCTGAGGGGCAGTAGAAGGGTCTGGGGACCTTTATAAGTGTCCTGACGGGCTCTAGAAGGGTCTGGGAACCTTTATAAATGCCCTGAGGGGCATTAGAAGGGTCTGAGGGCCTTTAGAAAGGTCCTGAGGGGCTCTAGAAGGGTCTTGTTGCCTTCATAAGGGTCCTGAAAGGGATTAGAATGGTCTGGGGGCTTTTAGATGGGTCCTGAGGCAATCTAGAAGGGTCTGGGGGCCTTTACATGGGTCTTGAGGGTCATTAGAAGGTTGTGGAGGCCTTTAGAAGGGTCTTCAGGGGCTCTAGAAGGGTCTGGGGACCTTTAGAAAGGCCCTGTGGGGCATTAGAAGGGTCTGGGTGCCTTTAGAATGCTCCTGAGGGGCAGTAGAAGGGTCTGGGGACCTTTATAAATGCCCTGAGTGGCATTAGAAGGGTCTGAGGGCCTTCATAAGGGTCCTGAAAGGCATTAGAAGGGTCTGGGGCTTTTAGATGGGTCCTGAGGCAATCTAGAAGGGTCTAGGGGCCTTTACATGGGTCTTGAGGGTCATTAGAAGGGTGTGGATGCCTTTAGAAAGGCCCTGAGGGGCTCTAGAAGGGTCTGGGGGCTATTAGAAGCGTCCTGAGGGGGTCCAGAAGGGTCTGGGGGCCTTTTTAAAGGCCCTCAGGGGGATTATAAGGGTCTCGCGGCCTTTAGAAAGGCCCTGAGTGGCATTAGAAGGGTCTGGGTGCCTTTAGAAATGACCTGAGGGGCATTACAAGGGTATGGGGGCCTTTAGAAAGGACCTGAGGGGCATTAGAAGGGTCTGAGGGCCTTTAGAAACGTCCTGAGGGGCATTAGAAGGGTCTTGTGGCCTTCATAAGGGTCCTGAAAGGCATTAGAAGGGTCTGGGGGCTTTTAGATGGGTCCTGAGGCAATCTAGAAGGGTCTAGGGGCCTTTACATGGGTCTTGATGGTCATTAGAAGGGTGTGGAGGCCTTTAGAAAGGCCCTGAAAGGCATTAGAAGGGTCTGGGGGCTTTTAGATGGGTCCTGAGGCAATCTAGAAGGGTCTGGGGGCCTTTACATGGGTCTTGAGGGTCATTAGAATGGTGTGGAGGCCTTTAGAAAGGCCCTGAGGGGCATTAGAAGGGTCTGGGGGCCTTTAGAATGGTCCTGAGGGGGTCTAGAAAGGTCTGGAGGCATTTAAAACTGTCCTGAGAGGCTCTAGAGGGGTCTGGGTGCCTTTATAAGGGTCCTGAGGGGCATTAGAAGGGTCTGGGTGCCCTTATAAAAGCCCTGAGGGGAATTAGCAGGGTCTGGGGGACTTTAGAAGGGTCCTGAGGGGCTCTATAAGGGTCTGGGGGCCTTTAGAAGGGTCTTCAGGGGCTCTAGAGGGGTCTGGGGACCTTTAGAAAGGCCCTGTGGGGCATTAGAAGGGTCTGGGGGCCTTTAGAATGCTCCTGAGGGGCAGTAGAATGGTCTGGGGACATTTATAAGGGTCCTGACGGGCTCTAGAAGGGTCTGGGGACCTTTATAAGGGTCCTGACGGGCTCTAGAAGGGTCTGAGGGCCTTTAGAAAGGTCCTGAGGGGCATTAGAAGTGTCTTGTGGCCTTCATAAGGGTCCTGAAAGGCATTAGAAGGGTCTGGGGGCTTTTAGATTGGTCCTGAGGCATTCTAGAAGGGTCTAGCGGCCTTTACATGCGCCTTGAGGGTCATTAGAAGGGTGTGGAGGCCTTTAGAAAGGCCCTGAAAGGCATTAGAAGGGTCTGGGGGCCTTTAGAAGGGTCTTCAAGGGCTCTAGAAGGGTCTGGGGACCTTTAGAAAGGCCCTGTGGGGCATTAGAAGGGTCTGGGGGCCTTTAGAATGCTCCTGAGGGGCAGTAGAAGGGTCTGGGGACCTTTATAAGTGTCCTGACGGGCTCTAGAAGGGTCTGGGAACCTTTATAAATGCCCTGAGGGGCATTAGAAGGGTCTGAGGGCCTTTAGAAAGGTCCTGAGGGGCATTAGATTGGTCTTGTGGCCTTGATAAGGGTCCTGAAACGCATTAGAAGGGTCTGGGGGCTTTTAGATGGGTCCTCAGGCAATCTAGAAGGGTCTGGGGGCCTTTACATGGGTCTTGAGGGTCATTAGAAGGGTGTGGTGTCCTTTAGAAAGGCCCTGAAAGGCATTAGAAGGGTCTGGGTGCTTTTAGATGGGTCCTGAGGCAATCTAGAAGGGTCTGGGGGCCTTTACATGGGTCTTGAGGGTCATTAGAAGGGTGTGGAGGCCTTTAGAAAGGCCCTGAGGGGCTCTAGAAGGGTCTGGGGGCTATTAGAATCGTCCTGAGGGGGTCCAGAAGGGTCTGGGGGCCTTTTTAAAGGCCCTCAGGGGGATTATAAGGGTCTCGCGGCCTTTAGAAAGGCCCTGAGTGGCATTAGAAGGGTCTGGGTGCCTTTAGAAATGACCTGAGGGGCATTACAAGGGTCTGGGGGCCTTTAGAATGGTCCTGAGGGGCATTAGAAGGGTCTCGGTGCCCTTATAAAAGCCCTGAGGGGAATTAGCAGGGTCTGGGGGACTTTAGAAGGGTCTTCAGGGGCTCTAGAAGGGTCTGGGGACCTTTAGAAAGACCCTGTGGTGCATTAGAAGGGTCTGGGGGCCTTTAGAAGGTTCCTGAGGGGCAGTAGAAGGGTCTAGGTGCCTTTAGAAGGGTCTTCAGGGGCTCTAGAAGGGTCTGAGGACCTTTAGAAAGGCCCTGTGGGGCATTAGAAGGGTCTGGAGGCCTTTAGAATGCTCCTGATGGGCAGTAGAAGGGTCTGGGGACCTTTATAAGGCCCTGACGGGCATTAGAATGGTCTGCAGGCCTTTAGAAGTGTCCTGAGGGGCTCTAGAATGGTCTGGGGGCCTTTATAAGGGTCCTGGCAGGCTCTAGAAGGGTCTGGGAACCTTTATAAATGCCCTGAGGGGCATTAGAAGGGTCTTGTGGCCTTCATAAGGGTCCTGAAAGGCATTAGAAGGGTCTGGGGGCTTTTAGATGGGTCCTGAGGCAATCTAGAAGGGTCTAGGGGCCTTTACATGGGTCTTGATGGTCATTAGAAGGGTGTGGAGGCCTTTAGAAAGGCCCTGAAAGGCATTAGAAGGGTCTGGGGGCTTTTAGATGGGTCCTGAGGCAATCTAGAAGGGTCTGGGGGCCTTTACATGGGTCTTGAGGGTCATTAGAATGGTGTGGAGGCCTTTAGAAAGGCCCTGAGGGGCATTAAAACGGTCTGGGGGCCTTTAGAATGGTCCTGAGGGGGTCTAGAAGGGTCTGGAGGTATTTAAAACTGTCCTGAGAGGCTCTAGAAGGGTCTGGGTGCCTTTATAAGGGTCCTGAGGGGCATTAGAAGGGTCTGGGTGCCCTTATAAATACCCTGAGGGGAATTAGCAGTGTCTGGGGGACTTTAGAAGGGTCCTGAGGGGCTCAATAAGGGTCTTGGGGCCTTTAGAAGGGTCTTCAGGGGCTCTAGAGGGGTCTGGGGACCTTTAGAAAGGCCCTGTGGGGCATTAGAAGGGTCTGGGGGCCTTTAGAATGCTCCTGAGTGGCAGTAGATTGGTCTGGGGACCTTTATAAGGGTCCTGACGGGCTCTAGAAGGGTCTGAGGGCCTTTAGAAAGGTCCTGAGGGGCATTAGAAGGGTCTTGTGGCCTTCATAAGGGTCCTGAAAGGCATTAGAATGGTCTGGGGGCTTTTAGATGGGTCCTGAGGCAATCTAGAAGGGTCTAGGGGCCTTTACATGGGTCTTGAGGGTCATTACAAGGGTGTGGAGGCCTTTAGAAAGGCCCTGAAAGGCATTAGAAGGGTCTGGGGGCCTTTAGAAGGGTCTTCAAGGGCTCTAGAAGGGTCTGGGGACCTTTAGAAAGGCCCTGTGGGGCATTAGAAGGGTCTGGGGGCCTTTAGAATGCTCCTGAGGGGAAGTAGAAGGGTCTGGGGACCTTTATAAGTTTCCTGACGGGCTCTAGGAAGGTCTGGGAACCTTTATAAATGCCCTGAGGGGCATTAGAAGGGTCTAAGGGCCTTTAGAAAGGTCCTGAGGGGCATTAGAAGGTTCTTGTGGCCTTCATAAGGGTCCTGAAAGGCATTAGAAGGGTCTGGGGGCTTTTAGATGGGTCCTGAGGCAATCTAGAAGGGTCTAGGGGCCTTTACATGGGTCTTGAGGGTCATTAGAAGGGTGTGGAGGCCTTTAGAAAGGCGCTGAGGGGCTCTACAAGGGTCTGGGGGCTATTAGAAGCGTCCTGAGATGGTCCAGAAGGGTCTGGGGGCCTTTTTAAAGGCCCTCAGGGGGATTATAATGGTCTCGCGGCTTTTAGAAAGGCCCTGAGTGGCATTACAAGGGTCTGGGGTCATATAGAAAGGCCCTGAGAGGTTCTAGAAGTGTCTGGGGTACTTTAGAAAGGCCCTGAGGGGCATTAGAAGGGTCTGGGGGCCTTTAGAATGGTCCTGAGGGGTTCTAGAAGGGTCTGGAGGCATTTAAAACTGTCCTGAGAGGCTCTAGAAGGGTCTGGGTACCTTTATAAGGGTCCTGAGGAGCTTTAGAAGGGTCTGGGTGCCCTTATAAAAGACCTGAGGGGAATTAGCAGGGTCTGGGGGACTTTAGAAGGGTCCTGAGGGGCTCTATAAGGGTCTGGCGGCCTTTAGAAGAGCCTTCAGGGGCTCTAGAAGGGTCTGGGGACCTTTAGAAAGGCCCTGTGGGGCATTAGAAGTGTCTGGGGGCCCTTAGAATGCTTCTGAGGGGCAGTAGAAGGGTCTGGGGACCTTTATAAGTGTCCTGACGGGCTCTAGAAGGGTCTGGGAACCTTTATAAATGCCCTGAGGGGCATTAGAAGGGTCTGAGGGCCTTTAGAAAGGTCCTGAGGGGCTCTAGAAGGGTCTTGTTGCCTTCATAAGGGTCCTGAAAGGCATTAGAATGGTCTGGGGGCTTTTAGATGGGTCCTGAGGCAATCTAGAAGGGTCTGGGGGCCTTTACATGGGTCTTGAGGGTCATTAGAAGGTTGTGGAGGCCTTTAGAAGGGTCTTCAGGGGCTCTAGAAGGGTCTGGGGACCTTCAGAAAGGCCCTGTGGGGCATTAGAAGGGTCTGGGTGCCTTTAGAATGCTCCTGAGGGGCAGTAGAAGGGTCTGGGGACCTTTATAAATGCCCTGAGTGGCATTAGAAGGGTCTGAGGGCCTTCATAAGGGTCCTGAAAGGCATTAGAAGGGTCTGGGGCTTTTAGATGGGTCCTGAGGCAATCTAGAAGGGTCTAGGGGCCTTTACATGGGTCTTGAGGGTCATTAGAAGGGTGTGGATGCCTTTAGAAAGGCCCTGAGGGGCTCTAGAAGGGTCTGGGGGCTATTAGAATCGTCCTGAGGGGGTCCAGAAGGGTCTGGGGGCCTTTTTAAAGGCCCTCAGGGGGATTATAAGGGTCTCGCGGCCTTTAGAAAGGCCCTGAGTGGCATTAGAAGGGTCTGGGTGCCTTTAGAAAGGACCTGAGGGGCATTACAAGGGTCTGGGGGCCTTTAGAATGGTCCTGAGGGGCATTAGAAGGGTCTCGGTGCCCTTATAAAAGCCCTGAGGGGAATTAGCAGGGTCTGGGGGACTTTAGAAGGGTCTTCAGGGGCTCTAGAAGGGTCTGGGGACCTTTAGAAAGACCCTGTGGTGCATTAGAAGGGTCTGGGGGCCTTTAGAAGGTTCCTGAGGGGCAGTAGAAGGGTCTAGGTGCCTTTAGAAGGGTCTTCAGGGGCTCTAGAAGGGTCTGAGGACCTTTAGAAAGGCCCTGTGGGGCATTAGAAGGGTCTGGAGGCCTTTAGAATGCTCCTGATGGGCAGTAGAAGGGTCTGGGGACCTTTATAAGGCCCTGACGGGCATTAGAATGGTCTGCAGGCCTTTAGAAGTGTCCTGAGGGGCTCTAGAATGGTCTGGGGGCCTTTATAAGGGTCCTGGCAGGCTCTAGAAGGGTCTGGGAACCTTTATAAATGCCCTGAGGGGCATTAGAAGGGTCTGAGGGCCTTTAGAAACGTCCTGAGGGGCATTAGAAGGGTCTTGTGGCCTTCATAAGGGTCCTGAAAGGCATTAGAAGGGTCTGGGGGCTTTTAGATGGGTCCTGAGGCAATCTAGAAGGGTCTAGGGGCCTTTACATGGGTCTTGATGGTCATTAGAAGGGTGTGGAGGCCTTTAGAAAGGCCCTGAAAGGCATTAGAAGGGTCTGGGGGCTTTTAGATGGGTCCTGAGGCAATCTAGAAGGGTCTGGGGGCCTTTACATGGGTCTTGAGGGTCATTAGAATGGTGTGGAGGCCTTTAGAAAGGCCCTGAGGGGCATTAAAACGGTCTGGGGGCCTTTAGAATGGTCCTGAGGGGGTCTAGAAGGGTCTGGAGGCATTTAAAACTGTCCTGAGAGGCTCTAGAAGGGTCTGGGTGCCTTTATAAGGGTCCTGAGGGGCATTAGAAGGGTCTGGGTGCCCTTATAAATACCCTGAGGGGAATTAGCAGTGTCTGGGGGACTTTAGAAGGGTCCTGAGGGGCTCTATAAGGGTCTTGGGGCCTTTAGAAGGGTCTTCAGGGGCTCTAGAGGGGTCTGGGGACCTTTAGAAAGGCCCTGTGGGGCATTAGAAGGGTCTGGGGGCCTTTAGAATGCTCCTGAGTGGCAGTAGATTGGTCTGGGGACCTTTATAAGGGTCCTGACGGGCTCTAGAAGGGTCTGAGGGCCTTTAGAAAGGTCCTGAGGGGCATTAGAAGGGTCTTGTGGCCTTCATAAGGGTCCTGAAAGGCATTAGAATGGTCTGGGGGCTTTTAGATGGGTCCTGAGGCAATCTAGAAGGGTCTAGGGGCCTTTACATGGGTCTTGAGGGTCATTACAAGGGTGTGGAGGCCTTTAGAAAGGCCCTGAAAGGCATTAGAAGGGTCTGGGGGCCTTTAGAAGGGTCTTCAAGGGCTCTAGAAGGGTCTGGGGACCTTTAGAAAGGCCCTGTGGGGCATTAGAAGGGTCTGGGGGCCTTTAGAATGCTCCTGAGGGGAAGTAGAAGGGTCTGGGGACCTTTATAAGTTTCCTGACGGGCTCTAGGAAGGTCTGGGAACCTTTATAAATGCCCTGAGGGGCATTAGAAGGGTCTAAGGGCCTTTAGAAAGGTCCTGAGGGGCATTAGAAGGTTCTTGTGGCCTTCATAAGGGTCCTGAAAGGCATTAGAAGGGTCTGGGGGCTTTTAGATGGGTCCTGAGGCAATCTAGAAGGGTCTAGGGGCCTTTACATGGGTCTTGAGGGTCATTAGAAGGGTGTGGAGGCCTTTAGAAAGGCCCTGAGGTGCTCTAGAAGGGTCTGGGGGCTATTAGAAGCGTCCTGAGGGGGTCTAGAGGGGTCTGGAGGCCTTTTTAAAGGCCCTCAAGGGGATTATAAGGGTCTCGCGGCCTTTCGAAAAGCCCTGAGTGGCATTAGAAGGGTCTGGGTGCCTTTAGAAATGACCTGAGGGGCATTAGAAGGGTATGGGGTCCTTTAGAAAGGCCCTGAGGGGCATTAGAAGGGTCTGGGGGCCTTCAGAATGGTCCTGAGGAGGTCTAGAAGGGTCTGGAGGCATTTAAAACTGTCCTGAGAGGCTCTAGAAGGGTCTGGGTGCCTTTATAAGGGTCCTGAGGGGCATTAGAAGGGTCTGGGTGCCATTATAAAAGCACTGAAAGGAATTAGCAGGGTCTGGGGGCCTTTAGAAGGGTCCTGAGGGGCTCTATAAGGGTCTGGGGGCCTTTAGAAGGGTCTTCAGGGGCTCTAGAAGGGTCTGGGGACCTTTAGAAAGGCCCTGTGTGGCATTAGAAGGGTCTGGGGGCCTTTAGAATGCTCCTGATGGGCAGTAGAACGGTCTGGGGACCTTTATAAAGGCCCTGACGGGCATTAGAATGGTCTGCAGGCCTTTAGAAGTGTCCTGAGGGGCTCTAGAATGGTCTGGGGGCCTTTATAAGGGTCCTGGTAGGCTCTAGAAGGGTCTGGGAACCTTTATAAATGCCCTGAGGGGCATTAGAAGGGTCTGAGGGCCTTTAGAAACGTCCTGAGGGGCATTAGAAGGGTCTTGTGGCCTTCATAATGGTCCTGAAAGGCATTAGAAGGGTCTGGGGGCTTTTAGATGGGTCCTGAGGCAATCTAGAAGGGTCTAGGGGCCTTTACATGGGTCTTGATGGTCATTAGAAGGGTGTGGAGGCCTTTAGAAAGGCCCTGAAAGGCATTAGAAGGGTCTGGGGGCTTTTAGATGGGTCCTGAGGCAATCTAGAAGGGTCTGGGGGCCTTTACATGGGTCTTGAGGGTCATTAGAATGGTGTGGAGGCCTTTAGAAAGGCCCTGAGGGGCATTAGAAGGGTCTGGGGGCCTTTAGAATGGTCCTGAGGGGGTCTAGAAGGGTCTGGAGGCATTTAAAACTGTCCTGAGAGGCTCTAGAAGGGTCTGGGTGCCTTTATAAGGGTCCTGAAGGGCATTAGAAGGGTCTGGGTGCCCTTATAAAAGCCCTGAGGGGAATTAGCAGGGTCTGGGGGACTTTAGAAGGGTCCTGATGGGCTCTATAAGGGTCTGGAGGCCTTTAGAAGGGTCTTCAGGGGCTCTAGAAGGGTCTGGGGACCTTTAGAAAGGCACTGTGGGGCATTGGAAGGGTCTGGGGGCCTTTAGAATGCTCCTGAGGGGCAGTAGAATGGTCTGGGGACATTTATAAGGGTCCTGACGGGCTCTAGAAGGGTCGGGGGACCTTTATAAGGGTCCTGACGGGCTCTAGAAGGGTCTGAGGGCCTTTAGAAAGGTCCTGAGGGGCATTAGAAGTGTCTTGTGGCCTTCATAAGGGTCCTGAAAGGCATTAGAAGGGCCTGGGGGCTTTTAGATGGGTCCTGAGGCATTCTAGAAGGGTCTAGCGGCCTTTACATGCGTCTTGAGGGTCATTAGAAGGGTGTGGAGGCCTTTAGAAAGGCCCTGAAAGGCATTAGAAGGGTCTGGGGGCCTTTAGAAGGGTCTTCAAGGGCTCTAGAAGGGTCTGGGGACCTTTAGAAAGGCCCTGTGGGGCATTAGAAGGGTCTGGGGGCCTTTAGAATGCTCCTGAGGGGCAGTAGAAGGGTCTGGGGACCTTTATAAGTGTCCTGACGGGCTCTAGAAGGGTCTGGGAACCTTTATAAATGCCCTGAGGGGCATTAGAAGGGTCTGAGGGCCTTTAGAAAGGTCCTGAGGGGCATTAGAAGGGTCTTGTGGCCTTCATAAGGGTCCTGAAAGGCATTAGAAGGGTTTGGGGGCTTTTAGATGGGTCCTGAGGCAATCTAGAAGGGTCTGGGGGCCTTTACATGGGTCTTGAGGGTCATTAGAAGGGTGTGGTGTCCTTTAGAAAGGCCCTGAAAGGCATTAGAAGGGTCTGGGTGCTTTTAGATGGGTCCTGAGGCAATCTAGAAGGGTCTGGGGGCCTTTACATGGGTCTTGAGGGTCATTAGAAGGGTGTGGAGGCCTTTAGAATGGCCCTGAGGGGCTCTAGAAGGGTCTGGGGGCTATTAGAAGCGTCCTGAGGGGGTCTAGAAGGGTCTGGGGGCCTTTTTAAAGGCCCTCAGGGGGATTATAAGTGTCTCGCGGCCTTTTCTAAAGCCCTGAGTGGCATTAGAAGGGTCTGGGTGCCTTTAGAAATGACCTGAGGGGCATTAGAATGGTATGGGGGCATTTAGAAAGGCCCTGTGGGGCATTAGAAGGGTCTGGGGGCCTTTAGAATGGTCCTGAGGGGGTCTAGAAGGGTCTGGAGGCATTTAAAACTGCCCTGAGAGGCTCTAGAAGGGTCTGGGTGCCTTTATAAGGGTCCTGAGGGTCTCTATAAGGGTCTGGGGGCCTTTAGAAGGGTCTTGAGGGGCTCCAGAAGGGTCTGGGGACCTTTAGAAAGGCCCTGTGGGGCATTAGAAGGGTCTGGGGGCCTTTACAAGGGTCTTCAGGGGCTCTAGAAGGGTCTGGGGACCTTTAGAAAGGCCCCGTGGGGCATTAGAATGGTCTGAGGTCCTTTAGAATGCTCCTGAGGGGCAGTAGAAGGGTCTGGGGACCTTTATAAGTGTCCTGACGGGCTCTAGAAGGGTCTGGGAACCTTTATAAATGCCCTGAGGGGCATTAGAAGGGTCTGAGGGCCTTTAGAAAGGTCCTGAGGGGCATTAGAAGGGTCTTGTGGCCTTCATAAGGGTCCTGAAAGGCATTAGAAGGGTTTGGGGGCTTTTAGATGGGTCCTGAGGCAATCTAGAAGGGTCTGGGGGCCTTTACATGGGTCTTGAGGGTCATTAGAAGGGTGTGGTGTCCTTTAGAAAGGCCCTGAAAGGCATTAGAAGGGTCTGGGTGCTTTTAGATGGGTCCTGAGGCAATCTAGAAGGGTCTGGGGGCCTTTACATGGGTCTTGAGGGTCATTAGAAGGGTGTGGAGGCCTTTAGAATGGCCCTGAGGGGCTCTAGAAGGGTCTGGGGGCTATTAGAAGCGTCCTGAGGGGGTCTAGAAGGGTCTGGGGGCCTTTTTAAAGGCCCTCAGGGGGATTATAAGTGTCTCGCGGCCTTTTCTAAAGCCCTGAGTGGCATTAGAAGGGTCTGGGTGCCTTTAGAAATGACCTGAGGGGCATTAGAATGGTATGGGGGCATTTAGAAAGGCCCTGTGGGGCATTAGAAGGGTCTGGGGGCCTTTAGAATGGTCCTGAGGGGGTCTAGAAGGGTCTGGAGGCATTTAAAACTGCCCTGAGAGGCTCTAGAAGGGTCTGGGTGCCTTTATAAGGGTCCTGAGGGTCTCTATAAGGGTCTGGGGGCCTTTAGAAGGGTCTTGAGGGGCTCCAGAAGGGTCTGGGGACCTTTAGAAAGGCCCTGTGGGGCATTAGAAGGGTCTGGGGGCCTTTACAAGGGTCTTCAGGGGCTCTAGAAGGGTCTGGGGACCTTTAGAAAGGCCCCGTGGGGCATTAGAATGGTCTGAGGTCCTTTAGAATGCTCCTGAGGGGCAGTAGAAGGGTCTGGGGACCTTTATAAGTGTCCTGACGGCCTCTAGAAGGGTCTGGGAACCTTTATAAATGCCCTGAGGGGCATTAGAAGGGTCTGAGGGCCTTTAGAAAGGTCCTGAGGGGCATTAGAAGGGTCTTGTGGCCTTCATAAGGGTCCTGAAAGGCATTAGAAGGGTCTGGGGGCTTTTAGATGGGTCCTGAGGCAATCTAGAAGGGTCTAGGGGCCTTTACATGGGTCTTGATGGTCATTAGAAGGGTGTGGAGGCCTTTAGAAAGGCCCTGAAAGGCATTAGAAGGGTCTGGGGGCTTTTAGATGGGTCCTGAGGCAATCTGGAATGGTCTGGGGGCATTTACATGGGTCTTGAGGGTCATTAGAATGGTGTGGAGGCCTTTAGAAAGGCCCTGAGGGGCTCTAGAAGGGTCTGGGGGCTATTAGAAGCGTCCTGAGAGGGTCCAGAAGGGTCTGGGGGACTTTTTAAAGGCCCTCAGGGGGAATTATAAGGGTCTCGTGGCCTTTAGAAAGGCCCTGAGTGGCATTACAAGGGCCTGGGGTCATATAGATAGGCCCTGAGAGGTTCTAGAAGTGTCTGGGGTACTTTAGAAAGGCCCTGAGGGGCATTAGAAGGGTCTGGGGGCCTTTAGAATGGTCCTGAGGGGGTCTAGAAGGGTCTGGAGGCATTTAAAACTGTCCTGAGAGGCTCTAGAAGGGTCTGGGTGCCTTTATAAGGGTCCTGAGGGGCATTAGAAGGGTCTGGGTGCCCTTATAAAAGCCCTGAGGGGAATTAGCAGGGTCTGGGGGACTTTAGAAGGGTCCTGAGGGGCTCTATAAGGGTCTGGGGGCCTTTAGAAGGGTCTTCAGGGGCTCTAGAGGGGTCTGGGTACCTTTAGAAAGGCCCTGTGGGGCATTAGAAGGGTCTGGGGGCCTTTAGAATGCTCCTGAGGGGCAGTAGAATGGTCTGGGGACCTTTATAAGGGTCCTGACGGGCTCTAGAAGGGTCTGAGGGCCTTTAGAAAGGTCCTGAGGGGCATTAGAAGGTTCTTGTGGCCTTCATAAGGGTCCTGAAAGGCATTAGAAGGGTCTGGGGGCTTTTAGATGGGTCCTGAGGCAATCTAGAAGGGTCTAGGGGCCTTTACATGGGTCTTGAGGGTCATTAGAAGGGTGTGGTGTCTTTTAGAAAGGCCCTGAAAGGCATTAGAAGGGTCTGGGTGCTTTTAGATGGGTCCTGAGGCAATCTAGAAGGGTCTGGGGGCCTTTACATGGGTCTTGAGGGTCATTAGAAGGGTGTGGAGGCCTTTAGAAAGGCCCTGAGGGGCTCTAGAAGAGTCTGGGGGCTATTAGAAGCGTCCTGAGTGGGTCTAGAAGGGTCTGGGGGCCTATTTAAAGGCCCTCAGGGGGATTAGAAGGGTCTCGCGGCCTTTAGAAAAGCCCTGAGTGGCATTAGAAGGGTCTGGGTGCCTTTAGAAATGACCTGAGGGGCATTAGAAGGGTATGGGGGCCTTTAGAAAGGCCCTGATGGGCATTAGAAGGGTCTGGGGGCCTTTAGAATGGTCCTGAGGGGGTCTAGAAGGGTCTGGAGGCATTTAAAACTGTCCTGAGAGGCTCTAGAAGCGTCTGGGTGCCTTTATAAGGGTCCTGAGGGGCATTAGAAGGGTCTGGGTGCCATTATAAAAGCACTGAAAGGAATTAGCAGGGTCTGGGGGCCTTTAGAAGGGTCCTGAGGGGCTCTAGAAGGGTCTGGGGACCTTTAGAAAGGCCCTGTGGGGCATTAGAAGGGTCTGGGGGCCTTTAGAATGCTCCTGAGGGGCAGTAGAAGGGTCTGGGGACCTTTATAAGGCCCTAACGGGCATTAGAATGGTCTGCGGGCCTTTAGAAGTGTCCTGAGGGGCTCTAGAATGGTCTGGGGGCCTTTATAAGGGTCCTGACATGCTCTAGAAGAGTCTGGGAACCTTTATAAATGCCCTGAGGGGCATTAGAAGGGTCTGAGGGCCTTTAGAAAGGTCCAGAGGGGCATTAGAAGGGTCTTGTGGCCTTCATAAGGGTCCTGAAAGGCATTAGAAGGGTCTGGGGGCTTTTAGATGGGTCCTGAGGCAATCTAGAAGGGTCTAGGGGCCTTTACATGGGTCTTGAGGGTCATTAGAAGGGTGTGGAGGCCTTTAGAAAGGCCCTGAAAGGCATTAGAAGGGTCTGGGGGCTTTTTGATGGGTCCTGAGGCAATCTAGAAGGGTCTGGGGGCCTTTACATGGGTCTTGAGGGTCATTAGAAGGGTGTGGAGGCCTTTAGAAAGGCCCTGAGGGGCTCTAGAAGGGTCTGGGGGCTATTAGAAGCGTCCTGAGGGGGTCCAGAATGGTCTGGGGGCCTTTAGAAATGACCTGAGGGGCATTAGAAGGGTATGGGGGCCTTTAGAAAGGCCCTGAGGGGCATTAGAAAGGTCTGGGGGCCTTTAGAATGGTCCTGAGGGGGTCTAGAAGGGTCTGGAGGCATTTAAAACTGTCCTGAGAGGCTCTAGAAGGGTCTGGGTGCCTTTAGAAATGTCCTGAGCGGGTCTAGAAGGGTCTGGGGGCCTTTAGAAATGTCCTGAGGGGCATTAGAATGGTCTGGGGGCCTTTAAAAAGGCCCTGAGGGGCATTACAAGGGTCTGGGGGCCTTTAGAAAGGCCCTGAGGGGCATTACAAGGGTCTGGGGGCCTTTAGAATGGTCCTGAGGGGGTCTAGAAGGGTCTGGAGGCATTTAAAACTGTCCTGAGAGGCTCTAGAAGGGTCTGGGTGCCTTTATAAGGGTCCTGAGGGGCATTAGAAGGGTCTGGGTGCCCTTATAAAAGCCCTGAGAGGAATTAGCAGGGTCTGGGGGAACTTAGAAGGGTCCTGAGGGGCTCTATAATGGTCTGGGGGCCTTTTGAAGGGTCTTCAGGGGCTCTAGAAGGGTCTGGGGACCTTTAGAAAGGCCCTGAGGGGCAGTAGAAGGGTCTGGGGACCTTTATAAGTGTCCTGACGGGCTCTAGAATGGTCTGGGAACCAATAAATGCCCTGAGAGGCACTAGAAGGGTCTGTGGGCCTTTAGAAAGGCCCTGAGGGGCTCTAAAAGGGTCTGGGGGCTATTAGAAGCGTCCTGAAAGGGTCCAGAAGGGTCTGGGGGCCTTTTTAAAGGCCCTCAGGGGGATTATAAGGGTCTCGCGGCCTTTAGAAAGGCCCTGAGTGGCATTAGAAGGGTCTGGGTGCCTTTAGAAATGTCCTGAGGGGCTCTAGAAGGGTCTGGTGGCCTTTAGAAGGGTCTTCAGGGGCTCTAGAAGGGTCTGGGGACCTTTAGAAAGGCCCTGTGGGGCATTAGAAGGGTCTGGGGGCCTTTAGAATGCTCCTGAGGGGCAGTAGAAGGGTCTGGGGGCCTTTAGAAAGGCCCTGACGGGCATTAGAATGGTCTGCGGGCCTTTAGAAGTGTCCTGAGGGGCTCTAGAATGGTCTGGGGGCATTTATAAAGGTATTGACAGGATCTAGAAGGGTCTGGGAACCTTTATAAATGCCCTGAGGGGCATTAGAAGGGTCTGAGGGCCTTTAGAAAGGTCCTGAGGGGCATTAGAAGGGTCTTGTGGCCTTCATAAGGGTCCTTAAATGCATTAGAAGGGTCTGGGGGCTTTTAGATGGGTCCTGAGGCAATCTAGAAGGGTCTGGGGGCCTTTACATGGGTCTTGAGGGTCATTAGAAGGTTGTGGAGGCCTTTAGAAAGGCCCTTAGGGGCTCTAAAAGGGTCTGGGGGCTATTAGAAGCGTCCTGAGGGGGTCCAGAAGGGTCTGGGGGCCTTTTTAAAGGACCTCAGGGGGATTAGAAGGGTCTCGCGGCCTTTAGAAAGGCCCTGACAGGCATTGGAAGGGTCTCGGGTCATATAGAAAGGCCCTGATAGTTTCTAGAAGTGTCTGGCGTACTTTAGAAAGGCCTTAGGGGCATTACAAGGGTCTGGGGGCCTTTAGAAGGGTCTTCAGGTGCTCTAGTAGGGTCTGGGGACCTTTAGAAAGGCCCTGAGGGGCTCTAAAAGGGTCTGGGGGCTTTTAGATGGGTCCTGAGGCAATCTAGAAGGGTCTAGTTGCCTTTACATGGGTCTTGAGGGTCATTAGAAGGGTGTGGAGGCCTTTAGAAAGGCCCTGAGGGGCTCTAGAAGGGTCTGGGGGCTATTAGAAGCGTCCTGAGGTGGTCCAGAAGGGTCTGGGGGCCTTTTTAAAGGACCTCAGGGGCATTATAAGGGTCTCGCGGCCTTTAGAAAGGCCCTGAGTGGCATTAGAAGGGTCTGGGTGCCTTTAGAAATGTCCTGAGGGGCTCTAGAAGGTTCTGGGGGCCTTTAGAAATGTCCTGAGGGGCATTAGAAGGGTCTGGGTGCCCTTATAAAAGCCCTGAGGGGAATTAGCAGGGTCTGGGGGACTTTAGAAGGGTCCTGAGGGGCTCTATAAGGGTCTGGGGGCCTTTAGAACGGTCTTCAGGGGCTCTAGAAGGGTCTGGGGACCTTTAGAAAGGCCCTGTGGGGCATTAGAAGGGTCTGGGGGCCTTTAGAATACTCCTGAGTGGCAGTAGAAGGGTCTGCAGACCTTTATAAAGGCCCTGACGGGCATTAGAACGGTCTGCGGGCCTTTAGAAGTGTCCTGAGGTGCTCTAGAATGGTCTGGGGGCCTTTATAAGGGTCCTGACGGGCTCTAGAAGGGTCTGGGAACCTTTATAAATGCCCTGAGGGGCACTAGAAGGGTCTGAGGGCCTTTAGAAAGGTCCTGAGGGGCATTAGAAGGGTCTTGTGGACTTCATAAGGGTCATGAAAGGCATTAGAAGGGTCTGGGGGCCTTTACATGGGTCTTGAGGGTCATTAGAAGGGTGTGGAGGCGTTTAGAAAGGGTTCTGAAAGGCATTAGAAGGGTCTGGGGGCTTTTAGATGGGTCCTGAGGCAATCTAGAAGGGTCTGGGGGCCTTTACATGGGTCTTGAGGGTCATTAGAAGGGTGTGGAGGCCTTTAGAAAGGCCCTGAAAGGCATTAGAAGGGTCTGGGGGCTTTTAGATGGGTCCTGAGGCAATCTAGAAGGGTCTGGGGGCCTTTACATGGGTCTTGAGGGTCATTAGAAGGGTGTGGAGGCCTTTAGAAAGGCCCTGAGGGGCTCTAGAAGGGTCTGGGGGCTATTAGAAGCATCCTGAGGGGTTCCAGAAGGGTCTGGGGGCCTTTTTAAAGGCCCTCAGGGGGATTATAAGGGTCTCACGGCCTTTAGAAAGGCCCTGAGTGGCATTACAAGGGTCTGGGTGCCTTTAGAAATGTCCTGAGGGGCTCTAGAATGTTCTGGGGGCCTTTAGAAATGTCCTGAGAGGCATTAGAAGGGTCTGGGTGCCCTTATAAAAGCCCTGAGGGGAATTAGCAGGGTCTGGGGGACTTTAGATTGGTCCTGAGGGGCTCTATAAGGGTCTGCGGGCCTTTAGAAGGGTCTTCAGGGGCTCTAGAAGGGTCTGGGGACCTTTAGAAAGGCCCTGTGGGGCATTAGAAGGGTCTGGGGGCCTTTAGAATGCTCCTGAGGGGCAGTAGAAGGGTCTGGGGACCTTTAGAAAGGCCCTGACAGGCATTAGAATGGTCTGCAGGCCTTTAGAAGTGTTCTGAGGTGCTCTAGAGGGGTCTGGGGGCCTTTATAAGGGTCCTGACAGGCTCTAGAAGGGTCTGGGAACCTTTATAAATGCCCTGAGGGGCACTAGAAGGGTCTGAGGGCCTTTAGAAAGGTCCTGAGGGGCATTAGAAGGGTCTTGTGGCCTTTATAAGGGTCCTGAAAGACCGATACAGGCTGGAACTGCCCTGCCTGGCGCACGCTAGCTTGGGGCTGAAAATTAAACCCTTCTCCAAATCTGTAACGAGGCAAACTCTCCCCGCGCAACCTTCTACCCTACGCTAAATCTCCTCCTTGCTGCTCTCGACATTCTGCCCTCTTCCCGGCAAAAACCACAGCCCTCTTAACTTCCTGAGGACCGAGGACCCAAAGCCATCCCAGGCAAAAAACCTCTAACTGCATCAAGGAACTGGAAAAATCCTGCACTGTCACATTGTCCTGGACTATAATACACACACACAAAAAAAAAAAAAGAGACAGCAAACAGAGTGCTAAGTCAGCATCACACTGCTCACTGCCGACATCTTGTACTAAACCCGCTGCAAAACTGTCAGGGCACCTGCCAAACCAAAGGTTCCGTACATAATCGAGATAACAAATGCTACTACTTTACTCTTCGAGACATACTTAGTTTCCTCCTCGCCGCCAGCCCCTTAAGAGTGAGCCCAACTACCTCACAGGCACGCCAAAATGCCACACGGTCCGCTTACCTCTTCTCTCCGCCGCTCCCGTTACAGGAACATAGTAGTGCCGATAGCCGGGACAAAAGACAGATGAGCTGTGCGGATCAAAATTCTAGGAATTTTACTAGACTTTAGTTACAGCAGTAAACAAAAAGAACTTGAAAAATTACAACCTTTACCGGTTCTCAAAAAGAATCGACACAGAAGACCTAAAAAATCAGAACACTTACCAGACAGTAATGGACACTGGAAGGACAAAGGCAAGCAGCCGATGAAAAGTTCACAACGGTGGGAACTGACTCCTTTAAGACCTAAACTGGAAAGTCTATGAACATAAAAATCCACACAATGGATAACAGGAACGAGGTTCCGACCGCTGTGAGCGATAATAGAGCAAATCTCCCCGGTAAGTTTGGAAAAATCCCAAGCTCTTCTAAACGAGGGAGGCTCGTGTGCCCACAGACCGGATGAGGAATGATCGCTCAGCTGTTAACTGTTACGAGGCAAAACGATGACCGTCCTCTTCCCTGAGAAATACAGTGGAAGACAAGGACGGAATCCTGCGCTGCAGATAGGCAGCAAATCCATACTTTCAAGTAGCAAAGTATCCGATATTCAGACAGATGAAGACGGGATGGGTGCAAATAAGTCACTCGAACAATGCAATAAGTAGAAGGGACGAGGGAGCAGAGATCTCAGTCCCAGAGAGTACATTTTTAAGGCGACCGAAACTTCTCGAGATCAAATTCCTCCGATATGCAAACTGGCAATTGCCACACGAGAGTCCAAATAATCCATACCTCGTGTCTGAATCTGTGTCTCAATCGCATCGTTACCTCCTACTGGCTGCAGAGAGACTGGAACGACAGAAACCTGAATGACGCTTGCATCTGACCGCCAAACCGATCCGAGAAAGTCTGATGAAGCTATCTTCCTTTCCCAGTTCTAAACCATTAAAGTCCTTCCGCACCCCTGAAAAATCAGACAAAGAACTCTGGTTTTTCCTAACAGAACCTGCACTATATTTTAATCCCTTGACCCTTATGAGCTGATATTCCTCGAGAGCTGTACTTCTCAGCCTTTCCCAGGGTTCCCCTGGTCCCTTGCATCATCTACCGACCCACGGAATCGACTTACTCCTCTAGGCAAGTGTACTAAAATCTAAATTGTTATGTCCCGTAAGGAGCCAACTACAAACTGCAGAGATTCTAGGATAAAAACATCGACCCCACAGAATGAGGAACACCCAGAACTGACCCCATAACCAGAAATGCTAAACAAAGACAAAGCACTGTAAAAGAAAAAAAAAATAAGCTTACCTTTCCAGCACACCCTCATCGGCCGCAAGAAGGTAAAGCGGCGGCAGAGCTCTGACCTCGAGGGAAGCCAGAGGCCGAATGAACTCTGTGGGCAAGGCCTGGGGCTTATATACACCCTGGGCCTTCATGCACATCACCTGTGAAGGGGGTGGGGTGAACTATCTCAAAGGTATAAATAGGAAATGGGGAGCACCTGTGTTTTACTGACTATACCTTACATTTTTGCTAAGAACTATGCCGTTATTATGCCCAAAAGCATTCTTATCAGAAATAACAGTATGCAAGCTTTCATTGCGATGCCGCTTCTCGTGACGGTAAGGTGACTAGATAGCAAAGATCTTAGAGCTAGACTTTTCGGTTCCTTTCATTTACTGTACTGCAATACAATTTTTATTTTCTGGCATCCCTATAACCATACTCTTTTATTTTTCTGTGTTGTTTTCTCTTTCTCCCCACCCCGCCCCGCTTCCCCCCAGTCTTTAGTATCTGTCTTGTGTCCATAGTTCTTTTTTCCTTTTTCATCTTTTTTCCCAGTCTGCGGGTTTGTTTTTTTTTTTTTTCATTTTCCCCACAATGTTACTAGCCCAGTCCCTGACTCTCTGCAATGACCAAAGAATTCCAAACCTCTTGCCTGCTTTTGCTCACGCTGCCTCGACTGCAAAGCACAGCCAAGCCAAGCTAGTCTACAACCAAACTCAAACATTAAGCTCTGCTTCCTCAGCATTCAACCCCCTCGGCTACTGCTCCGATGGCTTCTCCCACGCTGTTTTGGTTATCCCCCTCCATGGCTCCAGAGACTAGCAGAAACTACCCTCCTCACCCACCACGCCTAGGGCTGCTATCCCCAAGCCACCTCCCGCTTATTGACTCTGTCCCCTCAACTTAGCTTGCAGAGGGTCACCGCTGAAGCTCTCCTTGGCCAAAGCTGCTTAAGTCAGGTCTGCTTATGGAAATAATCGTGCAGTCACCGGCTCCCTCTTCAGCATCTACAAGAAAAAAAAGAAACAGAAAAGTACAGCATCAAAATATGAGACGGCTGCAGGCTTTAGGAGCTCAATTCAAGAAAAGCAGTGCCCTAGCTAACAAATTTTTATCCCCCATATGCTGCCAGCAACAAACTGGAGATACTCTAGGATGAATGCATCACCATCCCCCACCCCCCTGCCCAGAATGAAGAATAGCAACAAGTTGCCTCACAGACAAAGTGCTATTAAAAACCAAAAAAAAAACCCTTACCATTCCAGCCCTCATCCGACACAAGGAGTTAAAACACCAGCAGAGCTCCAATCTCAAGGGAAACCAGAGGCTGAATGACCTCCCCAGGCAAGGCCTGGGGCTTATATACACCCTGGGCCTTCACAAGCATCACCTGTGAATGGGGTGGGGCGAACTCTCTCAAAGGTATAAATATGGTCTGGGGAGCAGCTGCATTTGATTGACTCTCCTTTACATTCTCGGCAAGAGCCCTGCTGTTACTATGCCTGAAAGCATCCTTATGAGAAATAATAGTATGTGTGCTTTCCCTGCTCTGCTGCTTGTTGCGACAGTGATGGGAGGAGATAGCAAACTTTTTAAAGGTGGACTTTTTGGTTCCTTTCATTTATTGTGCTGCTGCTACAATTTTTGTCTCCTGGGATCCCTATAACCCTGCCCTTTTATTTCTCTGTGCTCTTTTCTCTCCTTTTCCCAGTCTTCAGCATCTGTTCTCTGCCCACGCTTTTTTTTTTTTTCTTTTCCATCTTTGTCCTATTCTGTATTTCTCATTCTTTCCCCCTACAATTTCACTGGTTTGATCCTTGCAGTTTGTTCTTTCTCTGCACCTGAAAATGCTTTGCTTTTCTTTCTCTCTTTTTTTCTCTCTTTCCATCTCTCTTTTTCTTTCTCTATCCCTTTGTATTGCTCACTGTTGCTGTTCCAGCTTCTACATTCACTCTGTATCTTGACGCTCCCCTTTACTCCTCTTACTGTTTCTGAATCTTTGTGCTAGTCCCTGCCCTTTTCTATAATCCTCTGCCTGTCTGTAGGGCTCCTTGTGCCTTTCAAACTAGTCAGCTCTTTTTTACGTATACATGTAGCTTTATAACACTCTTAGGCTGAAATGTTCCTCTAAGCTTCTGCTCAGAGAACTGCTGTGGAAAAAGTCTGTGTGTTGATATCTTCAAGATGTCTGAAGTAGTAGAGCTTTAGGGCATTTTCTTCCCCTCTCCTCCTACCTGGCCCAGCGCTCTGTAACTCAGAGGCACGGGGCCCGAGCTGACTTGCTTTTTGTATGTGCCTGGGATTCACGGCCCCTGAAACTGGAGCCTGACTAATGATGTCGCGGCAGTGGTCATATCGAGTTAGTTCTGTGAGAGGAAGGGCCGCAACTCAGCCGATAGAAGCACAGGCTGTCTCTGTCCTTGATGGAAATGTAGGAGTTTCAGAGCCTTTCCTCTTATGTCTGGAGTCTGCTGTTATAGTTAGCTTCTCTGTGACCGTTTTATTGTTCTTCTCAGCCTGGACATTATCACAGAATCATAGAACAACCAGGTTGGAAGGGACCCATCGGATCTTCTAGTCCAACCCTTCCTATCAAATGCTAAACCGAGTACCTCAAGACCTCATCCACCTGTGCCTTAAACACCTCCAGGGAAGGCAAGTCAATCCCCTCCCTGGGCAGCCTCTGACGCTGCCCAATGACCCCCTGTGTGAAAAACTTCCTCCTAATCTCCAGCCTAAATGTCCCCTGGTGGAGCTTGAGGTCATTCCCTCTTGTCCTGTCCCCTGTCCCTTGGGAGAAGAGCCCAGCTCCCTCCTCTCTGCATCCTCCCTTCAGGTAGTTGCAGAGAACAATGAGGTCTCCTCTCAGCCTCCTCTTCTCCAGGCTAAACAACCCCAGCTCTCTCAGCTGCTCCTCATAGGGCCTGTCCTCCAGTCCCTTCACCGGCTTCGTGGCTCTTCTCTTGACTCGCTCCAGAACCTCAACATCCTTGCTGAGAGGTCCAGAACTGAACGCAGGATTCAAGGAGCGGCCTCACCAGTGCTGAGTACAGAGGGAGAATCACCTCCTTGGACCTGCTGGTCATACCATTTCTGACACAAGCCAGGATGCCATTGGCCTTCTGGGCACACTGCTGGCTCATGGTCAGTCAGCTGTCGACTGACACCCCCAGGTCCCTCTCCTCCTGGCAGTTTTCCAGCCAGGCTTCTCCCAGTCTGTAGCTCTGCGTAGGGTGATGACTAGCCTGATGACTACACAAAAGATGGGGCTGCATGCAATGTTAAGGTTGTTGGGAGAAGGGCAAGAATAGGACCAATAACAAAAAGTTGAAAATGCCCTTTAGAGTTTGCTGCTTCATTGGCTGCTGAGAAATAGCTCAGTCTCTGCGATTTTGCTACTGTATGAGAGAGATCAATGCTCAATTCTATCTAAATGGTGCATGAGAATGTGATTATGTAACACGTAGAATCATAGAAGCAGGACCTGGTGTTTGGCCTTGTTAAACCTCATACAATTGGACTCCAGGGAGGTTGTTCTCCCTCTGTACTCAGCAATGGTGAGACCGATTCTTGAATCCTGTGTTCGCTTCTGGGCCCCTCACCACAAGAAGGATGTTGAGGCTCCGGAGAAAGTTCAGAGAAGAGCAACAAAGCTAGTAAAGGGGCGGGAGAAAAGGCCTTATAAGGAACAGCTGAGAGAGCTGGGGGTGTTGATCCTGGAGGAGAGGAAGCTGAGGGGAGACCTCATTGCTCTCTACAATTAACTGAAAGTAAGTTGTGGAGAGGAGGGAGCTGGCCCCTTCTCCCAAGTGACTGGGGACAGGACGAGAGGGAGTGGCCTCAAGCTCCACCAGGGGAGATTTAGGCTGGAGATTAGGAAAACTTTTTCATGGAAAGGGTCATTGGGCAGTGTCAGAGGCTGCCCAGGGAGGGGGTTGATTCATCTTCCCTGGAGGTGTTTAAGGCACAGATGGACAAGGTGCCGAGGGGCAATGTTTACTGTTTGACAGGAAGAGTTGGACTCGATGATCCAGTGGGTCTCTTCCAACCTGGTTGTTCTATGATTCCATAGATTCCCTGAGGGGCTCTAGAAGGGTGTGGGGGCTATTAGAAGCATCCTGAGGGGGTCCAGAATGGTCTGGGGGCCTTTTTAAAGGCCCTCAGGGGGATTATAAGGGTCTCGCGGCCTTTAGAAAGGCCCTGAGTGGCATTACATGGGTCTGGTGTCATATAGAAAGGCTCCGAGAGGTTCTAGAAGTGTCTGGGGTAATTTAGAGAGGCCCTGAGGGGCATTAGAAGGGTCTGGGGGCCTTCTGAAGGGTCCTAAGGGGCATTAGAAGTGTCTGGGGGCCTTTAGAATGGTCCTGAGGGGGTCTAGAAGGGTCTGGAGGCATTTAAAACTGTCCTGAGAGGCTCTAGAAGGGTCTGGGTGCCCTTATAAAAGCCCTGAGGGGAATTAGCAGGGTCTGGGGGACTTTAGAAGGGTCCTGAGGGGCTCTATAAGGGTCTGGGGGCCTTTAGAAGGGTCTTCAGGGGCTCTAGAAGGGTCTGGGTGCCCTTATAAAAGCCTTGAGGGGAATTAGTAGGGTCTGGGGGACATTAGAAGGGTCCTGAGGGGATCTATAAGGGTCTGGGGGCCTTTAGAAGGGTCTTCAGGGGCTCTAGAAGGGTCTGGGGACCTTTAGAAAGGCCCTGTGGTGCATTAGAAGGGTCTGGGGGCCTTTAGAATGCTCCTGAGGGGCAGTAGAAGGGTCTGGGGACATTTTTAAAGGCCCTGACGGGCATTAGAATGGTCTGCGGGCCTTTAGAAGTGTCCTGAGGGGCTCTAGAATGGTCTGGGGGTCTTTATAGGGGTCCTGAGGTGTTCTAGAAGGGTCTGGGAACCTTTATAAATTCCCTGAGGGGCATTAGAAGGGTCTGAGGGTCTTTAGAAAGGTCCTGAGGGGCATTAGAAGGGTCTTGTGGCCTTCATAAGGGTCCTGAAAGGCATTAGAAGGGTCTGGGGGCTTTTAGATGGGTCCTGAGGCAATCTAGAAGGGTTTAGGGGACTTTACATGGGTCTTGAGGGTCATTAGAAGGGTGTGGAGGCCTTTAGAAAGGCCCTGAAAGGTATTAGAAGGGTCTAGGGGCTTTTAGATGGGTCCTGAGGCAATCTAGAAGGGTCTGGGGGCCTTTACATGGGTCTTGAGGGTCATTAGAAGGGTGTGGAGGCCTTTAGAAAGGCCCTGAGGGGCTCTAGAAGGGTCTGGGGGCCATTAGAAGCGTCCTGAGTGGGTCCAGAAGGGTCTGGGGGCCTTTTTAAAGGCCCTCAGGGGGATTAAAAGGGTCTCGCGACCTTTAGAAAGCCCTGAGTGGCATTAGAAGGGTCTGGGGGCTATTAGAAGCGTGCTAAGGGGGTCCAGAAGGGTCTGGGGGCCTTTTTAAAGGCCCTCAGGGGGATTATAAGGGTCTCGCGGCCTTTAGAAAGGCCCTGAGTGGCATTAGAAGGGTCTGGGAGCCTTTAGAAGGGTCTTCAGGGGCTCTAGAAGGGTCTGGGGACATTTAGAGTGCTCCTGATGGGCATTAGAAGGGTCTGGGGGTCTTTAGAATGGTCCTGAGTGGTTCTAGAAGGGTCTGGAGGCATTTAAAACTGTCCTGAGAGGCTCTAGAAGGGTCTGGGTGCCTTTATAAGGGTCCTGAGGGGCATTAGAAGGGTCTGGGTGCCCTTATAAAAGCCCTGAGGGGAATTAGCAGGGTCTGGGGGACTTTAGAAGGGTCCTGAGCGTCTCCATAAGGGTCTGGGGGCCTTTAGAAGGGTCTTCAGGGGCTCTAGAAGGGTCTGGGGACCTTTAGAAAGGCCCTGTGGGGCATTAAAGGGTCTGGGGGCCTTTAGAAGGGTCTTCAGGGGCTCTAGAAGGGTCTGGGGACCTTTAGAAAGGCCCTGACGGGCATTAGAATGGTCTGCGGGCCTTTAGAAGTGTCCTGAGGGGCTCTAGAATGGTCTGGGGGCCTTTATAAGGGTCCTGACGGGCACTAGAAGGGTCTGGGAACCTTTATAAATGCCCTGAGGGGCATTAGAAAGGTCTGAGGGCATTTAGAAAGGTCCTGAGGGGCATTAGAAGGGTCTTGTGGCCTTCATAAGGGTCTGGGGGCTTTCAGATGGGTCCTGAGGCAATCTAGAAGGGTCTGGGGGCCTTTACATGGGTCTTGAGGGTCATTAGAAAGGTGTGGAGGCCTTTAGAAGGGTCCTGAGGGGCATTAGAAGGGTCTGGGGGCCTTTAGAATGGTCCTGAGGGGGTCTAGAAGGGTCTGGAGGCATTTAAATCTGTCCTGAGAGGCTCTAGAAGGGTCTGGGTGCCTTTATAAGGGTCCTGAAAGGCATTAGAAGGGTCTGGGTGCCCTTATAAAACCCTGAGGGGAATTAGCAGGGTCTGGGGGACTTTAGATGCGTCCTGAGGGGCTCTATAAGGGTCTGGGGGCCTTTAGAAGGGTGTCCAGGGGCTCTAGAACGGTCTGGGGACTTTTAGAAAGGCCCTGTGGGGCATTAGAAGGGTCTGGGGGCCTTTAGAATGCTCCTGAGGGGCAGTAGAAGGGTCTGGAAACCTTTATAAAGGCCCTGACGGGCATTAGAATGGTCTGCATGCCTTTAGAATTGTCTTGAGGGGCTCTAGAATGGTCTGGGGGCCTTTCTAAGGGTCCTGACGGGCTCTAGAAGGGTCTGGGAACCTTTATAAATGCCCTGAGGGGCATTAGAAGGGTCTTAGGGCATTTAGAAAGGCCCTGAGGGGAACTAGAAGGGTCTGAGGGCCTTCATAAGGGTCCTGAAAGGCATTAGAAGGGCCTGGGGGCTTTTAGATGGGTCCTGAGGGTCATTAGAAGGGTGTGGAGGCCTTTAGAAAGGCCCTGAGGAGCTCTAGAAGGGTCTGGGGGCTATTAGAAGCGTCCTGAGGGGGTCTAGAAGGGTCTGGGGGCCTTTTTAAAGGCCCTCAGGGGGATTATAAGGGTCTCGCGGCCTTTAGAAAGTCCCTGAGTGGCATTACAATGGTCTGGGGTCATATAGAAAGGCTCTGAGAGGTTCTAGAAGTGTCTGGGGTAATTTAGAAAGGCCCTGAGGGGCATTAGAAGGGTCTTGTGGCCTTTAGAAGTGTCCTGAGGGGCATTAGAAGGGTCTGGGGGCCTTTAAAAGAGTCCTGAGTGGCATTTTAATAGTCTGAGGGCCTTTAGAAAGGTCCTGAGGGGCATTAGAAGGGTCTTGTGGCCTTCATAAGGGTCCTGAAAGGCATTAGAAGGGTCTGGAGGCTTTTAGATGGGTCCTGAGGCAATCTAGAAGGGTCTGGGGGCCTTTACATGGGTCTTGAGGGTCATTAGAAGGGTGTGGAGGCCTTTAGAAAGGCCCTGAGGGGCTCTAGAAGGGTCTGGGGGCTATTAGAAGCGTCCTGAGGGGGTCCAGAAGGGTCTGGGGGCCTTTTTAAAGGCCCTCAGGGGGATTATAAGGGTCTCGCGGCCTTTAGAAAGGCCCTGAGAGGCATTACAAGGGTCTGGTGTCATATAGAAAGGCTCTGAGAGGTTCTAGAAGTGTCTGGGGTAATTTAGAAAGGCCCTGAGGGGCATTAGAAAGGTCTGGGGGCCTTTTGAAGGGTCTTAAGGGGCATTACAAGGGTCTGGGGTCATATAGAAAGGCCCTGAGAAGTTCTAGAAGTGTCTGGGGTACTTTAGAAAGGCCCTGAGGGGCATTAGAATGGTCTGGGGGCCTTTAGAAGGGTCCTGAGGGGCATTAGAAGGGTGTGGGGGCCTTTCGAATGGTCCTGAGGGGGTCTAGAAGGGTCTGGAAGCATTTGAAACTGTCCTGAGAGGCTCTAGAAGGGTCTGGGTGCCTTTATAAGGGTCCTGAGGGGCATTAGAACGGTCTGGATGCCCTTATAAAAGCCCTGAGGGGAATTAGCAGGGTCTGGGGGCTTTAGAAGTGTCCTGAGAGGCTCTATAAGGGTCTAGGGGCCTTTAGAAGGGTCTTCACGGGCTCTAGAAGGGTCTGTGGACCTTTAGAAAGGCCCTGTGGGGCATTAGAAGGGTCTGGGGGCCTTTAGAATGCTCCTGAGGGGCAGTAGAATGGTCTGGGGACCTTAGAAAGGCCCTTACGGGCATTAGAAGGGTCTTCGGGCCTTTAATAAGATCCTGAGGGGCAGTAGAAGGGTCTGAGGACCTTTAGAAAGGCCCTGATGGGCATTAGAAGGGTCTGCAGGCCTTTAGAAAGGTCCTGAGGGGCATTAGAAGGGTCTTGTGGCCTTCATAAGGCTCCTGAAAGGCATTAGAATTTTCTGGGGGCTTTTAGATGGGTCCTGAGGCAATCTAGAAGGGTCTAGGGGCCTTTACTTGGGTTTTGAGGGTCATTAGAACGGTGTGGAGGCCTTTAGAAAGGCCCTGAAAGGCATTAGAAGGGTATGGGGGCTTTTAGATGGGTCCTGAGGCAATCTAGAAGGGTCTGGGGGCCTTTACATGAGTCTTGAGGGTCATTAGAAGGGTGTGGAGGACTTTAGAAAGGCCCTGAGGGGCTCTAGAAGGGTCTGGGGGCTATTAGAAGCGTCCTGAGGGGCATTAGAAGGTTGTGGTGTAGTTTAGAAGGGTCCTGAGGGGCTCTATAAGGGTCTGGGGGCCTTTAGAAGGGTCTTCAGGGCCTCTAGAAGGGTCTGGGGACCTTTAGAAAGGCCCTGTGTGGCATTAGAAGGGTCTGGGGGCCTTTAGAATGCTCCTGAGGGGCAGTAGAAGGGTCTGGGGACCTTTATAAAGGCCCTGACGGGCATTAGAATGGTCTGCGGGCCTTTAGAAGTGTCCTGAGGGTCTCTAGAATGGTCTGGGGGCCTTTATAAGGTTCCTGACGGGCTCTAGAAGGATCTGGGAACCTTTAGAAAGGTCCAGAGGGGCATTAGAAGGGTCTGAAATCCTTTAGAAAGGTCTTGAGGTGCATTAGAACGGTCTTGTGCCCTTCATAAAGGTCCTGAAAGGCTTTAGAAGGGTCTGGGGGCTTTTAGATGGGTCCTGAGGAAATCTAGAAGGGTCTTGGGGCCTTTACATGGGTCTTGAGGGTCATTAGAAGGGTGTGGAGACCTTTAGAAAGGCCCTGAAAGGCATTAGAAATGTCTGGGATACTTTAGAAAGGCCCTGAGGGGCATTAGAAGGGTCTGGGGGCCTTTAGAAGGGTCCTGAGGGGCATTAAAAGGGTCTGGGGGCCTTTAGAAGGGTTCTGAGGGTCATTTGAATGGTCTGGGAGCCTTTAGAAAGGCCCTGAGGTGCATTAGAAGGGTCTGGGGGCCTTTAAAAGAGTCCTGAGGCTCATTTGAATGGTCTGGGGGCCTTTAGAAAGGCCCTGAGGTGGATTAGAAGGGTCTGGGGGCCTTTAGAATCGTCCTGAGGCGCTCTAGAAAGATCTGGGTTCCTTTAGAAATGTCCTGAGGTGCTCTAAAATGTCTCAGGGCATTTAGAAGGGTCCTGAGGGGCATTAGATGGGTCTGGGGTCCTTTAGAAATGCCCTGAGGGGCATTAGATAGGTCTGGGGCCTTTTAGGAGGGTCTTGAGGGGATCTAGAAGGGTCTGGGGGCCTTTAGAAATGTCCTGAGGGGCTCTAGAAGGGTCTGGGGGCCTTTGGAAAGGCCCTGAGGGGCTCTAGAAGGGTCAGGGAGCCGTTAGAAGGATGTTGAGGGGCTCTTGAAGGGTCTGTGGCATTTAGAATGGCCCTGAGGGGCTCTAAAAGAGTCTGGGGGCCTTTATAATGGTCCTGAGGGGCTCTAGAAGGGTCTGGGAACCTTTATAAATGCCCTGAGGGGCATTAGAAGGGTCTGAGGGCCTTTAGAAATCACCTGAGGGGCATTAGAAGGGTCTTGTGGCCTTCATAAGGGTCCTGAAAGGCATTAGAAGTGTCTGGGGGCTTTTATATGGGTCCTGAGGCAATTTAGAAGGGTCTAGGGGCCTTTACATGGGTCTTGAGGGTCATTAGAAGGGTGTGGAGGCCTTTAGAAAGGCCCTGAGGGGCTCTAGAAGGGTCTGGGGGCTAATAGAAGCGTCCTGAGGTGGTCCAGAAGGGTCTGGGGGCCTCTTTAAAGGCCCTCAGGGGGATTATAAGGGTCTCGCGGCCTTTAGAAAGGCACTGAGTGGCATTACAAGGGTCTGGGGTCATATAGAAAGGCCCTGAGAGGTTCTAGAAGTGTCTGGGGTACTTTAGAACGGCCCTGAGGGGCATTAGAAGGGTCTAGGGGCCTTTAGAAGGGTTCTGAGGGGCATTTGAATGGTCTGGGGGCCTTTAGAAAGGCCCTGAGGTGCATTAGAATGGTCTGGGGGCCTTTAAAAGGGTCCTGAGGGGCATTTGAATGGTCTGGGGGCCTTTAGAAAGGCCCTGAGGTGGATTAGAAGGGTCTGGGGGCCTTTAAAAGGGTCCTGAGGGGCTCTAGAAGGGTCTGGGGGCTTTTAGAAATGTCAGAGGGGCTCTAGATGGGTCTGGGGGCCGTTACAAAAGTCCTGAGGGGTCTAGAAGAGTCTGGGAGCCTTTAGAAAGGATCTGAGGGGCTCTAGAATGGTCTGGGGGCCTCAAAATGGCTGGAATCTGCGTCAAAATGGCCGTCGCCCGATTCAACAATGGCTGCCGCCTGAACTCAAAATGGCGGGAGTCGGCTTCAAAATGGCCTCCGCCCGATTCTAATATGGCGGCTGCCCGACCTCAAAATGGCGGGAGTTGGCTTCAAAATGGCCGCCACCCGATTCAAAAATGGTGGCTGCCCGATCTGAAAATGGCGGGAGTTGGCTTCAAAATGTTGGATGCCGGATTTAAACATGGTGGCTGTCTGAGTTGAAAATTTCTTCTTTTAGTTTCTTTTTTGTTTTTTTGTTTGTGTGTTTTGATTGAGTGCTTTCTCTTTTAAGCATTGTTTTTGAGAGGTTTTTTTGAGGAGTGTTATCTGGGGGCTTGGCTATGTAATTAATTTGTTTTGTCGCTGGGTGGGTGCTTAATTGCTTGATGGGTGAATGTTTGGGGTGGGTGCTTAATTGCTAACGGGTGAATGTTTGGGGTGGGTGCTCGGGGAGGGTGGGTGCGCCCCATTCTAATGCCCCTCAGAACCCTTCAAAAGGCCCTCAGACCATTCTAATGCACCTCAGGGCATTTATAAAGGTTCCCAGACCCTTCTAGAGCCCGTCAGGACCATTCTAAAGGCCGACAGACCCTTCTAGAGCCCCTCAAGACGATTCAAAGGGACCCCAGACTTTTCCAGAGCCCCTCAGGACCCTTCTTAAGGACCCCAGACCCATCTAATGCCCTTCAGGACCCTTCTAACGACCCCAACACTCTTCTAGAGCCCCTCAGGCCCATTCTAAAGGCCCCCAGACCCTTCTAGAGCCCCTCAAGTCCTTTCTAAAGGCTCCCAGATTCTTCTAGAGCCCCTCAGGACCCTTCTAATGGCACCCAGACCCATTTAGAGCCCCTCAGAACATATCTAAAAGCCCCCAGACCCTTCTAGAGACCTTCAGGTCCTTTCTAAAGGACCCCAAACCCTTCTAGAGCCCCTCAAGACACTTCTAAAGGCCCCCAGACTCTTCTAGAGCCCCTCAGGACCCTTCTAAAGGACACCAGACCCTTGTAATGCAACTCAGGGTCTTTCTAAAGGACCCCAGACCCTTCTAATGCCCCTCAAGACCTTCTAAAGGTCCCAAGACTCATCTAATGACCCTCAGGGCCTTTATAAAGGACCTCAGACCACACTAGAGCCCTTCAGGACCTATCTAAAGGTCCCCAGACTCTTCTAGGACCCCTAACGGCCGTTCTAAATGCCCCCAGACCCATCTAGAGACCCTCAAGACCCTTCTAAAGACCCCCAGACCCTTCTAATGCCCCTCAGGACCCTTCTAAAGGCCCCAAGACCCTTCTAATGCCCCTCAGGACCCTTCTAAAGGCCCCCAGACATTTATAGAACCTGTCAGGACCCTTCAAAGGCCCACAGACCTTTCTAGACCTCACAGGACCTTTCTAACGGCACCCAGACCCTTGTAATGCCCCTCAGGACCCTTCTAAAGGCCCCCAGACCCTGGTAATTCCCCTCAAGACCATTCTAAAGGCCCGAAGACGCTTCTAGAGCCCCTCAGGACTCTTTTAAAGGCCCCCAGACCCTTCTAGAGCTCCTCAGGTCCTTTATAAAGGTCCCCAAACCATTCTAGAGCCCCTCAGGACCCTTCTACAGGCGCCCAGACTCTTGTAGAGCCCCTCAGGGCCTTTCTAAAGGACCCCAGACCCTTCTAGAGCCTTTCAGGGCATTTCTAAAGGCCCCAAAACCCTTCTAATGCCCCTTAGGGCCTTTCTAAAGGCCCCCAGAGCTTCTAATGCCCCTTAGGACTTTTCTAAAGGCCCCCAGACCCATCAAATGCCATTCAGGGTCATTCTAAAGGCCCCCAGACCCCTCTAGAGCCGTTCACGACCTATCTAAAGGCCTCCAGACTCCTCTAGATCCCCTCAAGACCTTTCTAAAGGCACCCAGACCCTTCTAGAGCCCTTCAAGACGCTTCAAATGGCCCCGAGACCCTTCCAGAGCCCCTCAGGACCCTTCTAAAGGCCCCCAGAACCTTCTAATGCCCCTCAGACCCATCCAAAGGCACCCAGACCCTTCTAATGCCCCTCAGAGCTTTTCTAAAGGTCGCCAGACCCATCTAATGCCCTTCAGGGCCTTTCTAATACCCCCAGACCACTCTAGAGCCCTTTAGGACCTTTCTAAAGGCCCCCAGACTCCTCTAGAGCCACTCAGATCTATTGTAAAGACCCCCAGACCCTTCTAGAGACCCACAAGACCTTTCTAAAGGCCCCCAGACACTTCTGGAGCCCCTCAAGGCCATTTCAAAAGATCCCCAGACCATTCTAGAGCCACTCAGGGTGTTTCTAAAGGCCCCCAGACCCATCTAACGCCCCTCAAGGCCCTTCTAAAGGACCCCAGACCCTTCTAGAGCCCCTCAGGACCCTTTTAAAGGACCCCAGACGCTTCTAGAGCCCCTCTAGATTGTTCTAAAGGGCCCAAGACCCTTCTGGAGCACCTCAGGACCATTCTACAGCCGCCAGACCCTTCTAGAGCCACTCAAGACCCTTCTAAAGAACACCAGACATTTCTAGAGCCCTTCAGGACTATTCGAAAGGCACCCAGACCCTTCTGCAGACCCTCAGGGCCTTTCTAAAGCCCTCAGACCCTTCTAATGCCCCTCAGGGCCTTTCTAAAGGCCACCAGACCCTTCTAATGCCCCTCAGGGCATTTCTAAAGGTCCTCAGACCATTCTAGAGCCCCTCAGGACCATTCTAAAGGACCCCAGACTCTTTTAGAGCCCCTCAGGGCCATTCTAAAGGCCCGCAGACCTTTCAAGAGCCCTTCAACATCCTTCTAACAACTCCCTGACCATTCTAGAGCACGTCAGGGTCTTTCTAAAGGCCCCCAGACCCTTCTAGAGCCCCTCAGGACACTTGTAAAGGACCCCAGACCCTTCTAGATCCCCTCAAGACCCTTTTTAAAGGCCCCAGACCTTTCTTATGCCCCTCAGGGCATTTCTAAAGGCCCCCAGACCCGTCTAATGCCTCTCAGGACTCTTCGAAAGGCCCCGAGACAATTTTAGAGCACCTCAGGACATTTCTAAAGGACCCCAGATCTTTCTAGAGCCCCTCAGGACCCTTCTAGAGGCCCCCAGACCCTTCTAGATCCCCTCAGGACGATTCTAAAGGACCCCAGACTCTTCTAATCCACCTCAGGGCCTTTCTAAAGGCCCCCAGACAATTCAAATGCCCCTCAGAACCCTTCTAAAGGCCCCCAGACCCTTCTAGAGCCACTCACGACATTTCTAAAGGCCCCAAGATCTTTCTAGAACCCATCAGGACCCTTCGAAAGGCCCCCAGACCCTTCTACAGCCCCTCAGGATGCTTCTAAAGGCCCCAGACCATTCTAGAGCCCCTCAGGATCTTTCTAAAGGCACCCAGACCATTCTAATGCCCCTCAGGACCTTTCTAATGGCGCCCGGACCCTTCTAATGCCACTCAGGGACTATCTAAAGGACCCCAGACCCCTCTAATGACCCTCAAGACCCATGTAAAGGCCCCCAGACCCATCTAGATTGCCTCAGGACCCATCTAAAACCCCCCAGACCCTTCTAATGCCTTTCAGGACCCTTATGAAGGCCACAAGACCCTTCTAATGCCCCTCAGGACCTTTCTAAAGGCACTCGGACCCTTCTAATGCCCCTCAAGACCAATGTAAAGGCCCCCAGACCCTTCTAGACCCCCTCAGGACCATTCTAAAGGCTCCCAGACCCTTCTAATGCCCCTCAGGACCCTTCTAAAGGCCCCCAGACCCTTCTAATGCCCCTCAGGGCCTTTCTAAAGTACCCCAGACACTTCTAGAACCCCTCAGGGCCTTTCTATATGACCCCAGACCCTTGTAATGCCCCTCAGGGCCTTTCTAAAGGCCCCCATACCCTTCTAATGCCCCTCAGGACATTTCTAAAGGCCCCCAGACCCTTCTAGAGCCCCTCAGGACATTTCTAAAGGCACCCAGACCCTTCTAATGCCCCTCAGGACCATTCGAAAGGCCACGAGACACTTTAAGAGCACCTCAGGACATTTCTAAAGGACTCCAGATCTTTCTAGAGCCCCTCAGGACCCTTCTAGAGGCCCCCAGACCCTTCTAGAGCCCCTCAGGTCCTTTCTAAAGGCCCCCAGACCCTTCTAGAGCCCCTCAGGACGATTCTAAAGGCCCCCAGACCCTTCTAATCCACCTCAGGGCCTTTCTAAAGGACCCCAGACCCTTCTAATCCACCTCAGGGCCTTTCTAAACGCCCCCAGACCATTCAAATGCCCCTCATAGCCCTTCTAAAAGCCCCCAGACCCTTCTAATGCCCCTCAGGACCCTTCTAAAGGCCCCCAGACCATTCTAATGCCCCTCAGGGCCTTTCTAAAGTACCCCAGACAATTCTAGAACATCTCAGGGCCTTTCTATATGAACCCAGACCCTTCTAATGCCACTCAGGACATTTCTAAAGGCCGCGAGACCCTTATAATCCCCCTGAGGGCCTTTAAAAAGGCCCCCAGACCCTTCTGGACCTCCTCAGGACGCTTCTAATAGCCCCCAGACCCTTCTAGATCCCCTCAGGGCTTTTCTAAAGGCCTCCACACCCATCTAATGACCCCCAAGACCCATGTAAAGGCCCCTAGACCCTTCTAGATTGCCTCAGGACCCAACTAAAAGCCCCCAGAGCCTTCTAATGCCTTTCAGGACCCTTAGGAATGCCACAAGACCCTTCTAATGCCCCTCAGGACCTTTCTAAAGGCACCCAGACCATTCTAATGCCCCTCAGGACCTTTATAAAGGCCCCCGAACCCTTCTAATGCCACTCAGGGACTATCTAAAGGACCGCAGACCCCTCTAATGACCCTCAAGACCCATGTAAAGGCCCCCAAACCCATCTAGATTGCCTCAGGACCCATCTAAAGCCCCCCAGACCCTTCTAATGCCTTTCAGGACCCTTATAAAAGCCACAAGACCCTTCTAATGCCCCTCAGGACCTTTCTAAATACACTCAGACCCTTCTAATGCCCCTCAAGACCCATGTATAGACCCCCAGACCCTTCTAGATTGCCTCAGAACCCATCTAAAAGCCCCCAGACCCTTCTATAGCCTTTCAGGGCCTTTCTAGAGGCCAACACACCCTTCTAATGACCCTCAAGACCCATGTAAAGGTCCCCAGACCCTTCTAGACCCCCTCAGGACCATTCTAAAGGCCATCAGACCCTTATAATGCCCCTCAGGACCCTTCTAAAGGCCCCCAGACCCTGCTAATGCACCTCAGGGCATTTCTAAAGTACCGCAGACACTTCTAGAACCTCTCAGGGCCTTTCTATATGACCCCAGACCCTTCTAATGCCCCTCAGGGCCTTTATAAAGGACCCCATACCCTTCTAATGCCATTCAGGACATTTCTAAAGGCCCCCAGACCATTCTAGAGCCGCTCAGGACATTTCTAAAGGCACCCAGACCCTTCTAATGCCCCTCGGGACCATTCGAAAGGCCCCGAGACACTTTTAGAGCACCTCAGGACATTTCTAAAGGACCCCAGATCTTTCTAGAGCCACTAAGGACGATTCTAAAGGCCCCCAGACCCTTCTATTCCACCTCAGGGCCTTTCTAAAGGCCCCCAGACCCTTCTAATCCACCTCAAAGCCTTTCTAAACGCCCCCAGACCATTCAAATGCCCCTCAGAGCCCTTCTAAAAGCCCCCAGACCCTTCTAATGCCCCTCAGGACCCTTCTAAAGACCCCCAGACCCTTCTAATGCCCCTCAGGGCCTTTCTAAAGTACCCCAGACACTTCTAGAACCTCTCAGGGCCTTTCTATATGACCCCAGACCCTTCTAATACCATTCAGAGCCCTTCTAAAGGCCGCGAGACCCTTATAATCCCCCTGAGGGCCTTTAAAAAGGTCCCCAGACCCTTCTGGACCCCCTCAGGACGCTTCTAATAGCCCCCAGACCCTTCTAGAGCCCCTCTGGGCCTTTCTAAAGGCCTCCACACCCTTCTAATGACCCTCAAGACCCATGTAAAGGCAACTAGACCCTTCTAGATTGCCTCAGGACCCATCTAAAAGACCCCAGACCCTTCTAATGCCTTTCAGGACCCATATGAAGGCCACAAGACCTTTCTAATGCTCCTCAGGACCTTTCTAAAGGCCTTCAGACCCTTCTAATGCCCCTCAGGGCATTTATAAAGGTTCCCAGACCTTTCTAGAGCCCGTCAGGACCCTTATAAATGCCCCCAGACCATTCTAGAGCCCCTCAGGACACTTCTAAAGGCCCGCAGACCATTCTAATGCCCGTCAGGGCATTTTTAAAGGTCCCCAGACCCTTCTACTGCCCCTCAGGAGCATTCTAAAGGCCCCCAGACCCTTCTAATGCCCCTCAGGGCCTTTCTAAAGGCCCCCAGACCCCTTCTGGACCCCCTCAGGTCCATTCTAAAGGCCCCCAGACTCTTTTAGAGCCTCTTTTAGAGGCTCTAGAAGGGTCTGGGTGCCTTTATAAGGTCCTGAAAGGCATTAGAAGGGTCTTGTGGCCCTTATAAAAGCCCTTAGAGTAATTAGCAGGGTCTGGGGGACTTTAGAAGGTTCTTCAGGGGCTTTAGAAGGTTCTGGGGGCCTTTAGAAATGTCCTGAGGGGTATTAGAAGGGTATGGGGGCCTTTAGAAAGGCCCTGAGTGGCATTAGAAGGGTCTGGGTGCCTTTAGAAATGTCCTGAGGGGCTCTAGAAGGGTCTGAAGACCTTTAGAAATGTCCTGAGGGGCATTAGAAGGGTATGGGGGCCTTTAGAAAGGCCCTGAGGGGCATTACAAAAGTCTGGGGTCATATAGAAAGGCCCTGAGAGGTTCTAGAAGTGTCTGGGGTACTTTAGAAAGGCCCTGAGGGGCATTAGAAGGGTCTGGGGTCCTTTAGAAGGGTCCTGAGGGGCATTAGAAGGGTCTGGGGCCTTTAGAATGGTCCTGAGAGGCTCTAGAAGGGTCTGGAGGCATTTAAAACTGTCCTGAGAGGCTCTAGAAGGGTCTGGGTGCCTTTATAAGGGTCCTGAGGGGCATTAGAAGGGTCTGGGTGCCCTTATAAAAGCCCTGAGGGGAATTAGCAGGGTCTGGGTACTTTAGAAGGGTCCTGAGGGGCTCTATAAGGGTCTGGGGGCCTTTAGAAGGGTCTTCAGGGGCTCTAGAAGGGTCTGGGGACCTTTAGAAAGTCCCTGTGGGGCATTAGAAGGGTCTGGGGGCATTTATAAGTGTCCTGATGTGCATTAGAAGGGTCTGGGTGCCTTTAGAAGGGTTCTGAGGGGCATTTGAATGGTCTGGGGTCTTTAGAAAGGCCCTGATGTGGATTAGAAGGGTCTGGGGGCCTTTTGAATCGTCCTGAGTGGCTCTAGAAGGGTCTGGGGGGCCTCTAAAATCGTCCTGAGGGGCTCTAGAAAGATCTGGGGACCTTTAGAAATGTCCTGAGTTGCTCTAAAAGTGTCTCGGGGCCTTTAGAAGGGTAATGAGGGGCATTAGACAGGTCTGGGGGCCTTTAGAAATGCCCTGATGGGCATTAGAAAGGTCTGGGGCCTTTTAGAAGGGTCTTGAGGGGATCTAGAAGGGTCTGGGGGCCTTTAGAAAGGCCCTGAGGGGGTCTAGAAGGGTCTGAGGGCCTTTAGAAACGCCGTGAGGGGCTCTAGAAGGATCAGGGAGCCGTTAGAAGGATGTTGAGGGGCTCTTGAAGGGTCTGCAGGCCTTTAGAATGGCCCTCAGGGGCTCTAAAAGAGTCTGGGGGCCTTTAGAATGGTCCTGAGGGACTCTAGAAGGGTCTGGGGACCTTTAGAAATGCTCTGAGGGGCATTAGAAGGGTCTGGGGGCCTTTAGAAAGGCCCTGAGGGGAATTAGAAGGGTCTGGGGGCCTTTAGAAAGGCCCTGAGGGGAATTAGAAGGGTCTGGGGGCCTTTAGAATGGTCCTGAGGGGGTCTAGAAGGGTCTGGAGGCATTTAAAACTGTCCTGAGAGGCTCTAGAAGGGTCTGGGTGCCTTTATAAGGGTCCTGAGGGGCATTAGAAGGGTCTGGGTGCCCTTATAAAAGCCCTGAGGGGAATTAGCAGGGTCTGGGTACTTTAGAAGGGTCCTGAGGGGCTCTATAAGGGTCTGGGGGCCTTTAGAATGCTTCTGAGGGGCAGTAGAAGGGTCTGGGGACCTTTAGAAAGGCCCTGTGGGGCATTAGAAGGGTCTGGGGGCCTTTAGAATGCTCCTGAGGGGCAGTAGAAGGGTCTGGGGACGATTATAAAGGTCCTGACGGGCATTAGAATGGTCTGCGGGCCTTTAGAAGTGTCCTGAGGGGCTCTAGAATGTTCTGGAGGCCTTTATAAGGGTCCTTACGGGCTCTAGAAGGGTCTGGGAACCATTAGAAAGGTCCTGAGGGGCATTAGAAGGGTCTTGGGGCTTTTAGATGGGTCCTGAGGGGGTCCAGAAGGGTCTGGGGGCCGTTTTAAATGCCCTCAGGGGGATTATAAGGGTCTCGCGGCCTTTAGAAAGGCCCTGAGGGGCATTACAAGGGTCTGGGGTCATATAGAAAGGCCCTGAGAGGTTCTAGAAGTGTCTGGGGTACTTTAGAAAGGCGCTGAAAGGCATTAGAAGGGTCTGGGGGCCTTTGAAGGATCCTGAAGGGCATTAGAAGGGTCTGAAGGCCTTTAAAAGGGTCCTGAGGGCATTTGAATGGTCTGGGGGCCTTTAGTAAGGCCCTGAGGTGGATTAGAAGGGTCTGGGGGGCCTTTAGAATCGTCCTGAGGGGCTCTAGAAGGATCTGGGTGCCTCTAGAAGGGTCCTGAGGGGCTCTAGAAAGATCTGGTGTGCTTTCGAAATGTCCTGAGGTGCTCCAAACATGTCTCGGGGCCTTTCGAAGGGTCCTGAGGGGCATTAGATTGGTCTGGGGGCCATTAGAAATGCCCTGAGGGGCATTAGAAAGGTCTGGGGCCTTTTAGAAGGGTCTTGAGGGGATCTAGAAGGGTCTGGGGGCCTTTAGAAGTGTCCTGAGGGGCTCTAGAATGGTCTGGGGGCCTTTAGAAAGGCCCTGAGGGGCTCTAGAAATGTCAGGGTGCCGTTAGAAGGATGTTGATGGGCTCTTGAAAGGTCTGCGGACATTTAGAATGGCCCTGAGGGGCTCTAAAAGAGTCTGGGTGCCTTTAGAATGGTCCTGAGGGGCCCTAGAAGGGTCTGGGGACCTGTAGAAATGCCTTGAGGGGCATTAGAAGGGTCTGGGGGCCTTTAGAATGCTCCTGAGGGGCATTAGAAGGGTCTGGGGGGCTTTAGAATGGTCCTGACGGGGTCTAGAAGGGTCTGGGGGCATTTAAAACTGTCCTGAGAGGCTCTAGAATGGTCTGGGGGCCTTTAGAATGCTCCTGAGGGGCAGTAGAAGGGTCTGGGGACCTTTAGAAAGGCCCTGACGGGCATTAGAATGGTCTGGGGGACTTTAGAATTGTCCTGAGGGGCTCTAGAATGGTCTGGGGGCCTTTATAAGGGTCCTGACGGGCTCTAGAAGAGTCTGGGAACCTTTATAAATGCCATGAGGGGCATTAGAAGGGTCTGAGAACCTTTAGAAAGGTCCTATGGGGCATTAGAAGGGTCTTGTGGCCTTCATAAGGGTCCTGAAAGGCATTAGAAGGGTCTGGGGGCTTTTAGATTGGTCCTGAGGCAATCTAGAAGGGTCTGGGGGCCTTTACATGTGTCTTGAGGGTCATTAGGAGGGTGTGGAGGCCTTTAGAAAGGCCCTGAGGGGCTCTAGAAGGGTCTGGGGGCTATTAGAATCGTCCTGAGGGGGTCCAGAATGGTCTGGGGGCTTTTTGAAAGGCCCTCAGGGGGATTATAAGGGTCTCGCGTCCTTTAGAAAAGCCCTGAGTGGCATTACAAGGGTCTGGGTGCCTTTAGAAATGTCCTGAGGGGCTCTAGAAGGGTCTGGGGGCCTTTAGAAATGTCCTCAGGGGCATTAGAGGGGTCTGGGGGCCTTTAGAAAGGCCCTGAGGGGCATTACAAGGGTCTGGGGTCATATAGAAAGGCCCTGATAGGTTCTAGAAGTGTCTGGGATACTTTAGAAAGGCCCTGTGTGGCATTAGAAGGGTCTGGGTGCCTTTAGAAGGGTCCTGAGGGGCATTTCAATGGCCTGGAGGCCTTTAGAATGGTCCTGAGGTGGATTAGAAGGGTCTGGAGGCATTTAAAACTGTCCTGAGAAGGGTCTGGGTGCCTTTATAAGGGTCCTGAGGGGCATTAGAAGGGTCTGGGTGCCTTTATAAAAGCCCTGAGGGGAATTAGCAGGGTCTGGGGGACTTTAGAATGGTCCTGAGGGGCTCTATAAGGTTCTGGGGGCCTTTAGAAAGGTCTTCAGGAGCTCTAGAAGGGTCTCGGGACCTTTAGAAAGGCCCTGTGGGGCATTAGAAGGGTCTGGGGTCCTTTAGAATGCTCCTGAGGGGCAGTAGAAGGGTCTGGGGACCTTTATAAAGGCCCTGACGGGCATTAGAATTGTCTGCGGGCCTTTAGAATTGTCTTGAGGGGCTCTAGAATGGTCTGAGGGCCTTTATAATGGTCCTGACGGGCTCTAGAAGGATCTGGGAACCTTTAGAAAGGTCCAGAGGGGCATTAGAAGGGTCTTGTGGCCTTCAAAAGGGTCCTGAATGGCATTAGAATGGTCTGGGGAATATTTGAAGAGTCCTGAGGGGGTCCAGAAGGGTCTAGGTGGCATTTATAGGCCCTCAGGGGGATTATAAGGGACTCGCGGCCTTTAGAAATGCTCTGAGTGGCATTAGAAGGGTCTGGGGTCATATAGAAAGGCCCTGAGAGGTTCTAGAAGTGTCTGGGGTACTTTAGATAGGCCCTGAGGGGCATTAGAAGGGTCTGGGTGCCTTTAGAAGGGTCCTGAGGGACATTAGAATGGTCTGAAGGCCTTTATAAGGGTCCTGAGGGGCATTTGAATGGTCTGGGGGCCTTTAGAAAGGCCCTGAGGTGGATTAGAAGGGTCTGGGGGCCTTTAGAATGGTCCTGAGGGGCTCTAGAAGGGTCTGGGGGCCTCTAGAAGGCTCCTGACGGGCTCTAGAAAGATCTGGGGTCCTTTAGAAATGTCCTGAGTTGCTCTAAAAGTGTCTCGGGGCCTTTCGAAGGGTCCTGAGGGGCATTAGAAGGTTCTGGGTGCCCTTATAAAAGCCCTCAGTGGAATTAGCAGGGTCTGGGGGACTTTAGAAGGGTCCTGAGGGGCTCTAGAAGGGTCTGGGGGCCTTTAGAAAGGCCCTGTGGGGCATTAGAAGGGTCTGGGGTCCTTTAGAATGCTCCTGAGGGGCAGTAGAAGGGTCTGGGGACGTTTATAAAGGACCTGACGGGCATTAAAATGGTCTGCGGGCCTTTAGAAGTGTCCTGATTGGCTCTAAAATGGTCTGGGGGCCTTTATAAGGGTCCTGATGGGCTCTAGAAGGGTCTGGGAAACTTTATAAATGCCCTGAGGGTCATTAGAAGGGTCTGAGTGCCTTTAGAATGGTCCTGAGGGGCATTAGAAGTGTCTGGGGGCTTTTAGATGGGTACTGAGGCAATCTAGGAGGGTCTGGGGGCATTTACATGGGTCTTGAGGGTCATTAGAAGGGTGTGGAGGCCTATAGAAAGGCCCTGATGGGCTCTAGAAGGGTCTGGGGGCTATTAGAAGCATCCTGAGGGGGTCCAGAAAGGTCTCGGTGCCTTTTTAAAGGCCCTCAGGGGCATTATAAGGGTCTCGCGGCCTTTAGAAAGGCCCTGAGTGGCATTACAAGGGTCTGGGGTCATATAGAAAGGCCCTGAGAGGTTCTAGAAGTGTCTGGAGTACTTTAGAAAGGCCCTAAGGAGTATTAGAAGTGTCTGGGTGCCTTTAGAAGGGTCCTGAGGGGCATTTGAATGGTCTGGGGGCCTTTAGAAAGGTCCTGAGGTGGATTAGAAGGGTCTGGGGGCCTTTAGAATCGTCCTGAGTGGCTCTAGAAGGGTCTGGGGGCCTTTTGAAGGGTCCTGAGGGGAATTAGAAGGGTCTGAAGGCCTTTAAGAGGGTCCTGAGGGGCATTTGAATGGTCTGGGGGCCTTTAGAAAGGTCCTGAGGTGGATTAGAAGGGTCTGGGGGCCTTTAGAATCGTCCTGAGTGGCTCTAGATGGGTCTGGGGGCCTCTAGAAGTGTCCTGAGGGGCTCTAGAAAGATCTGTGGTCCTTTAGAAATGCCCTGAGGGGCATTAGAAAGGTCTGGGGCCTTTTAGAAGGGTCTTCAGGGGATCTAGAAGGGTCTGGGGGCCTTTAGAAGTGTCCTGAGGGGCTCTAGAATGGTCTGGGGGCCTTTAGAAAGGCCCTGAGGGGCTCTAGAAGGGTCAGGGAGCCGTTAGGAGGATGTTGAGGGGCTCTTGAAGGGTCTGCGGGCCTTTAGAATGGCCCTGAGGGGCTCTAAAAGAGTCTGGGGGCCTTTAGAATGATCCTGAGGGGCCCTAGAAGGGTCTGGGGACCTTTAGAAATGCCCTGAGGGGCATTAGAAGGGTCTGGGGGCCTTTAGAAAGGCCCTGAGGGGCATTAGAAGGGTCCGGGGGGCTTTAGAATGGTCCTGAGGGGGTCTAGAAGGGTCTGGAGGCATTTAAAACTGTCCTGAGAGGCTCTAGAAGGGTCTGGGGGCCTTTAGAATGCTCCTGAGGGGCAGTAGAAGGGTCTGAGGGCCTTTAGAAAGGTCCTGAGGGGCATTAGAAGGGTCTTGTAGCCTTTAAAAGGGTCATGAAAGGCATTAGAAGGGTCTGGGGTCTTTTCGATGGGTCCTGAGGCAATCTAGAAGGGCCTGGGGGCCTTTACATGGGTCTTGAGGGTCATTAGAAGGGTGTGGAGGCCTTTAGAAAGTCCCTGAGGGGCTCTAGAAGGGTCTGGGAGCTATTAGAAGCGTCCTGAGGAGGTCCAGAAAGGTCTGGTGGCCTATTTAAAGGCCCTCAGGAGGATTATAAGGGTCTCGCGGCCTTTAGAATGGCCCTGAGTGGCATTCCAAGGGTCTGGGGTCATATAGAAAGGCCCTGAGAAGTTCTAGAAGTGTCTGGGGTACTTTAGAATGGCCCTGAGGGGTATTAGAAGGGTCTGGGGGCCTTTAGAAGGGTCCTGAGGGGCATTAGAAGGGTCTGAAGGCCTATAAAAGGGTCCTGAGGGGCATTTGAATGGTTTGGGGGCCTTTAGAAAGGCCCTGAGGTGGATTAGAAGGGTCTGGGGGCCTTTAGAAAGGTCCTGAGGGGCAGTAGAAGGGTCTGGGGACCTTTAGAAAGGCCCTGACGGGCATTAGAATGGTCTGCGGGCCTTTAGAAGTGTCCTGAGGGGCTCTAGAATGCTCTGGGGGCCTTTATAAGGGTCCTGACAAGCTCTAGAAGGGTCTGGGAACCTTTATAAATGCCCTGAGGGTCATTAGAAGGGTCTGAGGGCCTTTAGAAAGATCTGGTGACCTTTAGAAATGTCCTCATGTGCTCTAAATGTGTCTCGCGGCATTTATAAGGGTCCTGAGGGGCATTAGAAGGGTCTGGGTGCCCTTATGAAAGCCCTGAGGGGAATTAGCAGGGTCTGGGGGCCTTTAGAATGGTCCTGAGGGGGTCTAGAAGGGCCTTGAGGCTTTTAAATCTGTCCTGAGAGGCTCTAGAAGGGTCTCGGTGCCTTTATAAGGGTCCTGAGGGGCATTAGAAGGGTCTGGGTGCCCTTATAAAAGCCCTGAGGGGAATTAGCAGGGTCTGGGGGACTTTAGAAGGGTCCTGAGGGGCTCTAGAAGGGTCTGGAGGCCTTTAGAAGGGTCTTCATAGGCTCTAGAAGGGTCTGGGGACATTTAGAAAGGCCCTGTGGGCCATTAGAAGGGTCTGGGGGCCTTTAGAATGCTCCTGAGGGGCAGTAGAAAGGTCTGGGGACCTTTAGAAAGGCCCTGACGGGCATTAGAATGGTCTGCGGGCCTTTAGAATGCTCCTGAGGGGCTCTAGAATGGTCTGGGGGCCTTTATAAGGGTCCTGACGGGCTCTAGAAGGGTCTGGGAGCCTTTATAAATGCCCTGAGGGGCATTAGAAGGGTCTGAGGGCCTTTGGAAAGGTCCTGAGGGGCATTAGAAGGGTCTTGTGGCCTTGATAAGGGTCCTGAAAGGCATTAGAAGGGTCTGGGGGCTTTTAGATGGGTCCTGAGGCAATCTAGAAGGGTCTAGGGGCCATTACATGGGTCTTGAGGGTCATTAGAAGGGTGTGGAGGCCTTTAGAAAGGCCCTGAAAGGCATTAGAAGGGTCTGGGGGCTTTTAGATGGGTCCTGAGGCAATCTAGAAGGGTCTGGGTGCCTTTTTAAAGGCCCTCAGGGGGATGATAAGGGTCTCGCGGCCTTTAGAAAGGCCCTGAGTGGCATTAGACGGGTCTGGGTGCCTTTCGAAATGTCCCGAGGGGCTCTAGAAGGGTCTGGGGTCCTTTAGAAATGTCCTGAGGGGCATTAGAAGGGTATGGGGTCCTTTAGAAAGGCCCTGAGAGGCATTACACGGATCTGGGGTCATATAGAAAGGCCCTGAGAAGTTCTAGAAGTGTCTGGGGTACTTTAGAAAGGCCCTGAGGTGCATTAGAAGGGTCTGGGGGCCTTTAGAAGGGTCCTGAGGGGCATTAGAAGGGTCCTCAGAATCCTTTAGAAGGATTCTGAGGGGCATTTGAATGGTCTGGGGGCCTTTAGAAAGGCCCTGATGGGCATTAGAAAGGTCTGGGGTCTTTAGAAGGGTCCTGAGGGGCATTTGAATGGTCTGGGGGCCTTTAGAAAGTCCCTGAGGTGCATTAGAAGGGTCTGGGGGCCTTTAAAATGGTCCTGAGGAGCATTAGAAGGGTCTGGGGGCCTTTAGAAAGACCCTGATGTGGATTAGAAGGGTCTGGGGGCCTTTAGAATCGTCCTGAGGGGCTCTAGAAGGGTCTGGGGGCCTCTAGAAGGGTCCTTAAGGGCTCTAGAAAGATCTGGGGTCCTTTAGAAATGTCCTGAGGTGCTCTAAAAGTGTCTCGGGGCCTTTCAAAGGGTTTTGACGGGCATTAGACGCGTCTGGGGGCCTTTAGAAATGCCCTGAGGGGCAATAGAAAGGTCTGGGGCCTTTTAGAAGGCTCTTGAGGGGATCTAGAAGGGTCTTTGGGCCTTTAGAAGTGTCCCGAGGGGCTCTAGAAGGGTCTGGGTGCCTTTAGAAAGGCCCTGAGTGGCTCTAGAAGGGTCAGGGTTCCGTTAGAATGATGTTGAGGGGCTCTTGAAGGGTGTGTGGGCCTTTAGAATGGCCCTGAGGGGCTCTAAAAGAGCCTGGGGGCCTTTAGAAAGGTCTTCAGGGGCTCTAGAAGGGTCTGGGGACCTTTATAAAGGCCCTGAGTGGCATTAGAAGGGTCTGGGGGTCTTTAGAATGCTCCTGAGGGGTAGTAGAATGGTCTGGGTACCTTTATAAAGGCCCTGACGGGCATTAGAATGGTCTGCGGGCCTTTAGAAGTGTCCTGAGGGGCTCTAGAATGGTCTGGGGGCCTTTATAAGGGTCCTGACGGGCTCTAGAAGGGTCTGGGAACCTTTATAAATGCCCTGAGGGGCATTAGAAGGGTCTGAGGGCCTTTAGAAAGGTCCTGAGGGGCATTAGAAGGGTCTGGGGGGCTTTAGAATGGTCCTGAGGGGGTCTAGAAGGGCCTGGAGGCTTTTAAATCTGTCCTGAGAGGCTCTAGAAGGGTCTCGGTGCCTTTATAAGGGTCCTGAGGGGCATTAGAAGGGTCTGGGTGCCCTTATAAAAGCCCTGAGGGGAATTAGCAGGGTCTGGGGGACTTTAGAAGTGTCCTGACAGGCTCTAGAATGGTCTGGGGGCCTTTATAAGGGTCCTGACGGGCTCTAGAAGGGTCTGGGAGCCTTTATAAATGCCCTGAGGGGCATTAGAAGGGTCTGAGGGCCTTTAGAAAGGTCCTGAGGGTCATTAGAAGGGTCTTGTGGCCTTCATAAGGGTCCTGAAAGGCATTAGAAGGGTCTTGGGGCTTTTAGATGGGTCCTGAGGCAATCTAGAAGGGTCTAGAGGCCTTTACATGGGTCTTGAGGGTCATTAGAAGGGTGTGGAGGCCTTTAGAAAGGCCCTGAAAGGCATTAGAAGGGTCTGGGGGCTTTTAGATGGGTCCTTAGGCAATCTAGAAGGGTCTGGGTGCCTTTTTAAAGGCCCTCAGGGGGATTATAAGGGTCTCGCGGCCTTTAGAAAGGCCCTGAGAGGCATTACAAGGATCTGGGGTCACATAGAAAGGTCCTGAGAAGTTCTAGAAGTGTCTGGGGTACTTTAGAACTGCTCTGAGGGGCATTAGAAGGGTCTGGGGGCCTTTAGAAGGGTCCTGAGGGGCATTAGAATGGTCTGGGGGCCTTTAGAAGGGTTCTGAGGGGCATTTAAATGGTCTGTGGGCCTTTAGAAAGGCCCTGAGGGGCATTAGAAGGGTCTGGGGGCCTTTAGAAGGGTCTTCAGGGGCTCTAGAAGGGTCTGGTGACCTTTAGAAAGACCCTGTGTGGCATTAGAAGGCTCTGGGGGCCTTTAGAATGCTCCTGAGGGGGAGTAGAAGTGTCTGGGGACCTTTAGAAAGGCCCTGAGGGGCATTAGAAGGGTCTGGGGGTCTTTAGAAGGGTCCTGAGGGGCATTAGAAGAGTCTGGGTGCCTTTAGAATGGCCTTGAGGTAGATTAGAATGGTCTGGGGTCCTTTAGAATCGTCCTGAGGGGCTCTAGAAGGGTCTGGGGGCCTCTAGATGGGTCCTGAGGGACTCTAGAAAGATCTGGGGTCCTTTAGAAATATCCTGAGGTGCTCTAAAAGTGTCTCGGGTCTTTTAGAAGGGTCCTGAGGGGCATTAGACTGGTCTGGGGGCCTTTAGAAATGCCCTGAGGGGCATTAGAAAGGTCTGGGTCTTTTTAAAAGGGTCTTGAGGGGATCTAGAAGGGTCTGGTGGCCTTTAGAAGTGTCCTGAGGGGCTCTAAAAGAGTCTGGGGGCCTATAGATTGGTCCAGAGGGCCTCTAGAAAGGTCTGGGGACCTTCAGAAATGCCCTGAGGGGCATTAGAAGGGTCTGGGGGCCTTTCGAAAGGCCCTGTGGGGCATTAGAAGGGTCTGGGGGGCTTTAGAATGGTCTTGAGGGGCATTAGAAGGGTCTTGTGGCCTTTATAATGGTCCTGAAAGGCATTAGAAGGGTCTGGGGGCTTTTAGATGGGTCCTGAGGCAATCTAGAATGGTCTGGGGTCCTTTACATGGGTCTTGAGGGTCATTAGAGGGGTGTGGAGGCCTTTAGAAAGGCCCTGAAAGGCATTAGAAGGGTCTGGGGGCTTTTAGATGGGTCCTGAGGCAATCTAGAAGGGTCTGGGTGCCTTTTTAAAGACCCTCAGGTGGATGATAAGGGTCTCACGGGCTTTAGAAAGGCCCTGAGAGGCATTAGAAGGATCTGGGGTCATATAGAAAGGCCCTGAGAAGTTCTAGAAGTGTCTGGGGTACTTTAGAAAGGCCCTGAGGGTCATTAGAAGGGTCTGGGGGGCTTTAGAAGGGTCCTGAAGGGCATTAGAAGGGTCTGGGGACCTTTAGAAGGGTTCTGAGGGGCATTTGAATGGTCTGGGGGCCTTCAGAAAGGCCCTGAGGGGCATTAGAAGGGTCTCGGGTCCTATAGAAGGGTCCTGAGGGGCATTTGAATGGTCTGCGGGCCTTTAGAATGGCCCTGAGGTGCATTAGAAGGGTCTGGGGACCTTTAAAATGGTCCTGAGGGGCATTTGAATGGTCTGGGGGCCTTTAGAATGACCCTGAGGTGGATTAGAAGGGTCTGGGGGCCTTTAGAATCGTCCTGAGGGGCTCTAGAATGGTCTGGGGGCCTCTAGAAGGGTCTTCAGGGGCTCTAGAAGGGTCTTGGGGCCTTTAGAAGTGTCCTGAGGGGCTCTAGAAGGGTCTGAGGGCCTTTAGAAAGGCCCTGAGGGGCATTAGAAAGGTCTGGGGCCTTTTTGAAGGGTCTTGAGGGGATCTAGAAGGGTCTTGATGCCTTTAGAAGTGTCATGAGGGGCTCTAGAAGGGTCTGGGTGCCTTTATAAAGGCCCTGAGTGGCTCTAGAAGTTTCAGGGAGCCGTTAGAAGGATGTTGAGGGGCTCTTGAAAGGTCTGCGGGAATTTAGAATTGCCCAGAGGGGCTATAAAAGAGTCTGGGGCCTTTTTGAAGGGTCTTGAGGGGATCTAGAAGGGTCTTGATGCCTTTAGAAGTGTCCTGAGGGGCTCTAGAATGGTCTGGGGGCCTTTATAAGGGTCCTGACGGGCTCTAGAAGGGTCTGGGAACCTTAATAAATGCCCTGAGGGGCATTAGAAGGGTCTGAGGGCCTTTAGAAAGGTCCTGAGGGGCATTAGAAGGGTCTGGGGGTCTTTAGAATGCTCCTGAGGAGAAGTAGAAGGGTCTAGGTACCTTTATAAAGGCCCTGACGGGCATTAGAATGGTCTGCGGGCCTTTAGAAAGGTCCTAAGGGGCATTAGAAGGGTCTTGTGGCCTTCATAAGGGTCCTGAAAGGCATTAGAAGGGTCTGGGGGCTTTTAGATGGGTCCTGAGGCAATCTAGAAGGGTCTGGGGGCCTTTACATGGGTCTTGAGGGTCATTAGAAGGGTGTGGAGTCCTTTAGAAAGGCCCTGAGGGGGTCTAGAAGGGTCTGGGGGCTATTAGAAGCGTCCTGAGGGGGTCCAGAAGGGTCTAGGGGTCTTTTTAAAGGCCCTCAGGGTGATTATAAGGGTCTCGCGGCCTTTAGAAAGGCCCTGAGTGGCATTAGAAGGGTCTGGGTGCCTTTAGAAATGTCCTGAGGGGCTCTAGAAGGGTCTGGGGGCCTTTAGAAATGTCCTGAGGGGCATTAGAAGGGTCTGGGGGCCTTTAGAAGGGTCCTGAGGGTGGTCTAGAAGGGTCTGGAGGCATTTAAAACTGTCCTGAGAGGCTCTGTAAGGGTCTGGGTGCCTTTATAAGGGTCCTGAGGGGCATTAGAAGGGTCTGGGTGCCCTTATAAAAGCCCTGAGGGGAATTAGCAGGGTCTGGGGGACTTTAGAAGGGTCCTGAGGGGCTCTATAAGGGTCTGGGGGCCTTTAGAAGGGTCTTCAGGGGCTCTAGAAGGGTCTGGGGACCTTTAGAAAGGCCCTGTGGGGCATTAGAAGGGTCTGGGGGCCTTTAGAATGCTCCTGAGGGACAGTAGAAGGGTCTGGGGACCTTTAGAAAGGCCCTGACGGGCATTAGAATCGTCTGCGGGCCTTTAGAAGTGTCCTGAGGGGCTCTAGAATTGTCTGGGGGCCTTTATAAGGGTCCTGACGGGCTCTAGAAGGGTCTGGGAACCTTTATAAATGCCCTGAGGGGCATTAGAAGGGTCTGGTTTCCTTTAGAAAGGTCCTGAGGGGCATTAGAAGGGTCTTGTGGCCTTTATAATGGTCCTGAAAGGCATTAGAAGGGTCTGGGGGCTTTTAGATGGGTCCTGAGGCAATCTAGAATGGTCTGGGGGCCTTTACATGGGTCTTGAGGGTCATTAGAAGGGTGTGGAGGCATTTAGAAAGGCCCTGAAAGGCATTAGAAGGGTCTGGGGGCTTTTAGATGGGACCTGAGGCAATCTAGAAGCGTATGGGGGCATTTTTAAAGGCCCTCAGGGGGATTATAAGGGTCTCGCGGCCTTTAGAAAGGCCCTCAGAGGCATTACAAGGATCTGGGGTCACATAGAGAGACCCTGAGAAGTTCTAGAAGTGTCTGGGGTACTTTAGAAAGGCCCTGAGGGGCATTAGAAGGGTCTGGGGGCCTTTAGAAGGGTCCTGAGGGGCATTAGAATGGTCTGGGGGCCTTTAGAAGGGTCCTGAGGGGCATTAGAATGGTCTGGGGTCCTTTAAAAGGGTCCTGAAGGGCGTTTGAATGGTCTGGGGGCCTTTAGAAAGGCCCTGAGGTGCATTAGAAGGGTCTGGGGGCCTTTAAAAGGGTCCTGAGGGGCATTTGAATGGTCTGGGGGCCTTTAGAAAGACCATGAAATGGATTAGAAGGGTCTAGGGGCCTTTAGAATCGTCCTGAGGGGCTCTAGAAGGGTCTGGGGGCCTTTAGAAGGGTCCTGAGGGGCTCTAGAAAGATCTGGGGTCCTTTAGAAATGTCCTGAGGTGCTCTAAAAGTGTCTCGGGGCCTTTCGAAGGGTTTTGAGGGGCATTAGACAGGTCTGGGGGCCTTTAGAAATGCCCTGAGGGGCATTAGAAAGGTCTGGGGCCTTTTAGAAGGCTCTTGAGGGGATCTAGAAGGGTCTTGGGGCCTTTAGAAGTGTCCTGAGGGGCTCTAGAAGGGTCTGGGGGCCTTTAGAAAGGCCCTGAGGGGCTCTAGAAGGGTCAGGGAGCCGTTAGAAGGATGTTGAGGGGCTCTTGAAGGGTCTGCGGGCCTTTAGAATGGCCCTGAGGGGCTCTAAAAGAGTCTGGGTGCCATTAGAATGGTCCTGAGGGGCTCTAGAAGGGTCTGGGGACCTTTTTAAATGCCCTGAGGGGCATTAGCAGGGTCTGGGGGACTTTAGAATGGTCCTGAGGGGCTCTATAAGGGTCTGGGGGCCTTTAGAAGGGTCTTCAGGGGCTCTAGAAGGGTCTGGGGACCTTTATAACGGCCCTGTGGGGCATTAGAAGCGTCTGGGGCCCTTTACAATGCTCCGGAGTGGCAGTAGAAGGGTCTGGGGGCCTTTAGAATGCTCCTGAGGGGCAGTAGAAGGGTCTGGGGACCTTTATAAAGGCCCTGACGGGCATTAGAATGGTCTGTGGGCCTTTAGAAGTGTCCTGAGGGGCTCTAGAATGGTCTGGGGGCCTTTATAAGGGTCCTGACGGGCTCTAGAAGGGTCTGGGAACCTTTATAGATGTCCTGAGGGGCATTAGAATGGTCTGGGGGCCTTTAGAATGGTCCTGAGGGGGTCTATAAGGGTCTGGAGGTATTTAAAACTGTCCTGAGAGGTTCTAGAAGGGTCTGGGTGCCTTTATAAGGGTCCTGAGGGGCTCTAGAAGGGTCTGGGGACCTTTATAAATGCCCTGAGGGGAATTAGCAGGGTCTGGGGGACTTTAGAAGGGTCCTGAGGGGCTCTAGAAGGGTCTGGGGGCCTTTAGAAGGGTCCTGAAAGGCATTAGAAGGGTCTGGGGGCTTTTAGATGGGTCCTGAGGCAATCTAGAAGGGTCTGGGGGCCTTTACATGGGTCTTGAGTGTCATTAGAAGGGTGTGGAGTCCTTTAGAAAGGCCCTGAAAGGCATTAGAAGGGTCTGGGGGCTTTTAGATGGGTCCTGAGGCAATCTAGAAGGGTCTAGGGGATTTTACATGGGTCTTGAGGGTCATTAGAAGTGTGCGGAGGCCTTTAGAAAGGCCCTGAGGTGCTCTAGAAGGGTCTGGGGTATATTAGAAGCGTCCTGAGTGGGTCCAGAAGGGTCTGGGGTCCGTTTTAAAGGCCCTCAGGGGGATTATAAGGGTCTCGTGGCCTTTAGAAAGGCCCTGAGTGGCATTACAAGGGTCTGGGGTCATACAGAAAGGCCCTGAGAGGTTCTAGAAGTGTCTGGGGTACATTAGAAAGGCTCTGAGGGGCATTAGAAGGGTCTGGGCGCCTTTAGAATGGTCCTGAGGGGGTCTAGAAGGGTCTGGAGGCATTTAAAACTGTCCTGAGAGGCTCTAGAAGGGTCTGGGTGCCTTTATAAGGGTCCTGAGGGGCATTAGAAGGGTCTGGGTGCCCTTATAAAAGCCCTGAGGGGAATTAGCAGGGTCTGGGGGACTTTAGAAGGGTACTGAGGGGCTCTAGAAGGGTCTGGGGGCCTTTAGAAGGGTCTTCAGGGGCTCTGGAAGGGTCTGGGTAGCTTTAGAAATGCCCGGTGGGGCATTAGAAGGGTCTGGTTTCCTTTAGAAAGGTCCTGAGGGGCATTAGAAGGGTCTTGTGGCCTTTATAAGGGTCCTGAAAGGCATTAGAAGGGTCTGGGGGCTTTTGGATGGGTCCTGAGGCAATCTAGAAGGGTCTGGGGGCCTTTACATGGGTCTTGAGGGTCATTAGAAGGGCGTGGAGGCCTTTAGAAAGGCCCTGAAAGACATTAGAAAGGTCTGGGGGCTTTTAGATGGGTCCTGAGGCAATCTAGAAGGGTCTGGGGGCCTTTACATGGGTCTTGAGGGTCATTAGAAGGGTGTGGAGGCCTTTAGAAAGGCCCTGAAAGGCATTAGAAGGGTCTGGGGGCTTTTAGATGGGTCCTGAGGCAATCTAGAAGGGTCTAGGGGACTTTATATGGGTCTTTAGGGTCATTAGAAGGGTGTGGAGGCCTTTAGAAAGGCCCTGAGAGGCTCTAGAAGGGTCTGGGGGCTATTAGAAGCGTCCTGAGGGGTTCCAGAAGGGTCTGGGGGCCTTTTTAAAGGCCCTCAGGGGGATTATAAGGGTCTCGTGGCCTTTAGAAAGGCCCTGAGTGGCATTACAAGGGTCTGGGGTCATATAGAAAGGCCCTGAGAGGTTCTAGAAGTGTCTGGGGTATTTTAGAAAGGCCCTGAGGGGCATTAGAAGGGTCTGGGGGCATTTAGAAGGGTCCTGAGGGGCTCTATAAGGGTCTGGGGGCCTTTAGAAGGGTCTTCAGGGGCTCTGGAAAGGTCTGGGTACCTTTAGAAAGGCTCGGTGGGGCATTAGAAGGGTCTGGGGGCCTTTAGAATGCTCCTGAGGGGCAGTAGAAGGGTCTGGGGACCTTTAGAAAGGCCCTGACGGGCATTAGAATGGTCTGCGGGCCTTTAGAAGTGTCCTGAGGGGCTCTAGAATGGTCTGGGGGCCTTTATAAGGGTCCTGACGGGCTCTAGAAGGGTCTGGGAACCTTTATAAATGCCCTGAGGGGCATTAGAAGGGTCTGGTTGCCTTTAGAAAGGTCCTGAGGGGCATTAGAAGGGTCTTGTGGCCTTTATAAGGGTCCTGAAAGGCATTTGAAGGGTCTGGGGGCTTTTAGATGGGTCCTGAGGCAATCTAGAATGGTCTGGGGGCCTTTACATGGGTCTTGAGGGTCATTAGAAGGGCGTGGAGGCCTTTAGAAAGGCCCTGAAACGCATTAGAAAGTTCTGGGGGCTTTTAGATGGGTCCTGACGCAATCTAGAAGGGTCTAGGGGACTTTACATGGGTCTTTAGGGTCATTAGAAGGGTGTGGAGGCCTTTAGAAAGGCCCTGAGTGGCTCTAGAAGGGTCTGGGGGCTATTAGAAGCGTCCTGAGGGGGTCCAGAAGGGTCTGGGGGCCTTTTTAAAGGCCCTCAGGGGGATGATAAGGGTCTCGCGACATTTAGAAAGGCCCTGAGTGGCATTTCAAGGGTCTGGGGTCATATAGAAAGGCCCTGAGAGGTTCTAGAAGTGTCTGGGGTACTTTAGAAAGGCCCTGAGGGGCATTAGAAGGGTCTGGGGGCATTTAAAAGGGTCCTGAGGGGCATTTGAATGGTCTGGGGGCCTTTAGAAAGGCTCTGAAGTGCATTAGAATGGTCTGGGGGCTATTAAAAGGGTCCTGAGGGGCATTAGAATGGTCTGGGGGCCTTTAGAATCGTCCTGAGGGGCTCTAGAAGGGTTTGGGGTCCTTTAGAAAGGACCTGAAAGGATCTGGAAGGGTCTGGGGTCTTTTAAAAATGTTCAGAGGTGCTCTACATGGGTCTGGGGGCTGTTAGAAGGGTCCTGAGGTGCTCCTGAAGAGTCTGGGAGCCTTTAGAAAGGACCTGAGGGGCTCTAGATTGGTCTTGGGGCCTAAAAATGGCGGGAATCTGCGTCAAAATGGCCGCCGCCCGATTCAAAAATGGCAGGTGCCCGACCTCAAAATGGCGGGATTCGGCTTCAAAATGGCCGTCGCCCGATTCTAAAATGGCTGCTGGCGGACTTCAAAATGGCGAGAATCGGCTTCAAAATGACCGCCGCCCGATTCAAAAAGGGCGGCTTCCCGAACACAAAATGGCGGGAGTCGGCTTCAAAATGGCCGCCGCCCTATTCTAAAATGGCGGCTGCCCGACCTCAATATGGCGGGAGTTGGCTTCAAAATGGCCGCCGCCCGATTAAAAAATGGCTGCCGCCTTAACTCAAAATGGCGGTAGTCGGCTTCAAAATGGCCGCCGCCCGAGTCAAAAATGGTTGCCGCCAGAACTCAATATGGCGGGAGTCGGCTTCAAAATGGCCGCGCCCATTTGAAAAATGGCTGCCGCCTGAACTCAAAATGGCGGGTCTCGGCTTCAAAATGGCCGCCGCCCGATTCAAAAATGGTTGTAGCCAGAACTCAATATGGCGGGAGTAGGCTTCAAAATGGCCGGCGCCCGATTCAAAAATGGTTGCCGCCTGAACTCAAAATGGCGGGAGTCGGCTTCAAAATGGCCGCCGCCCGATTCAAAACTGGCGGCTGCCCGGTCTCGAAATTGCGGGAGCCGGCTTCAAAATGGACGCCGCCCGATTCAAAAATGGTGGCTGCCCGATCTCATAATGGCGGGAGTTAGCTTAAAAATGGTGGATGCCGGATTGAAACATGGCGGCTGTGTGAGTTGAAAATTTCTTCTTTTAGTTTCTTTTTTGTTTTTTTGTGTGTGTGTTTTGATTGAGTGCTTTCTCTTTTAGGCATTGTTTTTGAGAGGTTTTTTTGAGGAGTGTTATCTGGGGGCTCGGTTATGTAATTAATTTGTTTTGTCGTTGGGTGGGTGCTTAATTGCTTGATGGGTGAATGTTTGGGGTGGGTGCTTAATTGCTAAAAGTGAATGTTTGGGGTGGGTGTTTGGCAGGGCGGGTGCGCCCCATTCTAATGCCCCTCAGGACCCTTCTAAAGGCCGACAGACTCTTCTAATGCCCCTTAGGGCCTTTCTAAACGCCCCCAGACCCATCTAATGCCCTTTAGGGCTTTTCTAAAGGACCCCAGACCCCTCTAGAGACCTTCAGAACCTTTCTAAAGGCCCCCAGACTCGTCTAGCGCCTCTAAGGGCCATTCTAAAGACCCCCAGACCCATCTAGAGCCCCTCAAGACCCTTCTAAAGGCACCCAGACCATTCTAGTGCCCCTCAGGACCCTTCTAAAGGCCCGCAGACCCTTTTAGAGCCTTTCAAGACACTTCAAAGGGCCCCCAGACTTTTCAGATCCCCTCAGGACCCTGCTAAAGTCCCCCAGACCCATCTAATGCCCTTCAGGACCCATCTAAAAGCCCCCAGACCCATCTAGAGCCCTTCAGGTCCTTTCTAAAGGCCCCCAGACTCTTCTAGAGCCCCTCAGGACAATTCTAAAGGACAACAGACCCTTCTAGAGCTATTCAGGGCCTTTCTAAAGGCCCCCAGACCCTTGTAATGCCCTTCAAGACCATTCTAAAGCAACATAGAACATACTAATGCCCCTAAGGACCCTTCTAATGCAACTCAGGGTCTTTCTAAAGGCCCCCAGACCCTTCTAATGCCCCTGAAGACCCTTCTAAAGGCCCCCAGACTCTTCTAATGACCCTCATGAGCTTTCTAAAGGCCCCAAGAACCTTCTAGAACCACTCAGGGCCTTCCTAAATGCCCCCAGAACCTTCTAATACCCCTCAGGGCCTTTCTAAAGGCCCCCAGACTCTTCTAGAGCCCCTCAGGACATTTCTAAAAACCCCCAGACCCTTCTAATGCACCTCAGGGCCTTTCTAAAGTACCCCAGACACTTCTAGAACCTCTCAGGGCCTTTCTATATGACCCCAGACCCTTCTAATGCCCCTCAGGGCCTTTCTAAATTACCCCAGACACTTATAGAACCTCTCAGAGCCTATCTATATGACCCCAGACCTCTGTAATACCACTCAGGGCCTTTCTAAAGGCCCTGAGACCCTTATAATACCCCTGAGGGCCTTTAAAAAGGCCCCCAGACTCTTCTGGACACCCTCAGGACGCTTCTAATAGCCCCCAGACCCTTCTAGAGCCACTCAGAGCCTTTCTAAAGGCCTCCACACCCTTCTAATGACCCTCAAGACCCATGTAAAGGCCCCCAGACCCTTCTAGATTGCCTCAGGACCCATCTAAAAGCCCCCAGACCCTTCTAATGCCTTTCAGGACCCTTATGAAGGCCACAAGACCCTTCTAATGCCCCTCAGGACCTTTCTAAAGGCCCTCAGACCCTTCTAATGCCCCTCAGGGCATTTATAAAGGTTCCCAGACCCTTCTAGAGCCCGTCAGGACCCTTATAAAGGCCCCCAGACAATTCCAGAGCCCCTCAGGACACTTCTAGAGGCCCGCAGACCATTCTAATGCCCGTCAGGGCCTTTCTGAAGGTCCCCAGACCATTCTACTGCCAGTCAGGAGCATTCTAAAAGGCCCCCAGACCCTTATAATGCCCCACAGGGCCTTTCGAAAGGTCCCCAGACCCTTCTAGAGCTCCTGAAGACCCTTCTAAAGGCCCTCAGACCCTTATAGAGCCCCTCAGGACCCTTCTAAAATTCCCCCAGACCCTGCGAATTCCCCTAAGGGCTTTTATAAGGGCACCCAGACCCTTCTAATGCCCCTCAGGATCCTTATAAAGGCACCCAGACCCTTCTAGAGCATCTCAGGACAGTTTTAAATGCCTGCAGACCCTTCTAGACCCCCTCAGGAACATTCTAAAGGCCCCCAGACCCTTCTAGAACATATAAGGGGCTTTCTAAAGCCCCCCAGACCCTTCTAATGCCCCTCAGGGCCTTTTTAAATGCCCCCAGACCAATCAAATGCCCCTCAGAACCCTTCTAAAGGCCCCCAGACCCTTGTAATGCCCCTCAGGGCCTTTCTAAAGGCCCCCATACCCTTCTAATGCCCCTCAGGACATTTCTAAAGGCCCCCAGACCCTTCTAGAGCCCCTCAGGACATTTCTAAAGGCACCCAGACCCTTCTAATGCCCTACTGGGTCTTTCTAAAGGTCCCCAGACCCTTCTAGAGCCCCTGAAGACCCTTCTAAAGGCCCCCAGACCCTTCTAATGCCCCACAGGGCCTTTCTAAATGTCCCCAGACCCTTCTAGAGCCCCTGAAGACCCTTCTAAAGGCCCCCAGACCCTTATAGAGCCCCTCAGGAGCCTTCTAAAGTCCCCCAGACCCTGCTAATTCCCCTCTGGGCTTTTATAAGGGCACCCAGACCCTTCTAATGCCCCTCAGGACCCTTATAAAGGCACCCAGACCCTTCTAGAGCCTCTCAGGACAGTTTTAAATGCCTCCAGACCCTTCTAGACCCCCTAAGGACCATTCTAAAGGCCCCCAGACCCTTCTAATGCCCCTCAGGGCCTTTCTAAAGTACCCCAGACATTTCTAGAACCTCCCAGGGCCTTTCTATATGACCCCAGAACCTTGTAATGCCCCTCAGGGCCTTTCTAAAGGCACCCATACCCTTCTAATGCCCCTCAGGACATTTCTAAAGGCCCCCAGACCCTTCTAGAGCCCCTCAGGACATTTCTAAAGGCACCCAGACCCTTCTAATGCCACTCAGGGCCTTTCTAAGGGCCGCTAGACCCTTATAATCCCCCTGAGGGCCTTTCAAAAGTCCCCCAGACCCTTCTGGACCCACTCAGGACGCTTCTAATAGCCCCCAGACCCTTCTAGAGCCCCTCAGGGCCTTTCTAAAGGCCTCCACACCCTTCTAATGAACCTCAAGACCCATGTAAAGGCCCCCTGACCCTTCTAGATTGCCTCAGGACCCATCTAAAAGCCCCCAGACCCTTCTAATGCCTTTCAGGGCCTTTCTAAAGGCCTCCACACCTTTCTAATGACCCTCAAGACCCATGTAAAGGCCCCTAGACCCTTCTAGATTGCCTCAGGACCCATCTAAAAGCCCCCAGACACTTCTAATGCCTTTCAGGACCCTTATGAAAGCCACAAGACCCTTCTAATGCCCCTCAGGACCTTTCTAAAGGCCCTCAGACCCTTCTATTGCCCCTCACGGCATTTATAAAGGTTCCCAGACCATTCTAGAGCCCGTCAGGACCCTTATAAAGGCCCCCAGACCGTTCTAGAGCCCCTCAGGACACTTCTAAAGGCCCACAGACCATTCTAATGCCCGTCAGGGCCTTTCTAAAGGTCCCCAGACCCTTCTACTGCCCCTCAGGAGCATTCTAAAGGCCCCCAGACCCTTCAAATGCCCCACAGGGCCTTTCTAAAGGTCCCCAGACCCTTCTAGAGCCCCTGAAGACCCTTCTAAAGGCCCCCAGACCCTTATAGAGCCCCTCAGGACCCTTCTAAAGTCCCCCAGACCCTGCTAATTCCCCTCAGGGCTTTTATAATGGCCACGAGACCTATCTAATGGCCCTCAGGACCCTTATAAAGGCACCCAGACCCTTCTAGAGCCTCTCAGGACAGTTTTAAATGCCTCCAGACCCTTCTAGACCCCCTCAGGACCATTCTAAAGGCCCCCAGACCCTTCTAATGCCCCTCAGGGCCTTTCTAAAGTACCCCAGACACTTCAAGAACCTCTCAGGGCCTTTCTATATGACCCCAGACCCTTGTAATGCCCCTCAGGGCCTTTCTAAAGGCCCCCATACCCTTCCAATGCCCCTCAGGACATTTCTAAAGGCCCCCAGACCCTTCTATAGCCTCTCAGGACATTTCTAAAGGCACCCAGACCCTTCTAATGCCACTCAGGGCCTTTCTAAAGGCGGCAAGACCCTTATAATCCCCCTGAGGGCCTTTAAAAAGGCCCCCAGACCATTCTAGACCCCCTCAGGACGCTTCTAATAGCCCCCAGACCCTTCTAGAGCCCCTCAGGGCCTTTCTAAAGGCCTCCACACCCTTCTAATGACCCTCAAGACCCATGTAAAGGCCCCCAGACCCTTCTAGATTGCCTCAGGACCCATCTAAAAGCCCCCAGACCCTTCTAATGCCTTTCAGGGCCTTTCTAAAGGCCTCCACACCCTTCTAATGACCCTCAAGACCCATGTAAAGGCCCCCAGACCCTTCTAGATTGCCTCAGGACCCATCTAAAAGCCCCCAGACCCTTCTAATGCCTTTCAGGACCCTTATGAAGGCCACAAGACCCTTCTAATGCCCCTCAGGACCTTTCTAAAGGCCCTCAGACCCTTCTATTGCCCCTCAGGGCATTTATAAATGTTCCCAGACCATTCTAGAGCCCGTCAGGACCCTTATAAAGGCTCCCAGACCATTCTAGAGCCCCTCAGGACACTTCTAAAGGCCCGCAGACCATTCTAATGCCCGTCAGGGCCTTTCTAAAGGTCCCCAGACCCTTCTACTGCCCCTCAGGAGCATTCTAAAGGCCCCCAGACCCTTCTAATGCCCCACAGGGCCTTTCTAAAGGTCGCCAGACCCTTCTAGAGCCACGGAAGACCCTTCTAAAGGCCCCCAGACCCTTATACAGCCCCTCAGGACGCTTCTAAAGTCCCCCAGACCCTGCTAATTCCCCTCTGGGCTTTTATAAGGGCACCCAGACACTTCTAATGCCCCTCAGGACCCTTATAAAGGCACCCAGACCCTTCTAGATCCTCTCAGGACAGTTTTAAATGCCTCCAGACCCTTCTAGACCCCCTCAGGACCATTCTAAAGGCCCCCAGACCATTCTAATGCCCCTCAGGACCCTTCTAAAGGCCCCCAGACCCTTCTAATGCCCCTCAGGGCCTTTCTAAAGTACCCCAGACACTTCTAGAACCTCTCAGGGCCTTTCTATATGACCCCAGACCCTTGTAATGCCCCTCAGGGCCTTTCTACAGGCCCCCATACCCTTCTAATGCCCCTCAGGACATTTCTTAATTCCCCCAGACCCTTCTAGAGCCCCTCAGGACATTTCTAAAGGCACCCAGACCCTTCTAATGCCACTCAGGGCCTTTCTAAATGTCGCGAGACCCTTATAATCCCCCTGAGGGCCTTTAAAAAGGCCCCCAGACCCTTCTGGACCCCCTCAGGACGCTTCTAATAGCACCCAGACTCTTCTAGAGCCCCTCAGGGCCTTTCTAAAGGCCTCCACACCCTTCTAATGACCCTCAAGACCCATGTAAAGGCCCGTAGACCCTTCTAGATTGCCTCAGGACCCATCTAAAAGCCCCCAGACCCTTCTAATGCCTTTCAGGACCGTTATGAAGGCCACAAGACCCTTCTAATGCCCCTCAGGACCTTTCTAAAGGCCCTCAGACCCTTCTAATGCCCCTCAGGGCATTTATAAAGGTTCCCAGACCCTTCTAGAGCCCGTCAGGACCCTTATAAAGGCCCCCAGACCATTCTAGAGCCCCTCAGGACACATCTAAAGGCCCGCAGACCATTCTAATGCCCGTCAGGGCCTTTCTAAAGGTCCCCAGACCCTTCTACTGCCCCTCAGGAGCATTCTAAAGGCCCCCAGACCCTTCTAATGCCCCACAGGGCCTTTCTAAAGGTCCCCAGACCCTTCTAGAGCCCCTGAAGACCCTTCTAAAGGCCCCCAGACCCTTATAGAGCCCCTCAGGACCCTTCTAAAGTCCCCAAGACCCTGCTAATTCCCCTCAGGGCTTTTATAAGGGCACCCAGACCCTTCTAATGCCCCTCAGGACCCTTATAAAGGCACCCAGACCCTTCTAGAGCCTCTCAGGACAGTTTTAAATGCCTCCAGACCCTTCTAGACCCCCTCAGGACCATTCTAAAGGCCCCCAGACCCTTCTAATGCCCCTCAGGACCCTTCTAAAGGCCCCCAGACCCTTCTAATACCCCTCAGGGCCTTTCTAAAGTACCCCAGACACTTCTAGAACCTCTCAGGGCCTTTCTATATGAACCCAGACCCTTCTAATGCCCCTCAGGGTCTTTCTAAAGGCCCCCATACCCTTCTAGAGCCCATCAGGACATTTCTAAAGGCACCCAGACCCTTCTAATGCCACTCAGGGCCTTTCTAAAGGCCGCGAGACCCTTATAATCCCCCTGAGGTCCTTTAAAAAGGCCCCCAGACCCTTCTGGACCCCCTCAGGACGCTTCTAATAGCCCCCAGACCCTTCTAGAGCCCCTCAGGGCCTTTCTAAAGGCCTCCACACCCTTCTAATGACCCTCAAGACCTATGTAAAGCCCCTAGACCCTTCTAGATTGCCTCAGGACCCATCTAAAAGCCCCCAGACCCTTCTAATGCCTTTCAGGACCCTTATGAAGGCCACAAGACCCTTCTAATGCCCCTCAGGACCTTTCTAATGGCACTCAGACCCTTCTAATGACCTTCAGCGCATTTATAAAGGTTCCCAGACCCTTCTAGAGCCCATCAGGACTCTTCTAAAGGCCCGCAGACCATTCTAATGCCTGTCAGGGCCTTTCTAAAGGTCCCCAGACCCTTCTACTGCCCCTCAGGAGCATTCTAAAGGCCCCCAGACCCTTCTAATGCCCCACAGGGCCTTTCTAAAAGTCCCCAGACCTTTCTAGAGCCCCTGAATACCCTTCTAAAGGCCCCCAGAGCCTTCTAGAGCCCCTGAAGACCCTTCTAAAGGCCCCCAGACCCTTATAGAGCCCCTCAGGTCCCTTCAAAAGTCCCCCAGACCCTGCTAATTCCCCTCAGGGCTTTTATAAGTGCACCCAGACCCTTCTAATGCCCCTCAGGACCCTTATAAAGGCACCCAGACCCTTCTAGGGCCTCTCAGGACAGTTTTAAAGGCCCCCAGACCTTTCGAATGCCCCTCAGGGCCTTTCCAAAGTACCCCAGACACTTCTAGAACCTCTCAGGTCCTTTCTATATGACCCCAGACCCTTGTAATGCCCCTCAGGTCCTTTATAAAGGTCCCCAGACCCTTCTAATGCCCCTCAGGACATTTCTAAAGGCCACCAGACCCTTCTAGAGACCCTCAGGACATTTCTAAAGGCACCCAGACCCTTCTAATGCCACTCAGGGCCTTTCTAAAGGCCGCGAGACCCTTATCATCCCCCTGAGGGCCTTTAAAAAGGCCCCCAGACCCTTCTGGACCCCCTCAGGATGCTTCTAATAGCCCCCAGACCCTTCTAGAGCCCCTCAGGGCCTTTCTAAAGGCCTCCACACCCATCTAATGACCATCAAGACCCATGTAAAGGCCCCCAGACCCTTCTAGATTGCCTCAGGACCCATCTAAAAGCCCCCAGACCCTTCTAATGCATTTCAGGGCCTTTCTAAAGGCCTCCACACCCTTCTAATGACCCTCAAGACCCATGTAAAGGCCCCTAGACCCTTCTAGATTACCTCAGGAACCATCTAAAAGCCCCCAGACCCTTCTAATGCCTTTCAGGACCCTTTTGAAGGCCACAAGACCCTTCTAATGCACCTCAGGACCTTTCTAAAGGCCCTCAGACCCTTCTAATGCCCCTCAGGGCATTTATAAAGGTTCCCAGACCCTTCTAGAGCCCGTCAGGACCCTTATAAAGGCCCCCAGACCATTCTAGAGCCCCTCAGGACACTTCTAAAGGCCCGCAGACCATTCTAATGCCCGTCAGGGCCTTTCTAAAGGTCCCCAGACCCTTCTACTGCCCCTCAGGAGCATTCTAAAGGCCCCCAGACCGTTCTAATGCCCCACAGGGCCTTTCTAAAGGTCGCCAGACCCTTCTAGAGCCACTGAAGACCCTTCTAAAGGCCCCCAGACCCTTATAGAGCCCCTCAGGACCCTTCTAAAGGCACCCAGACCCTGCTAATTCCCCGCAGGGCTTTTATAAGGGCACCCAGACCCTTCTAATGCCCCTCAGGACCCTTATAAAGGCACCCAGACCCTTCTAGAGCCTCTCAGGACAGTTTTAAATGCCTCCAGACCCTTCTAGACCCCCTCAGGACCATTCTAAAGGCCCCCAGACCCTTCTAATGCCCCTCAGGACCCTTATGAAGGCCCCCAGACCCTTCTAATGCCCCTCACGGCCTTTTTAAAGTACCCCAGACACTTCTAGAACCTCTCAGGGCCTTTCTATATGACCCCAGACCCTTGTAATGCCCCTCAGGGCCTTTCTAAAGGCCCCCAGACCCTTCTAGAGCCCCTCAGGACATTTCTAAAGGCACCCAGACCCTTTTAATGCCACTCAGGGCCTTTCTAAAGGCCTAGAGACCCTTATAATCCCCCTGAGGGCCTTTAAAAAGGCACCCAGACCCTTCTGGACGTCCTCAGGACGCTTCTAATAGCCCCCGGACCCTTCTAGAGCCCCTCAGGGCCTTTCTAAAGGCCTCCACACCCTTCTAATGACCCTCAAGACCCATGTAAAGGCCCCCAGACCCTTCTAGATTGCCTCAGGACCCATCTAAAAGCCCCCAGACCCTTCTAATGCCTTTCAGGGCCTTTCTAAATGCCTCCACACCCTTCTAATGACCCTCAAGACCCATGTAAAGGCCCCTAGACCCTTCTAGATTGCCTCAGGACCCATCTAAAAGCCCCCAGACCCTTCTAATGCCTTTCAGGACCCTTATGAAGGCCACAAGACCCTTTTAATGCCCCTCAGGCCCATTCTAAAGGCCCCGAGACCCTTCTAATGCCCCTCAGGACCCTTCTAAACGCCCCCAGACCCTTCTAATGCCCCTCAGGGCCTTTCTAAAGTACCCCAGACACTTCTAGAACCTCTCAGGTCCTTTCTATATGACCCCAGACCCTTGTAATGCCCCTCAGGACATTTATAAAGGCCCCCAGACCCTTCTGGACCCCCTCTGGATGCTTCTAATAACCCCCAGACCCTTCTAGAGCCGCTCAGGGCCTTTCTAAAGGACTCCACACCCTTCTAATGACCCTCAAGACCCATGTAAAGGCCCCCAGACCCTTCTAGATTGCCTCAGGACCCATCTAAAAGCCCCCAGACCCTTCTAATGCCTTTCAGGGCCTTTCTAAAGGCTTCCACACCCTTCTAATGACCCTCAAGACCCATGTAAAGGCCCCTAGACCCTTCTAGATTGCCTCAGGACCCGTCTAAAAGCCCCCAGACCCTTCTAATGCCTTTCAGGACCCTTATGAAGGACACAAGACCCTTCTAATGCCCCTCAGGAGCATTCTAAAGACCCCCAGACCCTTCTAATGCCACTCAGGTCCTTTTTAAAGGTCCCCAGACCCTTCTAGAGCCCCTGAAGACCCTTCTAAAGGCCCCCAGACCCTTCTAGAGCCCCTCAGGACCCTTCTAAAGTCCCCCAGACCCTGCTAATTCCCCTCAGGGCTTTTATAAGGGCACCCAGACCCTTCTAATGCCCCTCAGGACCCTTATAAAGGCACCCAGACCCTTCTAGAGCCTCGCAGGACAGTTTTAAATGCCTCCAGACCCTTCTAAACCCCCTCAGGACCATTCTAAAGGCCCCGAGACCCTTCTAATGCCCCTCAGGACCCTTCTAAAGGCCCCCAGACCCTTCTAATGCCCCTCAGGGCCTTTCTAAAGTACCCCAGACACTTCTAGAACCTCTCAGGGCCTTTCTATATGATCACAGACCCTTGTAATGCCCCTCAGGGCCTTTCTAAAGACCCCCAGACCCTTCTAATGACCCTCAGGACATTTCTAAAGGACCCCAGACCCTTCTAGAGCCCCTCAGGACATTTCTAAAGGCACCCAGACCCTTCTAATGCCCCTCAGGACCTTTCTAAAGGAAACCAGACCCTTCTAATGCCCCTCAGGGCATTTATAAAGGTTCCCAGACCTTTCTAGAGCCCGTCAGGACCCTTATAAAGGCCCCCAGACCATTCTAGAGCCCCTCAGGACACTTCTAAAGGCCCACAGACCATTCTAATGCCCCTCAGGGCCTTTCTAAAGTACCCCAGACACTTCTAGAACCTCTCAGGGCCTTTCTATATGACCCCAGACCCTTGTAATGCCCCTCAGGACATTTATAAAGGCCCCCAGACCCTTCTGGACCCCCTCTGGATGCTTCTAATAACCCCCAGACCCTTCTAGAGCCGCTCAGGGCCTTTCTAAAGGCCTCCACACCCTTCTAATGACCCTCAAGACCCATGTAAAGGCCCCCAGACTCTTCTAGATTGCCTCAGGACCCATCTAAAAGCCCCCAGACCCTTCTAATGCCTTTCAGGGCCTTTCTAAAGGCTTCCACACCCTTCTAATGACCCTCAAGACCCATGTAAAGGCCCCTAGACCCTTCTAGATTGCCTCAGGACCCATCTAAAAGCCCCCAGACCCTTCTAATGCCTTTCAGGACCCTTATGAAGGACACAAGACCCTTCTAATGACCCTCAGGAGCATTCTAAAGACCCCCAGACCCTTCTAATGCCACTCAGGTCCTTTTTAAAGGTCCCCAGACCCTTCTAGAGCCCCTGAAGACCCTTCTAAAGGCCCCCAGACCCTTCTAGAGCCCCTCAGGACCCTTCTAAAGTCCCCCAGACCCTGCTAATTCCCCTCAGGGCTTTTATAAGGGCACCCAGACCCTTCTAATGCCCCTCAGGACCCTTATAAAGGCACCCAGACCCTTCTAGAGCCTCTCAGGACAGTTTTAAATGCCTCCAGACCCTTCTAAACCCCCTCAGGACCATTCTAAAGGCCCCGAGACCCTTCTAATGCCCCTCAGGACCCTTGTAAAGGCCCCCAGACCCTTCTAATGCCCCTCAGGGCCTTTCTAAAGTACCCCAGACACTTCTAGAACCTCTCAGGGCCTTTCTATATGATCACAGACCCTTGTAATGCCCCTCAGGGCCTTTCTAAAGACCCCCAGACCCTTCTAATGCCCCTCAGGACATTTCTAAAGGCCCCCAGACCCTTCTAGAGCCCCTCAGGACATTTCTAAAGGCACCCAGACCCTTCTAATGCCCCTCAGGACCTTTCTAAAGGAAACCAGACCCTTCTAATGCCCCTCAGGGCATTTATAAAGGTTCCCAGACCTTTCTAGAGCCCGTCAGGACCCTTATAAAGGCCCCCAGACCATTCTAGAGCCCCTCAGGACACTTCTAAAGGCCCACAGACCATTCTAATGCCCGTCAGGGCCTTTCTAAAGGTCCCCAGACCCTTCTACTGCCCCTCAGGAGCATTCTAAAGGCCCCCAGACCCTTCTAATTCCCCACCGGGCATTTCTAAAGCTACCCAGACCCTTCCAGAGCCCCTGAAGACCCTTCTAAAGGCCCACAGACCCTTATAGAGCCCCTCAGGACCCTTCTAAAGTCCCCCAGACCCTGCTAATTCCCCTCAGGGCTTTTATAAGGGCACCCAGACCCTTCTAATGCCCCTCAGGACCCTTATAAAGGCACCCAGACCCTTCTAGAGCCTCTCAGGACAGTTTTAATGCCTCCAGACCCTTCTAGACCCCCTCAGGACCATTCTAAAGGCGCCCAGACCCTTCTAATGCCCCTCAGAGCCTTTCTAATGTACCCCAGACACTTCTAGAACTTCTCAGGGCCTTTCTATATGACCCCAGACCCTTGTAATGCCACTAAGGGCCTTTCCAAAGGCCACGAGACCCTTATAATCCCCCTGAGGGCCTTTAAAAAGCAGCCCAGACCCTTCTGGACCCACTCGGGACGCTTCTAATATCCCCAGACCCTTCTAGAGCCCCTCAGGGCCTTTCTAAAGGCCTCCGCACACTTCTAATGACCCTCAAGACCCATGTAAAATCCCCTAGACCCTTCTAGATTGCCTCAGGACCCATCTAAAAGCCCCCAGACCCTTCTAATGCCTTTCAGGGCCTTTCTAAAGGCTTCCACACCCTTCTAATGACCCTCAAGACCCATATAAAGGCCCCTAGACCCTTCTAGATTGCCTCAGGACCCATCTAAAAGCCCCCAGACCCTTCTAATGCCTTTCAGGACCCTTATGAAGGACACAAGACCCTTCTAATGCCCCTCAGGACCTTTCTAAAGGCCCTCAGACCCTTCTAATGCCCCTCAGGGCATTTATAAAGGTTCCCAGACCCTTCTAGAGCCCGTCAGGACCCTTATAAAGGCCCCCAGACCATTCTAGAGCCCCTCAGGACACTTCTAAAGACCCGCAGACCATTCAAATGCCCGTCAGGGCCTTTCTGAAGGTCCCCAGACCCTTCTACTGCCCCTGAGGAGCATTCTAAAGGCCGCCAGAACCTTTAAATGCCCCACAGGGCCTTTCTAAAGGTCGCCAGACCCTTATAGAGCCCCTCAGGACCCTTCTAAAGTCCCCCAAACCCTGCTAATTCCCCTCAGGGCTTTTATAAGGGCACCCAGACCCTTCTAATGCCCCTCAGGACCCTTTTAAAGGCACCCAGACCCTTCTAGAGCCTCTCAGGACAGTTTTAAATGCCTCCAGACCCTTCTAGACCCCCTCAGGACCATTCTAAATGCCCCCATACCCTTCTAATGCCCCTCAGGGCCCTTCTAAAGGCCCCCAGACCCTTCTAATGCCCCTCAGGACCCTTCTAAAGGCCCCCAGACCCTTCTAATGCCCCTCAGGGCCTTTCTAAAGTACCCCAGACACTTCTAGAACCTCTCAGGGCCTTTCTATATGACCCCAGACCCTTGTAATGCCCCTCAGGGCCTTTCTAAAGGCCCCCAGACCCTTCTAGAGGCCCTCAGGACATTTCTAAAGGCCCCCAGACCCTTCTAGAGGCCCTCAGGACATTTCTAAAGGCACCGAGACGCTTCTAATGCCACTCAGGGCCTTTCTAAAGGTCCCCAGACCCTTATAATCCCCCTGAGGGCTTTTAAAAAGGCCCCCAGACCCTTCTGGACCCCCTCTGGATGCTTCTAATAGCCCCCAGACCCTTCTAGAGCCCCTCAGGGCCTTTCTAAAGGCCTCCACACCCTTCTAATGACCCTCAAGACCCATGTAAAGGCCCCCAGACCCTTCTAGATTGCCTCAGGACCCATCTAAAAGCCCCCAGACCCTTCTAATGCCTTTCAGGGCCTTTCTAAAGGCCTCCACACCCTTCTAATGACCCTCAAGACCCATGTAAAGGCCCCTAGACCCTTCTAGATTGCCTCAGGACCCATCTAAAAGCCCCCAGACCCTTCTAATGCCTTTCAGGACCCTTATGAAGGCCACAAGACCCTTCTAATGCCCCTCAGGACCTTTCTAAAGGCCCTCAGACCCTTCTAATGCCCCTCAGGGCATTTATAAAGGTTCCCAGACCCTTCTAGAGCCCGTCAGGACCCTTATAAAGGCCCCCAGACCATTCTAGAGCCCCTCAGGACACTTCTTAAGGCCCGCAGACCATTCTAATGCCCGTCAGGGCCTTTCTAAAGGTCCCCAGACCCTTCTACTGCCCCTCAGGAGCATTCTAAAGGCCGCCAGACCCTTCTAATGCCACACAGGGCCTTTCTAAAGGTCGCCAGACCCTTCTAGAGCCCCTGAAGACCCTTCTAAAGGCCCACAGACCCTTATAGAGCCCCTCAGGACCCTTCTAAAGGCACCCAGACCCTGCTAATTCCACTCAGGGCTTTTATAAGGGCACCCAGACCTTTCTAATGCCCCTCAGGACCCTTATAAAGGCACCCAGACCCTTCTAGAGCCTCTCAGGATAGTTTTAAATGCCTCCAGACCCTTCTAGACCCCCTCAGGACCATTCTAAAGGCCCCCAGACCATTCTAATGCCCCTCAGGACCCTTCTAAAGGCCCCCAGACCCTTCTAATGCCCCTCAGGGCCTTTCTAAAGTACCCCAGACACTTCTAGAAACTCTCAGGGCCTTTCTATATGACCCGGACCCTTCTAATGCCCCTCAGGGCCTTTCTAAAGGCCCGCATACCCTTCTAATGCCCCTCAGGACATTTTTATAGGCCCCCAGACCCTTCTAGAGCCCCTCAGGACATTTCTAAAGGCACCCAGACCCTTCTAATGCCACTCAGGGCCTTTCTAAAGGCCGCGAGACCCTTATAATCCCCCTGAGGGCCTTTAAAAAGGCCCCCAGACCCTTCTGGACCCCCTCAGGACGATTCTAATAGACCCCAGACCCTTCTAGATCCCCTCAGGGCCTTTCTAAAGGCCTCCACACCCTTCTAATGACCCTCAAGACCCATGTAAAGGCACCTAGACCCTTCTAGATTGCCTCAGGACCCATCTAAAAGCCCCCAGACCGTTCTAATGCCTTTCAGGTCCCTTATGAAAGCCACAAGACCCTTCTAATGCCCCTCAGGACCTTTCTAAAGGCCCTCAGACCCTTCTATTGCCCCTCAGGGCATTTATAAAGGTACCCAGACCCTTCTAGAGCCTGTCAGGACCCTTATAAAGGCCCCCAGACCATTCTAGTGCCCCTCAGGACACTTCTAAAGGCCCGCAGACCATTCTAATGCGCGTCAGGGCCTTTCTAAAGGTCCCCAGACCCTTCTACTGCCCCTCAGGAGCATTCTAAAGGCCCCCAGACCCTTCTAATGCCCCACAGGGCCTTTCTAAAGGTCGCCAGACCCTTCTAGAGCCCCTGAAGACCCTTCTAAAGGACCCCAGACCCTTAAAGAGCCCCTCAGGACCCTTCTAAAGTCCCCCAGACCCTGCTAATTCCCCTCAGGGCTTTTATAAGTGCCACAAGACCCTTCTAATGGCCCTCAGGACCCTTATAAAGGCACCCAGACCCTTCTAGAGACTCTCAGGACAGTTTTAAATGCCTCCAGAGCCTTCTAGACCCCCTCAGGACCATTCTAAAGGCCCCCAGACCCCTCTAATGCCACTCAGGACCCTTCTAAAGGCCCCCAGACCCTTCTAATGCCTTTCAGGGCCTTTCTAAAGTACCCCAGACACTTCTAGAACCTCTCAGGGCCTTTCTATATGACCCCAGACCCTTGTCATGCCCCTCAGGGCCTTTCTAAAGGCCCCCAGACCCTTCTAATGCCCCTCAGGACCCTTCTAAAGGCCCCCAGACCCTTCTAGAGCCCCTCAGAACGTTTCTAAAGGCACCCAGACCCTTCTAATGCCACTCAGGGCCTTTCTAAAGGCCGCGAGACCCTTATAATCCCCCTGAGGGCCTTTAAAATGGCCCCCAGACCCTTCTGGACCCCCTCAGGACGCTTCTAATAGCCCCCAGACCCTTCTAGAGCTCCTCAGGGCCTTTCTAAAGGCCTCCACACCCTTCTAATGACCCTCAAGAACCATGTAAAGGCCCCCAGACCCTTCTAGATTGCCTCAGGACCCATCTAAAAGCCCCCAGACCCTTCTAATGCCCTTCAGGGCCTTTCTAAAGGCCTCCACACCCTTCTAATGACCCTCAAGACCCATGTAAAGGCCCCTAGACCCTTCTAGATTGCCTCAGGACCCATCTAAAAGCCCCCAGACCCTTCTAATGCCTTTCAGGACCCTTATGAAGGCCACAAGACCCTTCTAATGCCCCTCAGGACCTTTCTAAAGGCCCTCAGACCCTTCTAATGCCCCTCAGGGCATTTATAAAGGTTCCCAGACCATTCTAGAGCCCGTCAGGACCCTTATAAAGGCCCCCAGACCATTCTAGAGCCCCTCAGGACACTTCTAAAGGCCCGCAGACCATTCTAATGCCCGTCAGGGCCTTTCTAAAGATCCCCAGACCCTTCTACTGCCCCTCAGGAGCATTCTAAAGGCCCCCAGACCGTTCTAATGCCCCACAGGGCCTTTCTAAAGGTCGCCAGACCCTTCTAGAGCCACGGAAGACCCTTCTAAAGGCCCCCAGACCCTTATAGAGCCCCTCAGGACCCTTCTAAAGTCCCCCAGACCCTGCTAATTCCCCTCTGGGCTTTTATAAGGGCACCCAGACACTTCTAATGCCCCTCAGGACCCTTATAAAGGCACCCAGACCCTTCGAGAGCCTCTCAGGACAGTTTTAAATGCCTCCAGACCCTTCTAGACCCCCTCAGGACCATTCTAAAGGCCCCCAGACCCTTCTAATACCCCTCAGGGCCTTTCTAAAGGCTCCCATACCCTTCTAATGCCCCTCAGGTCATTTCTAAAGGCACACAGACACTTCTAGAACCTCTCAGGGCCTTTCTATATGACCCCAGACCCTTGTAATGCCCCTCAGGGCCTTTCTACAGGCCCCCAGACCCTTCTAATGCCCCTCAGGACATTTCTTAATGCCCCCAGACCCTTCTAGAGCCCCTCAGGACATTTCTAAAGGCACCCAGACCCTTCTAATGCCACTCAGGACATTTCTTAATGCCCCCAGACCCTTCTAGAGCCCCTCAGGACATTTCTAAAGGCACCCAGACCATTCTAATGCCACTCAGGGCCTTTCTAAATGTCGCGAGACCCTTATAATCCCCCTGAGGGCCTTTAAAAAGGCCCCCAGACCCTTCTGGACCCCCTCAGGACGCTTCTAATAGCCCCCAGACTCTTCTAGAGCCCCTCAGGGCCTTTCTAAAGGCCTCCACACCCTTCTAATGACCCTCAAGACCCATGTAAAGGCCCCTAGACCCTTCTAGATTGCCTCAGGACCCATCTAAAAGCCCCCAGACCCTTCTAATGCCTTTCAGGACCGTTATGAAGGCCACAAGACCCTTCTAATGCCCCTCAGGACCTTTCTAAAGGCCCTCAGACCCTTCTAATGCCCCTCAGGGCATTTATAAAGGTTCCCAGACCCTTCTAGAGCCCGTCAGGACCCTTATAAAGGCCCCCAGACCATTCTAGAGCCCCTCAGGACACATCTAAAGGCCCGCAGACCATTCTAATGCCCGTCAGGTCCTTTCTAAAGGTCCCCAGACCCTTCTACTGCCCCTCAGGAGCATTCTAAAGGCCCCCAGACCCTTCTAATGCCCCACAGGGCCTTTCTAAAGGTCCCCAGACCCTTCTAGAGCCCCTGAAGACCCTTCTAAAGGCCCCCAGACCCTTCTAATGCCACTCAGGACCCTTATAAAGGCACCCAGACCCTTCTAGAGCCTCTCAGGACAGTTTTAAATGCCTCCAGACCCTTCTAGACCACCTCAGGACCATTCTAAAGGCCCCCAGACCCTTCTAAAGCCCCTCAGGACCCTTCTAAAGGCCCCCAGACCCTTCTAATGCCCCTCAGGGCCTTTCTAAAGTACCCCAGACACTTCTAGAACCTCTCAGGGCCTTTCTATATGACCCCAGACCCTTGTAATGCCCCTCAGGGTCTTTCTAAAGGCCCCCATACCCTTCTAGAGCCCCTCAGGACATTTCTAAAGGCACCCAGACCCTTCTAATGCCACTCAGGGCCTTTCTAAAGGCCGCGAGACCCTTATAATCCCCCTGAGGGCCTTTAAAAAGGCCCCCAGACCCTTCTGGACCCCCTCAGGACGCTTCTATAAGCCCCCAGACCCTTCTAGAGCCCCTCAGGGCCTTTCTAAAGGCCTCCACGCCCTTCTAATGACCCTCAAGACCCATGTAAAGGCCCCCAGACCCTTCTAGATTGCCTCAGGACCCATCTAAATGCCTCCAGACCCTTCTAATGCCCCACAGGGCCTTTCTAAAGGCCTCCACACCCTTCTAATGACCCTCAAGACCCATGTTAAAGCACCTAGACCCTTCTAGATTGCCTCAGGACCCATCTAAAAGCCCCCAGACCCTTCTAATGCCTTTCAGGACCCTTTTGAAGGACACAAGACCCTTCTAATGCCCCTCAGGACCTTTCTAAAGGCCCTCAGACCCTTCTAATGCCCCTCAGGGCATTTATAAAGGTTCCCAGACCCTTCTAGAGCCCGTCAGGACCCTTATAAAGGCCCCCAGACCATTCTAGAGCCCCTCAGGACACTTCTTAATTCCCGCAGACCATTCTAATGCCCGTCAGGGCCTTTCTAAAGGTCCCCAGACTCTTCTACTGCCTTTGAGGAGCATTCTAAAGGCCGCCAGACCCTTCTAATGCCACACAGGGCCTTTCTAAAGGTCGCCAGACCCTTCTAGAGCCCCTGAAGACCCTTCTAAAGGCCCCCAGACCCTTATAGAGCCCCTCAGGACCCTTCTAAAGTCCCCCAGACCCTGCTAATTCCACTCAGGGCTTTTATAAGGGCACCCAGACCCTTCTAATGCCCCTCAGGACCCTTATAAAGGCACCCAGACCCTTCTAGAGCCTCTCAGGACAGTTTTAAATGCCTCCAGACCCTTCTAGACCCCCTCAGGACCATTCTAAAGGCCCCCAGACCATTCTAATGCCCCTCAGGACCCTTCTAAAGGCCCCCAGACCCTTCTAATGCCCCTCAGGGCCTTTCTAAAGTACCCCAGACACTTCTAGAAACTCTCAGGGCCTTTCTATATGACCCGGACCCTTCTAATGCCCCTCAGGGCCATTCTAAAGGCCCGCATACCCTTCTAATGCCCCTCAGGACATTTTTATAGGCCCCCAGACCCTTCTAGAGCCCCTCAGGACATTTCTAAAGGCACCCAGACCCTTCTAATGCCACTCAGGGCCTTTCTAAAGGCCGCGAGACCCTTATAATCCCCCTGAGGGCCTTTAAAAAGGCCCCCAGACCCTTCTGGACAACCTCAGGACGATTCTAATAGACCCCAGACCCTTCTAGAGCCCCTCAGGGCCTTTCTAAAGGCCTCCACACCCTTCTAATGACCCTCAAGACCCATGTAAAGGCCCCTAGACCCTTCTAGATTGCCTCAGGACCCATCTAAAAGCCCCCAGACCCTTCTAATGCCTTTCAGGACCCTTATGAAAGCCACAAGACCCTTCTAATGCCCCTCAGTACCTTTCTAAAGGCCCTCAGACCCTTCTATTGCCCCTCAGGGCATTTATAAAGGTACCCAGACCCTTCTAGAGCCCGTCAGGACCCTTATAAAGGCCCCCAGACCATTCTAGTGCCCCTCAGGACACTTCTAAAGGCCCGCAGACCATTCTAATGCCCGTCAGGGCCTTTCTAAAGGTCCCCAGACCCTTCTACTGCCCCTCAGGAGCATTCTAAAGGCCCCCAGACCCTTCTAATGCCCCACAGGGCCTTTCTAAAGGTCCCCAGACCCTTCTAGAGCCCCTCAGGACCCTTCTAAAGTCCCCCAGACCCTGCTAATTTCTCTCAGGGCTTTTATAAGTGCCACAAGACCCTTCTAATGGCCCTCAGGACCCTTATAAAGGCACCCAGACCCTTCTAGAGCCTCTCAGGACAGTTTTAAATGCCTCCAGAGCCTTCTAGACCCCCTCATTACCATTCTAAAGGCCCCCAGACCCTTCTAATGCCCCTCAGGACCCTTCTAAAGGCCCCCAGACCCTTCTAATGCCCCTCAGGGCCTTTCTAAAGTTCCCCAGACACTTCTAGAACCTCTCAGGGCCTTTCTATATGACCCCAGACCCTTGTCATGCCCCTCAGGGCCTTTCTAAAGGCCCCCAGACCCTTCTAATGCCCCTCAGGACCCTTCTAAAGGCCCCCAGACCCTTCTAATGCCCCTCGGGGCCTTTCTAAAGTACCCCAGACACTTCTAGAACCTCTCAGGGCCTTTCTATATGACCCCAGACCCTTGTAATGCCCCTCAGGGCCTTTCTACAGGCCCCCATACCCTTCTAATGCCCCTCAGGACATTTCTTAATGCCCCCAGACACTTCTAGAGCCCCTCAGGACATTTCTAAAGGCACCCAGACCCTTCTAATGACACTCAGGATATTTCTTAATGCCCCCAGACCCTTCTAGAGCCCCTCAGGACATTTCTAAAGGCACCCAGACCCTTCTAATGCCACTCAGGGCCTTTCTAAATGTCGCGAGACCCTTATAATCCCCCTGAGGGCCTTTAAAAAGGCCCCCCAGACCCTTCTGGACCCCCTCAGGACGATTCTAATAGCCCCCAGACTCTTCTAGAGCCCCTCAGGGCCTTTCTAAAGGCCTCCACACCCTTCTAATGACCCTCAAGACCCATGTAAAGGCCCCTAGACCCTTCTAGATTGCCTCAGGACCCATCTAAAAGCCCCCAGACCCTTCTAATGCCTTTCAGGACCGTTATGAAGGCCACAAGACCCTTCTAATGACCCTCAGGACCCTTCTAAAGTCCCCCAGACCCTGCTAATTCCCCTCAGGGCTTTTATAAGGGCACCCAGACCCTTCTAATGCCCCTCAGGACCCTTATAAAGGCACCCAGACCCTTCTAGAGCCACTCAGGACAATTCTAAAGGCCCGCAGACCATTCTAATGCCCGTCAGGGCCTTTCTAAAGGTCCCCAGACCCTTCTACTGCCCCTCAGGAGCATTCTAAAGGCCCCCAGACCCTTCTAATGCCCCACAGGGCCTTTCTAAAGGTCCCCAGACCCTTCTACAGCCCCTGAAGACCCTTCTAAAGGCCCCCAGACCCTTCTAATGCCACTCAGGACCCTTATAAAGGCACCCAGACCCTTCTAGAGCCTCTCAGGACAGTTTTAAATGCCTCCAGACCCTTCTAGACCACCTCAGGACCATTCTAAAGGCCCCCAGACCCTTCTAATGCCCCTCAGGGCCTTTCTAAAGTACCCCAGACACTTCTAGAACCTCTCAGGGCCTTTCTATATGACCCCAGACCCTTGTAATGCCCCTCAGGGTCTTTCTAAAGGCCCCCATACCCTTCTAGAGCCCCTCAGGACATTTCTAAAGGCACCCAGACCCTTCTAATGCCACTCAGGGCCTTTCTAAAGGCCGCGAGACCCTTATAATCCCCCTGAGGGCCTTTAAAAAGGCCCCCAGACCCTTCTGGACCCCCTCAGGACGCTTCTAATAGCCCCCAGACCCTTCTAGAGCCCCTCAGGGCCTTTCTAAAGGCCTCCACACCCTTCTAATGACCCTCAAGACCTATGTAAAGCCCCTAGACCCTTCTAGATTGCCTCAGGACCCATCTAAAAGCCCCCAGACCCTTCTGATGCCTTTCAGGACCCTTATGAAGGCCACAAGACCCTTCTAATGCCCCTCAGGACCTTTCTAAAGGCACTCAGACCCTTCTAATGACCCTCAGGGCATTTATAAAGGTTCCCAGACCCTTCTAGAGCCCATCAGGACCCTTATAAAGGCTTCCAGACCATTCTAGAGCCCCTCAGGACACTTCTAAAGGCCCGCAGACCATTCTAATGCCTGTCAGGGGCTTTCTAAAGGTACCCAGACCCTTCTACTGCCCCTCAGGAGCATTCTAAAGGCCCCCAGACCCTTCTAATGCCCCACAGGGCCTTTCTAAAAGTCCCCAGACCTTACTAGAGCCACTGAATACCATTCTAAAGGCCCCCCGAGCCTTCTAGAGCCCCTGAAGACCCTTCTAAAGGCCCCCAGACCCTTATAGAGCCCCTCAGGTCCCTTCTAAAGTCCCCCAGACCCTGCTAATTCCCCTCAGGGCTTTTATAAGTGCACCCAGACCCTTCTAATGCCCCTCAGGACCCTTATAAAGGCACCCAGACCCTTCTAGAGCCTCTCAGGACAGTTTTAAAGGCCCCCAGACCTTTCGAATGCCTCTCAGGGCCTTTCTAAAGTACCCCAGACACTTCTAGAACCTCTCAGGGCCTTTCTATATGACCCCAGACCCTTGTAATGCCCCTCAGGGCCTTTCTAAAGGCCCCCAGACCCTACTAATGCCCCTCAGGACATTTCTAAAGGCCCCCAGACCCTTCTAGAGACCCTCAGGACATTTCTAAAGGAACCCAGACCCTTCTAATGCCACTCAGGGCCTTTCTAAAGGCCGCGAGACCCTTATCATCCCCCTGAGGGCCTTTAAAAAGGCCCCCAGACCCTTCTGGACCCCCTCAGGATGCTTCTAATAGCCCCCAGACCCTTCTAGAGACCCTCAGGGCCTTTCTAAAGGCCTCCACACCCTTCTAATGACCATCAAGACCCATGTAAAGGCCCCCAGACCCTTCTAGATTGCCTCAGGACCCATCTAAAAGCCCCCAGACCCTTCTAATGCCTTTCAGGGCCTTTCTAAAGGCCTCCACACCCTTCTAATGACCCTCAAGACCCATGTAAAGGCCCCTAGACCCTTCTAGATTGCCTCAGGACCCATCTAAAAGCCCCCAGACCCATCTAATGCCTTTCAGGACCCTTTTGAAGGCCACAAGACCCTTCTAATGCCCCTCAGGACCTTTCTAAAGGCCCTCAGACCCTTCTAATGCCCCTCAGGGCATTTATAAAGGTTCCCAGACCCTTCTAGAGCCCTTCAGGACCCTTATAAAGGCCCCCAGACCATTCTAGAGCCCCTCAGGACAATTCTAAAGGCCCGCAGACCATTCTAATGCCCGTCAGGGCCTTTATAAAGGTCCCCAGACCCTTCTACTGCCCCTCAGGAGCATTCTAAAGGCCCCCAGACCGTTCTAATGCCCCACAGGGCCTTTCTAAAGGTCGCCAGACCCTTCTAGAGCCACTGAAGACCCTTCTAAAGGCCCCCAGACCGTTCTAATGCCCCACAGGGCCTTTCTAAAGGTCGCCAGACCCTTCTAGAGCCACTGAAGACCCTTCTAAAGGCCCCCAGACCCTTATAGAGCCCCTCAGGACCCTTCTAAAGGCACCCAGACCCTGCTAATTCCCCTAAGGTCTTTTATAAGGGCACCCAGACCCTTCTAATGCCCCTCAGGACCCTTATAAAGGCACCCAGACCCTTCTAGAGCCTCTCAGGACAGTTTTAAATGCCTCCAGACCCTTCTAGACCCCCTCAGGACCATTCTAAAGGCGCCCAGACCCTTCTAATGCCCCTCAGGACCCTTCTAAAGGCCCCCAGACCCTTCTAATGCCCCTCAGGGCCTTTCTAAAGTACCCCAGACACTTCTAGAGCCTCTCAGGGCCTTTCTATATGACACCAGACCCTTGTAATGCCCCTCAGGGCCTTTCTAAAGGCCGCCATACCCTTCTAATGCCCCTCAGGACATTTCTAAAGGCCCCCAGACCCTTCTAGAGCCCCTCAGGACATTTCTAAAGGCACCCAGACCCTTCTAATGCCACTCAGGGCCTTTCTAAAGGCCGAGAGACCGTTATAATCCCCCTGAGGGCCTTTAAAAAGGCCCCCAGACCCTTCTGGACCTCCTCAGGACGCTTCTAATAGCCCCCAGACCCTTCTAGAGCCCCTCAGGGCCTTTCTAAAGGCCTCCACACCCTTCTAATGACCCTCAAGACCCATGTAAAGGCCCCCAGACCCTTCTAGATTGCCTGAGGACCCATCTAAAAGCCCCCAGACCCTTCTAATGCCTTTCAGGGCCTTTCTAAATGCCTCCACACCCTTCTAATGACCCTCAAGACCCATGTAAAGGCCCCTAGACCCTTCTAGATTGCCTCAGGACCCATCTAAAAGCCGCCAGACCCTTCTAATGCCTTTCAGGACCCTTATGAAGGCCACAAGACCCTTCTAATGCCCCTCAGGCCCTTTCTAAAGGCCCCGAGACCCTTCTAATGCCCCTCAGGACCCTTCTAAAGGCCCCCAGACCCTTCTAATGCCCCTCAGGGCCTTTCTAAAGTACCCCAGACACTTCTAGAACCTCTCAGGGCCTTTCTATATGATCACAGACCCTTGTAATGCCACTCAGGGCCTTTCTAAAGACCCCCAGACCCTTCTAATGCCCCTCAGGACATTTCTAAAGGCCCCCAGACCCTTCTAGAGCCCCTCAGGACATTTCTAAAGGCACCCAGACCCTTCTAATGCCACTCAGGGCCTTTCTAAAGGTCCCCAGACCCTTATAATACCCCTGAGGGCTTTTAAAAAGCACCCCAGACCCTTCTGGACCCACTCAGGACGCTTCTAATATCCCCCAGACCCTTCTAGAGCCCCTCAGGGCCTTTCTAAAGGCCTCCGCACCCTTCTAATGACCCTCAAGACCCATGTAAAATCCCCTAGACCCTTCTAGATTGCCTCAGGACCCATCTAAAAGCCCCCAGACCCTTCTAATGCCTTTCAGGGCCTTTGTAAAGGACTCCACACCCTTCTAATGACCCTCAGGACCCATGTAAAGGCCCCCAGACCCTTCTAGATTGCCTCAGGACCTATCTAAAAGCCCCCAGACCTTTCTAATGCCTTTCAGGCCTTTCTAAAGGCCTCCACGCCCTTTTAATGACCCTCAAGACCCATGTAAAGGCCCCCAGACCATTCTAGATTGCCTCAGGACCCATCTAAAAGCCCCCAGACCCTTCTAATGCCTTTCAGGACCCTTATAAAGGCCACAAGACCCTTCTAATGCCCCTCAGGACCTTTCTAAAGGAAACCAGACCCTTCTAATGCCCCTCAGGGCATTTATAAAGGTTCCCAGACCTTTCTAGAGCCCGTCAGGACCCTTATAAAGGCCCCCAGACCATTCTAGAGCCCCTCAGGACACTTCTAAAGGCCCACAGACCATTCTAATGCCCGTCAGGGCCTTTCTAAAGGTCCCCAGACCCTTCTACTGCCACTCAGGAGCATTCTAAAGGCCCCCAGACCCTTCTAATGCCCCACTGGGCATTTCTAAAGCTACCCAGACCCTTCCAGAGCCCCTGAAGACCCTTCTAAAGGCCCCCAGACCCTTATAGAGCCCCTCAGG
>JAUMJK010001230.1:0-359812 GCA_033558105.1 Coccyzus lansbergi | reverse complement strand
CTTCGCGCGCCCATTGGCTGCGTCGCCAGCCGCAGAGCTCCTATTGGCGGCCTCGCGCGCCGCTCGCCGCCCGGCCCGGCCTCCTCGAGCCAGAACTTGGTAGCGCTCTTCGCCTCGCCTCGCCCCGCTCCGCCCGCCCCTCCCGTTTCCCACGGATGGGACCTTCCGAAAGCCGCCGAATGGAGCTCCGGAAGGGACCACTGGGAAGGCGGGTGGGGGGGTGGGGAGCGGGGCGAGGCTCGGCTGCCCCCGGCGGGAGCACAATGGGGCGGCGGGGGTGCCGCTGCCTGCCGGGACCCACGGGCTCTCCGGTACCGCGTGGCCGGCCCGGGGAGCGGCTGGCGATCGTCGCCTCCTCACTGAGCATCCCACCGAAAGACCCGGAGGGAGGGAGTCCCCTTGTCGCGTTGCGAGCCCGGAGCCCCGTTTAAAGCGCCCTTGGGAAGGATCCCCCGAGCCGAGCGCCGGGAGCGGAGAGGCGCCCGTAAAGGCGGAGGCGCCGGACGGGGCAAAGCTGCCTCCTGCCCTCGCGCTGGGCGGCTCGAGAGCTCCTGGGCACCGGCAGCCTGGCCATGCCGCTTGTCACAGCCGGAGAAGGGCTTGGGGCGGAAGGGACCTGAGAGCACACCCGGTTCCAATCTCCCCGCCGGGGGCAGGGACATCCCACCAGCCCAGGCTGCCCACGGGACATCCCACCTGGCCCTGAACACCTCCAGAGAAGGGTCAGCCACGGCTTCTCTGGGTAGCCTGTGCCAGTGCCTAACTGCTCTTCATCGTGAGGAATTTCTTCCTAGTGTCTAGTCTAAATCTTCCCCCTTTCAATTTAAAGTCATCCTCCCTCACCGTATCACTATATGGTCTTGTAAAAAGTCCCTCCCCAGCTTTCTTGTACCTTCAGGCACTGGAAGGCCACTATAAGACCTCCCCACAGCTCTGCTCTTCTCTTCTCTTCTCTTCTCTTCTCTTCTCTTCTCTTCTCTTCTCTTCTCTTCTCTTCTCTTCTCTTCTCTTCTCTTCTCTTCTCTTCTCTTCTCTTCTCTTCTCTTCTCTTCTCTTCTCTTCTCTTCTCTTCTCTTCTCTTCTCTTCTCTTCTCTTCTCTTCTCTTCTCTTCTCTTCTCTTCTCTTCTCTTCCCTTCTCTTCCCTTCTCTTCCCTTCTCTTCCCTTCTCTTCCCTTCTCTTCCCTTCTCTTCCCTTCTCTTCCCTTCCCTTCCCTTCCCTTCCCTTCCCTTCCCTTCCCTTCCCTTCCCTTCCCTTCCCTTCTCTTCTCTTCTCCTGATTGTCTTTCTGGCACTCCTCTGGATCCGTTCCAACAGCTCCATATCCTTCTTATGCTGATGATTCCAGAACTGGACACAATATTCCAGATGAGGTCTCATGAAAGCAGAGTCAAGGGGCAGAATCACCCCTCTTATCCTGCTGGTCACACTTACTTTGATGCAGCCCAGGACACAGTTGGTACCTGGACTGCAAGCACATATTGCCTGCTCATGGTGAGCTTCTTATCAGTCAGCACCCCAAAGTCCTTCTCCAAAGGGCTGCTCTTGGTTGTTTCCCATGCTATATTGAAACCTTGGATTTCCCCAACCCACATGTAGGACCTTGCACTCAGCCTTTTTGAGCTTTATGAGCTCTGCCTGGTTTCTATAGAGAAAAGTTACACATGAAAACATCTACTGGAGAGCAGACCTGCAGAAAGGGTCTGGGGATTCTGGTTGACGACAAGTTGAACATGAGCCAACAATGTGCCCTGGCAGCCAAGAGGGCAACCATGTCCCGGGATGCATCAAGCATGGCATTCCCAGCTGGCCAAGGGAGGTGATTCTTTCTCTCTACTCTGCACTGGTGCAGCCCCACCTTGAGTACTGTGTGCAGTTTGGGACACTGCAGGACAAAAAGGGTATCAAACTACTGGAGAGTGTCCAGAGAAGGGACACAAAGTTGGTGAAGGGTCTAGAGGGGAAGTCATATAAGGAGAAACTGAAGTCATTTGGTCTGTTCAGCCTGGAGAAGAGGAGACTGAGGGGGGACCTCATATCAGTTTACTGCTTCCTCACAAGGGAAGAAGGAGGAGCTGATCTCTTCTTTCTGGTGACCAATGATAAGACCCAAGGGAATGGCGGGAAGATGTGCCAGGCGAGGTTTAGGTTGGATATTAGGAAAAGGTTCTTCACTCAGAGAGTGGTGGAGCACTGAAACAGTCTCCCCAGGAAAGTAATCCTGATGCCAAGCCTACCAGTATTCAAAAAACATTTGGACAATGTCCTCTGATACAAGGTGTAAATTTTGGGGTTGTCCCATGTAGGGGTAGGAGTTGGACTCAGTGATCCTTGTGGATCAACTCCAACTCAGGTAATTCTGTGATTCTGCAATTCTTGTTGGGTTTCCTGGCCAAATTTATAACTTCTGCAGCAGAGTAAAATAGTAAAATAGAGTGAAATTGTTCTAAGCCTTACAACATGTTAGATACACTAAATAAAGTTTTTTAAAGCATAATTCTGTTAGTGAAGAACTATGCAACCTTTATTGATGAAGTTGACCCATGGAAACTTTGTTGCACAGACTGATGATAAAGGTCTGTGCTGAGAACCATAACAGCTAAGGATAAAAATAATCATAGCAAGTTTACTGGCAGATCCTCACTTACAGTTTGACTGCTTAGATTATAAGTAACAAACTAATGAACAGCAGTCCTCCTGGATTCTCAAAATACTGTCTTTGAACGCAAAGGATATTGTGGACAAAAGATCTGAGGAAGATGCATTGTATCCTTTGTATACAATAAACAAATCAAATTCTGATCTAATCCTGAAACTAATCCACCAAATTGCCTGTTTTCTTCTATTTGTTTCCACCCACTGCACTGTATGGTGTTTGCAGTCTCAGCAGCACAACCACTTGTTGGCCGAGACATCAAACCAGCTCAGGGAACTACTTCAGCTGCAATACAAGCCCTTAGAAAAAACAGTGTTTTCTTCTCAGATGATTCAGTTAAGTTGGCTTTGCTACCAAAACAAACCTACATAAAAGCTTGGTCTTCCTGTGGTGGTGTAAGATATTATCATTTTAGATGACTGCCAAAGATTACCACCTCTGTACCAGAATCAGCAAAATGCCATGTTACCAGTTCAATACCCATCAACTCATCTTTCTAGTGAAGATAAGTTTTGAGCTGTGACATAGTAACTTGAACTGTAGCTGCTGGTAATGGACATGTGTTTTCCTCTGTGTCTGCTACAAAAGCAGTTGTCTCTGGCAAGGAACTGGGAAAGGGCATCAGATCTGTGCTGAGGTAGTGAGGCTTGAAAAACTCCCACTGCCCTCAAATACTGAAGCCTGAGTTCCCCACACAGTTGCATCAGCCGTCAGAGGTCAGTCTCCTCCCCATGTCCTTTGCACCAGCCTCCAGAGGTAAGCTAATCAATCAGCATTGAAAAGCCACAAAGATGCCTCGTTTCTTGCTTTAATATCTTTCTTTCTTCTCCATTCCCTTCTCCAAGCTTCCTCTGTGTTCCCTGACAAAAATCAGTCTAAAAGGGAAATACAGAAACTAGACATAGAGGCAGACTGATAGATAGAAAGGGCATTGAGATCTCCTAAGATAGCTGTGAGTTGAATCGTCATGTAATCTTTTCATGCTACCTTGCTTGACTTCCATCTGCTTCAGGAAGGTTGCTTAGTTTGCTCAGCAGCTGTCCCAGCAAACCTGCTCCCAGTGCCAGATGTAACTTTAGAACACTGATACGTGGGACTAAGCAATCAATGGATAGAATCTTGAATGTGATTTGACCTTCACTCTGCTCATTTATTCACACAGAGTTACAGAGGGCTTACTAAGAGAGGAGGAAAGATCATGATTTATTGCACTTGAACCTCACATCATTATTGCCTTACATTGAAAGGACCCAGTTATCAGCCTGCCCTCGTTCATAATCTACTGTTGCCTTGTAATAAACTGTTGTAGACAAGCAAGAGTAACAGTGACCTTTCATTTGGGTTACCTGCTAAGAAGGATATATAATCTCAGAAGAAAACAAAAGCCCCCAAACTAGCCCCCCCCCCCCAAGGCATATATGAAACAAAGACATCAGAAACAGCTGGGTGGAGGGCTTTGCTTAGTATTGTTTACATAAGTATGTGTACCTGCGCGAGCTGCTGCGCAGCCCTGAGCACAAACTCAATAGTATCAGTTCTGTCTCCCCCAGCTCTGCAAATGTTACACGAGGCTGTCTCATCTCTGTGCTATGAACACAGAGACTTAAATTTCCAGCAGTAAAAGCGCTGTTCTAACTGAGACTTTTGATCTGAAACGCATGCTGTCTGGGTTAAACCCAGACATCTGACCAATCTAGCATACGTGTATGAGTGTGTATTTGTGTAGCTGTGGTAGAGAGGCGGAAAAAGAGAGAGAAGCAGGGTGAATTACTCACCCTATAGATAGAACAGGAAGTTGCAACCAACATCTGTAGAAGAAAATTGTGTTTGCATCTTAACAATCCATACAAGTATGGTCCAGGGAGGGAGGCACGTGGATCATCTGCTTCTTCTCTGGTATTATTCTCATTTTGCCTTGTCCGGCACTACTCCAGCTGCTGATGGGAAAGAAGAAAAATGTGTTTCCCGGCGTGCATACTGTAGTTATGCCCAGTTGATGGGTGAGAGTACCAAACATCCTTAGCTTACCAAGCTTCAGAGGTTTCCCTGAAGACTGAGATGGAGCACAGGCTCGCCTTAAAGCTTTTAACTGCAAGGTCTGCGTGGCTCAGAGTCATGTTCAAGCCTCAGTGTATATCTACCCAAAACTCTGTTCTGTAAAAAAAAAAAAAAAAAAAAAAAAAAACAAAGAAATAGGGTGGGAGGGAAGGCTGAGAGAAATCTACAGCTCTGAGTAAGGGCATCTCCTGTGGCTTGATTCCTTCTTTACCCAGCAAAACAAGACTTTGTGTATTCTTGGTGATTTGGCATTACTACATTAAAATAATAGCACACTTCATTATCAATTTCTCCTCCCCTTTATAATAAACTACAAACTCTTAGATTTTAACTATCTATTTGGAATAACTTATTAGTTATAGTAGTGTGTAATTATTGACAAATTGCTGTAATTATAATTAAATTATGATCAGTGTATCCTGCACATGAAATCCATGTTATCTATAACAAAAGTCTAAAAAAACATTCTTGCAATCAAGACCATTTAAGATAAAAATAGATGTTAACATCTGTAGATTCTAAAATAACACTCCTGAAATATATTTTAAGTGCAGTTGTTTGGAAATTTTCTAAAAATGTGGTGTTTCAGTGGAAAATGACGTTTTGATTAAAGCTAAATTTTCCACAGGAAACAATTTTGCCAAAGTTTTTCTGCTTTCTGACAAAAACAATGCACTGTTACACTTACAGATGCAGGAATGTCTTTACTATTGAAGACAGTACAACTTGGGACAGGGACCCAGCGCTTGAAAGAACTGGAGCATGGAGTATAAACGCCAGGAAGCTGTTGAACAGCTTAAGGGGATGCACAAAAACTAATTCAAAATGAAACATTGTCTTTGATCTGACAAACTGAAATGCAATGTGTCTTTCCAAAAATGTAAAAATGTTTCATGCTGGTTGAAAGTAGTTAAATGAAAAGTACAGGAATATCAGCATCAAGTACTTTTTGTGTCCTTTGACCCTCAAAGCATTCTGGTATGTAGTCACTTCTGATTCCAAAGAGGATAAAAATAATCATAGCAAGTTTTCTGGCAGATCCTCAGTTACAATTTGACCACTTAGCTTATAAGTAAGAAACTAACAAATAACAATCCTGTGTTCTCAACATACTCTCTTTGAACAGGAAGCACATTGTGGACAACAAATCTGAGGAAGATGCATTGTATCCTTTGTACACAACAAATACACTTAATTCTGATTTAAACACCAAACTAATCTAATTTTAAATGAGTCATAAAGACCTGATCAGTGTCTGTATAATATGTTCCATTCATACTAATTAAGTGCCATGTGACTGCTGGATTTCTTGACATTTGCCTCTATTACTCTCAGGCTATGAAAGACTCCTCTTCTTTCATTACCACAGAAAGTACTACTAGAACTATTTAATTTTACCTGGCTTGCTTAGTTGTTATTTATTTACTTACCATCTTCTGGGACTCATTACATAATATTGCTAAAACACTTTAAATATGACATTCCTTATACAGCTCACAAATATTTTAGATCATAATTATTGAGTTTCATAATCGGTGCATAATTTGGATTCCTCTCTAACAGTAAGTTACAAACACACACACACACACACACGCACAGTTTCCCCCTCCTCCAATATGCACAGATATTCGATACATAGAAGAATATTTATTCTTGCTGCAGTGCTTACAGCAGTGGCCTCATTCAGGTTTAAAATGTTTTTTAGACATTGCTAACATGCAATGGATGCAATAGTAAGTGTGTACATTATGATCATCAACACAATTCTATATTATGATCCATTCTAAAAAGAAAACATCTGTAAAATACTGTCCAAACTTAATTTTTTTTTCTGTTAAACTTGTAAATATTTTTCATGTAATTAAAGATATACTCTGTTGATTGAGGTGTTTTGTGTGATTTTTTTTTTTTTTTTTTTTTTTTGTGAATGCGAAAAAAGAGAATACAGATAATACAATGAGTATTTTCTGCAAGATTTTAACTGTGTTATAAAGAATACCATCTGGGCCCTGAATAAATTGTCCTTCAATACGTACTTTTCAATAGTTTCATTGAAAATAATGGAGAGGCCTGATGGCTGTTATTTGTACATGCCACTTTTAATATAGGAATGCTGACTTCAGGGAGACACCTGCTTTGCATCGTTGGATGTAAGATCAGGAAAATCAGGAGCCATTTTCCATCTGTATATTTTGATCTTATTAAAACCGAACATACCATTTCTAAAATGGAACTATTTCTGTCTTATGACTAGGCATACTCACAACATGACCCAGGTCTGGTTCGCTGTCAGTCAGCAGGCAGCTGCAGCACTACCGTGGGCTGCTCTGGGGGAACCTCATTTGCCTCCTTGTGACAAAGCTTTCATGAAGGGTATTCCCCAGGCACGGCTGCAGCACATCTGAAATGGAAATAGCAGCAGCAGAAGGTAAGCCTGTGCACAGGGCTTGTTGGGTGTTTATGCTCTCAAAGCACCAGAAACAGCATCATTTAAAAAATCAGCATGTTTGAACAGAACTTATGATTGCAGTGCCCCGATTTAAAAAAAAAAAATCCAAAAATCCTATTACTAAAATTTTCTATCAATGAATCTGAAAGATGTGTCAAAACTGAGTGAGCTTTGCATCGTTTATAATGTTTAGGTTTTGTATATCAACCTCAAAAACAAAAGAATTAATCGGTTTATTACCTGTTCTATTTCAAGCTTCTTACATATCTGTGTGGAAATGTTTGTATTATCCTTAAACAAACCTCAGGCTAATGTTTGTCTCTAGTTTTATATTAATTGGTAGGAACGAAAATATATCTATTTCTCTAAAAACTCTCTTTACTCAAAATAAAACTAGAAATTATAAGAAAAAATCTAAGCCAAAATGATTAAACACTGCCCTTTTATCTGGCATGAGCTTTCTCTGAATGTCCATACTATTACATCTTATTCTGAGAATCCTATTAAAAGCAAAGACAGAGACGGTTGCTACTAATGCATTAGATGTGTGGGTGAAACTGAGCTCTCTAAGAGCTCCTCCTGCAAATGCTGCCATTATCACCATTAGTAGTCATAATGACCAGTTTAGATTCTCAACTATTTTGCAGATTAATTAAAAAATGCTTTTAATAGTGTCTTAATGGAAATACTGAGTTTCATAGTTTTGGAAACAAAACCAGACCAAAAAACCCAAACAAAACCCCTAAACTAAAGCCTTTTACTTCTCCCAACTTCTCCCACTCAAGCCCAAAAAACCTTTACTGTAAGGAGCCACACTATATGTGATCAAATCTCCTTTTATATTAACGTCAAACAAATATGGGTAAAGTTCTGACTTTACTCTCTAATGTGAGTCTTCTCTGAGATTTCAATGAGAGGTTTGCTGTAATATCTGGCATACAACACTTTGTGCACATTTAACCAAGTGACATAACAGCCGCATATGTTGTGTTCAGTAATATTCACATTTTGTTATCGGAGAGCACAACAATAGTTCTATTGTGTAGGGCAGCTCTCCTTGGAGGTGGAAGGAAGGCTGCACACAGGCTTCCAGAGTGGTCCAGAAATATGATGGTGACACCGGACTGGCTCATGTAAACAGGAAATCAAACCAGGATGTAAACTGGACTGCTTCCATATTCAGTAATGCTCAGCTAAAAATAAACAGGTTGAATAGAGGTAGGAAAGCCAATTTTCTCTGTATATTAATTTTTGATCTTTAATTCTTCAAGACCTTATAGACAAAAAAAATGAAATAAAATGAGTTTTAGTGTTGCTTTACCAATACATCTCTAATGAAACCGCATTCATATTCAGAGGGGCTACTAGTATGAAAAGGAGAATAATAAATCTCTCTTTCTGGAAAAGAATCACAGAATTGTTTGGGTGGAAGGGACTTCAAAGATCACCTAGTTTCAATCCCTCTGCCATGGGCAGGGACGTCTTCCAGTGGATAAGGTTGCTCACAGCCTTATCCAAACTGGCCTTGAACACCTCCAGGGATGAAGTACCTATGACTTCTCTGGGCAACCTGGGCCAGTGCCTCACCACCCTCACAGTAAAATATTTCTTCCTTATATATATTCTGAATCTCCCCTCTTTCAGCTTAAAGCCATTACCTGTCGTCCTGTCACTGCACTCCCTGATAAAGAGCTCCTCCCTAGCTTTCATGTAGGCTCCATCTAATAAGGAATTTGAGACGATGGTTGAAAAGGTACACAACTGCTGTATATCAAGGGATTAAAAAAATCAAGGGGAAATAATTTCTACTTAAGTTAAAAGACAACACTGTCATAAGAATAAATGAATAGAGACTGTGAAATCTAGAAATTATTTGGCATCTTAGTCTGAGAAGAGTAAGGAATTCTTAAGCAGCCCTTGCAGACTGATGAGGACCGGCTGCAAGAGAATTATCTAATGCTATTGCCTTCAAGACCAGGCTGTGGAGTTCAATTCTCTGACTGCTGACCATGTCTATCTCAGAAGAAAACTCTTTCAGAAAAGGAGAAATTCTTCAGAATTATTTTCATGACATAAGAAACACACATTATACACAAAGCCTTAGTGAAGCGTCTCTTCTGCAGAAATCTATTTGCAGTACTGTTCTAAATATTGGGATCTGATGCATGTCATGTCCTTAATGAAAATGTAGAAAATATATGGCAGTTCATTTACCTCCATTACTTTACTGTTTCCATCAGATATGCCATATGCCGTGCTATGGGCTTGGAGCACAGTGAACTGCTAGTGACAGAAAAAGAAAAGTGTAATAGCCTCATGCATGCCTGAAAGCTATGGGCCAAACTGTCCCCTAACTTTGGGAATTGATGGATATAGGAAAAGAACTTGAAAGAAGTAACACAATTCACAAAGTCCAACCTCTTGACATAACATGTAAACATGGATATAATCTGCTTATTAAGACTGTCAAGCTTCATTTCAAAATAAATCACACTGTTCACCTCTGCTAGACACATGAGAAGACTGTTTCAAAATCTCATTCCTATAACGTTGGGATTTTTTTCTTTTTTCCAGCCTCAATTTTTCAAGGATATTATTCTCCAGTGTAAAATATCTTTTCATTGTAATTGTCTTTATCTTACTATATTAGAGAAGCTGCATTTCTGTTCTTTTGCTCTCCTCTTATGTCGCAAACCTCTAATCATTTTAAACAAATCTTGCCCATAGCTGGAGAATCAAATTAAGTCTTTAAGCTGAATCAATCTTTCTTGGATAAGGAAGATATGTGCCAGACTCCATATTAGTGAAATCTTCCCTAACATCTGGGTCTGCTGGCCAGGGATGAAGAGTGAAAGACACAATGAGTAGATGCAGTTCTGAGAGAAAAGAAGCAAACACAGGAGGAAGCTTTTGCTTAGAGTGTTGTTGCTCAGTGGTAGACAAAAACAGACCACCATGTCACTTACAGGATCTATGTTTGCTGCCTGAAAATGACAGCCAGGAATAGACAAATGTACCCTAATGGGTAGCCACCATTATTCCCACCATAAACCATATATCTCACTAGGAATGCAATGCAGATACCAATAAACTGTAGGCATTCATAGCACACACCATTAACAGCTAATGAAGGCAGTGACATTGCTACAGGCTTTGTGACATAGACACAGGACCTAGAAACCAAGTAAGACAACTGGTCCAGCATTCAAGGAGGGCTCTTTCTTCAGAAAATAGTACATATGATTCAGGTTTGGCACCTCAGGCTCACTGAAAATGCTGGATAATTAGATCAATAAGCTGCCTGGTATTTTCTACCCCCGAATGTGGAACTTCCTTAGAAACCTGAAGGCAGTGGAAGAAGAAAAATCTGGACAAACCTAGTCACGAGCCAAAAATCTCAGTTCAGGACTCACAGTTCTGACCTCAGACTCACAAAGGTCATTCTAGATGTCAGAGGCAGAATTTAGCCAGCTGCCACAAGAAAGAAGAGTCACGATATAGTAGAGATGATGAGTGTTCTCATTCACATGCAAGTTCTGAAGGGGAAGGATTTTTACACAGTCTAAAAGATGAGGTGACTATAAGATGTAAATGCAGGCTCTGTGACAAAAGCCTGTAGAAGAGCAGCCGTTTAGTGCAATGGAATTCCTTGTAATTTTTATACTGTTCCTAGTCCTTGTGTCCTCAAGGATTGCCTTTTTTTTCTTCTTGACATACTTTAGCCTTCTACCACCAAAAATTTCATTAGCATATACTTATTTTTATAGTTAATCAAAGTGACGAACAGAACCGTTGAATGATACTGTGCCCAATACTGAATTCTGAAAAATTCCACTTGCTATCTGTGACCAAGAAGACCGTCTTGCATGCACAACCCATTCTTTACTTTAGACATTTTCATATCTACCATATGATTTCTGAACTATTCCCCATCTCCTCACCATGATTAGTCATTGAGGAGCTTTGCCTGACTGCTTATTTAGATTTGCCTCCTTTTCTTTGTTTTTGTATTGTAAAAAAGCAAGTACCAGCATTGAATCTGGATGCTAACATACATGATAATTTTAAAAAACATTGGCATACAGTTTTGGCTCCTCTAATCAGACATTATGATGGAATATTTATTTTTAAAAGCCGCTTTCTGTCTGCTGGCACCTGTATTGACACTTGTTGAATTAAATTTGATGGAACAAAAGAATCCAGAGCATCCAAAAAATTAGTATGCAGTATTCAGTAGTTAAAATTGTTCCATTTTCACAGCAGAGACTTTGGGTTTCTTAGTTTCATAGCAAACTAAAGTGGATGGTAAAATCTATAAAGTTATGAACTAAAATAGAAAGAGGAAGAAAAAAATGATTCAGTTATGATAAAAGAAAATCTGCATAAAGAATGAGGGTAGAATACAATGCAGCTGTTACGTTTCAGGATCATTCATTGAAGAAAAGTAATATGAGGTTCATTTAAAAATAATCTTTTTCCTCCATCTGTTTAGCTCTTATGTACAAAAATACAGTAGCTGCTGAAATAAATCAGTCATAAAACTATTTTACATGTACATTTGTCTGTCAGTTTTGAGTATGCAATCAGTGTTAGAATCATAGAATCACCAGGTTGGAAGAGACCCACTGGATCATCAAGTCCAACCATTCCTATCAAACACTAAACCATGTCCCTCAGGACCTCATCTACCCGTGCCTTAAACACCTCCAGGGAAGGTGAATCAACCACCTCCCTGGGCAGCCTGTTCCACTGCCCAATGACTCTTTCTGTGAAAACTTTTTTCCTTATGTCCAACCTAAATCTCCCCTGGTGGAGTTTGAGGCCATTCCCTCTTGTCCTGTCCCCGTAACTTGGGAGAAGAGGCCAGCACCCTCCTCTCCACAAATTCTTTTTAGGTAGTTGTAGAGAGCAATGAGGTCTCCTCTCAGCATCCTCTTCTCCAGGCTAAACCCCCCCAGCTCTCCCAGCCGTTCCTCATAAGGCCTGTAACATGGCTTGGTTACAGTGTTGATAGTATGTATGTTTTACAGTTATTTACTTAACTTTCAAACAACTCACTGTTTTTTCCTTACTGGTTGTTGTACCTATTTATACTTTCCAAAAGTAAGGAACACCATCATTTCCTTTCATCACAAAAGAAACTCTGTCTGATTAGAGAGAGAAACCATTATACTTTGTTATGTTTTATAAGTGTAACATGTTCTCTGTAGTTGGAATAAATTATGTAACTGCTACATTGCCACATGCATAGTCAGTATGCATTTTTCTGCCAATCTGTGTGGTTTTTTGTTGTGTTCACATCAATATTAACAATCCCAATCAAGATGCAAACTTCACACTCACTGCCATCTGGATGGTTTTACTGTCCAGGGACTTTGTGTTTACAAATTGAAGATGGCTTTCCCTCCCCTGTTGATGTGATCTCACGCACTAAATAAGCAAGAAATAAATCATCGTAGGTATTATAACATATACTAAGCATTTTCAAAGCAGTAAGTGTCAAAAAATGTAACTGGATGAAAATAATTAATTTCAGGGAAGATAAAGATGGAGTAAGCATGTAGGCAGAGTCACAAGATAATTTACACCTTTCAATAGAGACAGCATCAATCAAATTGAAAGTCTGCATGATGGAGAACACCCTTGAGTGCTTCTAATTTATGATAGCAATAATCTCAAGCAATGTAAAAAAAAAAAAATCAGAGGCAAATCTATTTCATTAATGTTTTTTGAAGTTACAGTACTTGCCCTGTGATAGACATGCTGTCTGGACTCTTGGTATTTTTTAGAAGTGACTGTGATGTCAGTGTTTTGGAAGGATATTTCTGCTGAAGAAATGGCCAGGAAGTCTCCCAGAGTAAGATACATATTTCACAAACATCTAATATATTAGATCTGTTGTATATGTGTAAAGGAGGTTGTCTTACTGGAAATGCCTGCAGAATCCATTAAAAAAATCTTTGGATTACATTATTTTTCTCTCAAACAACCAAGAAACCAAGAATCTGTTAAACAGTAAAACACTTGCTTTTTTACTTCCAGAAAGTCCTGGCAGAACTTCTGCTGGTTAATTATGTAATCAGTGAACACATTTTGTTCACCCGGAGGCTGGCATCTTCTGGTTTAATTTCATTCTTCCAGATTTGGGATTGAAAGAAACAGGTATTTTCTATTCACCTTGCCTAGGCCACTCCTGATTTTATTGCTCTATGTTCTCTTAGTGCTCTTCACAACAAAACCCTTCATCTATTTTATCGTTCTTCATCCTGTAATTACCCCATTTATTTAACCATACTTGCTGCACATATCTGTATCTTTTACAGTATTCTATAGCTATCTTCAGATGAATACATAGCAATAAACTTTGAATTTGTACAGCAGCAAAAGGGTGTTTTGATTCCTTTTGTAGTGATTTGTAGCATTGTTTGCCTTCATTTTACATATCTCAACAATGAATTTTTATTGCCTAGTTATTTTGTGGTAGAAGGTTCTTCTGCAAGTCTGCAACCAGCTACAGTCTGTATCACTCTGACTAATTCAGTGTCATCAGCAAATATTTTCACCCCTTTTCAACACTGTTTTCTGATCACTTGTGATGCATGCTGAGCAATGTACACTTCAGCAAAGAGCCATAAGGGACTCCAGTGTGACATCGTTCTACTGTGAAAGGCAACCATTAGTTCCTTTCCCTTCTTCCTATCTTCTGAATGCTTCTTCATGTCTGATTATCTTCCTTAAAGAGCCTCCAGGGAGGTAACTCTCCGAGTGCCTTCTGGAAGTCCAGGCAGATGGTATCAAACAGATCTGTGTTGCCAACATGTTTTATTGACTCTGTCAGAGGACTTTGGTAGATTAGTGAAGCTTGACTTCCCTCTACAAAAGCCATGTTAAATCTTCTTCATTGTACTGTATTTATCCTGATGTCTACTAATTCTATTGATTGTTATTGTTTCTTCTGGTTTAACCAGTACATGTTATTAGTTCAGAGTATTGAAGATCTGCCCTGGAATCCTGCTTAAAAACTGGTTTCAGGATAAGAAGGACTAAGTTTAGTAATGGTTTCTCTGAGACACCTTTTATGGGGATTGTATTAGATGAATGCAGTGAGGCAATTGGAGCTACATCCATACCATGGCATGGGTTGAGCAGTGCTGCTGGGATCATCATGTTTGAGAAGCCTCTTAATAAAAATCCTCCTAAGTGTTTGCTCTCCTGTGTGGATCTCCATTTCTGTAAGTGGTACAGAAGATGACGATTCATGTTTCATTTCAACACAAGGATAAAACAAGTTCAGGCAGTGTCTAGATTTGAGCTTAACCATAGATCAGGCTTTTCAGGATTGGTGAATTTTGCTGAGCAGATTAGAAGACTATTTATTTGTTTCCACTGGTTTCACAATACTGTGACTGTTGGATTCACTGGATTTGTGTAATGGAAGTAAAGGCTAAAATGAAACACAGCTTTAATCCATGAATACAGCAAACTGTAAATATTCTGCCTTCGGAGTTGTGCGCTACCTTAATTCAAACAAGAATTTGATAGATTCATGGAAGAAAAGGACACCCACAGTTATTCAATACAAACCCACAACATCTAGTCTAAGAAGCCCTAGAATAACTGACCACTAGATGATCAAAAAATATTTGGGGAAGAGTCTCTGGAGGGTCCTTATAATCTCCAGGCACTCACTTGGATTACTATTGGAGACAAGGTACAGAGCTAGATGAAAATCTGATCTTACCTGTATTGCTGTTATTCAGGCTTGAATTGATGTTATGCACTGTCACTGTGCACAATAACAGCCTCTGTGTTGGACCTGAAGAATGAGCCTGGAATTTCTGGGAATTTTTGTCACCATGTGCACACACAGCTGCACTTTTGGGGGAATTATCAAACTTACTGTACACACAGAATCACAACCTCTAATGCGTTGTGAATGTCCAAGGTTTCCAAAACTAGGTTAAACCTACATTCACAACTATGCATGCTCATTGTCATTGCAAAACCGTCAGAATTACCCAGAAAAGGGCTGCTGCATACCTGGAAATCTTAGATAAATACAGAATTCCTCTACATTGTGCCAGACAAAATTTCTAAGTGAGCAAGAAAATATATTAATGAGAAACCAGAAGGATGATAGTCCTACTTGGAATGTCATCTTTTACCTGGAGTGAATGTGACTTCTCTAACTTGAAAGATAGGTTTTATATAATTTGTGGCCCTTGCTTTCATTGTGTGCAAATGAGCTGCCTCTCTGCATGGCGGTTAGATCTAAACATCTGTTAGTTACTTTTCTTTCATAATTTTTGTCATCACAAGTTGCTCCCTCATAATGAGAGGTGGTTGAGTTCATGAGAACACCCTCAAATGTCTGTGTTTGTGCCAAACTGATCTTCCTGGTCTGCGTTACAGATGTGAATGAGGCTCTCAAAGGCAGAGGTGTGGCTTGTGGCTTTGCAGTGAACCAAGCCAAGATAGGGTCTTAATCATCTTCATTTGCTTTAGTGTTTGCTTTGCTGTTTCGACATAGTTTTCAAAGTCCACTGACCTCAGAATAATACAGGCTGCGAGTGTGCCAATGAAACCTCCAAACCCTTCAAATATTTTAAATTCCTGAGATATTTAATGTGTTCTGTTATCTGAAGTGACTTTATCATAGATAGTTGTTGGCCAGTACTTGTCCTCATATCCTTGCTGACTAAAAATTACTTAACTGCATTTCTTTAATAAAACTAGTGCAATAGTTAACTATGAGCAAGACCTGCTCAATTCTGTGTTCAGATAATTCCCTTACCAAATGTTTCTAGGCTCCACTAGCTGCCTCACAAATAAACAGAGGCATATTGCAAGTTTATTCTTAATAGTCTCTGTACAGTGAAAAAATAATTTCTTGTGTTTCTGCCTTGTATTGGAATTTTTTTTATTATTATTCTTGTACATTCTTTGGTCAGCATAATACCAGCATGAGCTCTGTGGGACTTTCCCAAAATCTATTAATTTTCCTCAGAAGAACTGTTTCCTTTGATTTTAGGGTTAGTCCATTCACTGCAGTCAATACTCTGTTTTTATTTCTGCTGTCAGTAAGAATTGATAAAGATTTCTACCAGTCATCCAGAAGTATTTTTTTTCTTTAAAAGAACAGCATTGCTGCTGTCTGTGTCTGATAGCTTATTTGTAGATTATAACAAGTGCATTTTTTTTCTCCTTGGTCTAACATCTTTCACATCTTATTGTACTATGAAATATAGTAATATCTGCTTGTCAAAATATAATGTATGTCTTCAGGCTTACATTAGTTTACAAACACTATTTCTCCATCTTCTAAGTTTTCTCACTGAAAAGTTGGTAGTGGAGATACCAAACTTTCCTCAAGAATATTTTCTAGGAATTGTTTATACAATTCATCTCTCCAGAGTTTGCCTAGACTGTTATCCTTGCTGCCCTTATCATTGTGTCTGACTTCAAAGTTCTTGTAGGTACGTTATGATTTCCATGTGCCTCACAACCAAACATGGAGTTTTCTTGCTGTTATTAATGTGACGTTCTATTGAGGGGAGGTTGGTGCTTTTGAGTGTTGCTGAAAGACCACAGATAAAATTTCTGTCATCTAGTGACAATATGAAATAATTAATTTTCTGCTTGAGTGTAATTCTGCTAACCCAGCATCAGTGTTCTCCATTTGCTCCATTTCTTCCACAAGGCAGAAGGGCTGCTCATGAAGCAGCTTATAAACCTGTAGCATCTTTCCTTGTTTTCCATGTGTTCAGGAATTGTCAGGATTTCCAGCTCATATTCTGCTTTCAGAACTCAGCAGAGGCAGTCAATCACCAAAAAGCTGGAGCTTCAATTGATTTCAACTATTTGGCTTTTCTTAAAGGAAGATATGGATATAGATATCTATGATAGATTCTTCTCATGTCACCTCCTAAAATCTTAAGCAAATGTAATTCATCAGTAACGAACAGCATAGTTTACAGTTTAAAAAAGGGCTATATTTTAAGTTGAAAGATATCCCAAATAACAACACATATTGATTGCAGACACTGTCAACAGCAACTGCAACAGTTTCTGCAGGTAGTTCCTATGCAACCAATGGCCAGCCAGGGTCCAGAGGCTAATGTGGGAGTAGATGTTTGCAGCCTTTTGTCTACTGTATTTCTCCTGGAGGAGATAAATTTTGCTTAGATTTCTTGTTCCACATGTTCTGTGAAGAAGAATGGAGGCAGCCTGCAAGAACACCTATTTGGCTCAACTACAGGAAAAGGATACAAGGACTTGCTGGTAGAACTTCTGGAGTCTAGTTAGTACCATCTTTGGCGGTTCTTTTGGAGTATATGAAAAGCTGCTGAATTCTGAACCTCTTCTTTGTGCTGCAGCCACAAGAATATATAGTAATAATTTGCAAGGGCAGAAACAAAATTGATCTCATAAACATCATACTCCATCATGGCAAAAAATGCATAGGGAAGCTTTAACATTTTAAAATAATTTTGTCTTCTGTCGTAAAAACTGTGAAGCATCTGTCTCAAAACCTTGGGGTTTTAGAATAGCTTTCTGAAGGTCAGGTAATTATTTTTTAATAGTATTACTTCATAACTTAGTTGGGTGTAGATTATGGCCCATGAATGCCAATTACTTAAGCGCCTATCTCCTTTTGCTGTTATTTTTGTGCACATTGCTTATCACATGCTTGTCTAATGCAAACTTCTAAATTTTGACCTACCAGTGATCTGGGTTGTTTCTGATAGGAGAACCTACCTTTCAGAAAGGTTCATGATAACAGGTTTTCAGTTACTATTTTCTTGTCACCTTTTGAGTTTATCTTTCACAATGAATTATAGTAGGTGGTTACTAAATATAGATTTCTACTCACTAAGGCTTTAATTTCTACTAAAGTTGAATACAAAATTGTCATGACCCAATCTTTAAAAAACCAGCTTTACTCTCTACATTTTTATGTTTGTGAGACAAGTGGATATAACATTTTCAGGTCAATTTTGCTATCAAGTGAAATATTTCAACAGAAAAAGAGTTTTTTTCAATAATATCAGTTGAAATAGGATAATATTCTAAGTATTAGAAATTGAGTGTAGAAAACATAAGTCTGCTGAATGTACCCGACATACTAATGTGCATGAAGCTACTAGCAACACAAATTAAAATCATTGCCCGTGTCTCTTTCTTCTCAAATTCAACTGGTGGGTAGTCCGTAGGTACCCGTCTCCCAGTAATATTTGCTGAAAACCCTGACATTAATATTTTGTCTATTTTTGCACCTCTCAGTTTTTTTCAGTGGTATTTGATGTGCACTGAGGTCAAAGAGTGAATTTCAGCAAACTCAATTAACTGTATTTCTTTCCAAAATGTCAACAAGAAATTACTGCAACTTTTTGGTCATGGATGCTAAGAGAATGAATGCAAGAGAGGACACATCCATAGGCTGGTCCTCCACAGGCACTGGCACATAGCAGCTGAAAGAGTTCCTCAACTAGAGTTTATATATTGACTGCCCTGTCAATACCAACAGTATCTGCAAATTTACCAGCTCCTGTTCTTGATACTATGTATTTCATGTCCAAAACATTCTGTGGTATTTTACGTCAAAAACTACATCCGTTGATTCATTTTAAATATGTTGCCTGATAGGATTTCATTTGATTCCTTGTACTTCCTTGTATCATGGAAAATGACGACAGGCATTTATTGCATTTGCAAGTTCAGAGTTCTCTCTCACATACCTCCTTAAATTTTCTCCTGTAAACTGGTCAGTCCAAATCTATTTTGTCTTTCATCATAAAGAAGCTATTCCAACTGTTCAATGTTTTGAATTTTCAGCTATCATCCCTAGACTTGACTATCTTGAATAATTCTTTACAATTTCCAAACTTGTCACTGGAATCTTCTCTGTCTATCCAGGAGTTGTTATGGCTAATTGATTGAGTAGAACCCATCTCACTACAAATACTTTCAGATAATGCTCATAACATCCTTCATTGTGAAGCCAAGAACCCTGAAGAGGACTTTCTCTTTTGTTATATGGTACCTCCATTTCTTCCAAAGACTTTGGTGATGGATATAAGCTTTTAAAATACTGGAAAACCAAAGTATATTATAAACACTGGGTGAATCTTGCCCGTTTTCCTCTAGCTAATCTAACAACTTTGTGAAACACCGTATCACATTAAGAGACATTATTGATTTTTTCCCAACATATCAGTCTGAATAAGATGGCTACGTTTTAGTACTACTTTGTATGGTTTCTACCAAATATATATGAAGACTTCCTCCTCATGTGGCCTTTCTGTTCTACAAGGGCACCTGGAAGGCTTAATTTCCCTGCCTACTATCAATTGCAAAAGTCAACAAGGAGATTATTAATATTTTATTATAATTCAGATGTCTGTAGTTATATTATTTAAACAGCATTTCATTTTGTGTGCAGAGTGTACAATGAGTAGAGGGAACTTTAATAAAAAATTAATATAATGCATTTGCAGAGCTCCAAAGACAAGTTTAAATGTGGAGATAGGCTTGAAGGCCATTTGGAACTTATTCAAAGCCTATTTGAGTCTTTTTGCAACCCCAGAGAGTTCAAATGCAGTTAGATTGCTTGGTGACTATATGTTTGTTGCAAAGAAATATTTGCAATAAAATTTTTCTTAAAAAATACTTATTACTGGTTCTGTTCCCTAGGAGGCTGACGCTGTTCTGTAGATGTCCTACTGATGGTAGAGAGCTGAGAATAAAGCTATAGCACCCCATTACTTCTTTGTTTTGAGAAGCAAAGCCCAGTTCAAGCAGAAGGAACGTTCCCCATCAAATCTCTGCCATATTTTGGGAGAACAAAATCTCATGTTCTTTACTAAGGAAAAGTTTAATAGAATAAGTTTAATAGTTAAATCTAGGACTGCAGAAGAACAAATCTTCCCTAGACAGTAAATATCTAACTGTAACTATCAAAAATTCTGCTTCAAAGTAAGGAAAAGAAAAGCTGATCATGCACTTTATTTATGAAAATGGAAATAAACAGTGACAAAAATGTCCAGACTGACATCTTCTCTATGCTTCCTCCATTTCTTACTTCTTTTTTTTTATATTCCACATAATCATCATCAACTCTTTTATAAAATGCATTTTATGTCTATTTTCCCAATGTTTAAACTTAAAAAATATCATTCATGCACTATAATTTGCACATTAAAAGCCAATTTAAAATGCAAAATTTCATTCTAATTTTTATACGCAATTCAAAGTGCCAGAACAATGGCGCACACATTAGAAAGACTACATTCTGAAAATGCAATCTTTTGTAGGAAATACATTGCCATTGCACCTACAAAAGAGTATAATAAAACAGTGAAACATGTCTTACAAGTCATAGCAAAGACACATTAACACTCTAAGCAGTGAGTTTTTTGCATGAAAATCAGCACTGAGAAGTTATACTGGGAAACTGAATGCTTGGGTTTTCCACCACAGTACTGAGTGCAAGATGTGCAGTTATTTCCATTTTTATGTTGCTTCTGTTCCTCTAACTCACTTGGAAATACCCTTTCACTTTAATTTTTCTGGAAAGATGCCACTGAATTTTAAACACAATACTTAGGTTTGTGTATTACTGTGTGAAACCACTGAGTAAGACTGTGTTGCCTGGATGGTTTGCAGTCAGGAATATCATGCTGGATCTTAGCAGGCATGTTTGAAACTGCAGAAAGACTAAGGGAATGCAAAATTCCCAAGTCTGCACTTTACACCTGCCCTAATCACTTCTCAATTAATACTACAGGACGATTTGTACAATGATCAGAGGATGAATCTGGCCAGCATTTAAGCAGTTATGTGGTACTGCTACAGAATTATTATAAATCATTACATTATTATGAGACCTAAAGAAAGGCAGTAGTATTCACACTTTGAGGATAGCTAGTATCTCAGCAAATTGAATAAAACAATGTGGCATCATTTCTGCAGGCTGGATAAAATGGCTCACATTAGAGATTTTTCTGTAACCATGAGGTAAAAACCCTCAAACCTCTTTTTTTAATTATTCCTGAAATTCTGGACAGTCTGAGTTTGTAGGCCCCATAAATGCACCTTTAAATGAGACAGATCCATTGCACAGTTTGTGTATGTGATAACCCTGTTTCAAAGCACTGAAAGGGACAGATGTAAAGGGACCTGATCACAGAATCACAGAATCACAGAACAACCAGGTTGGAAGAGACCCATCGGATCTTATAGTCCAACCATTCCTATCTAACACTAAACCAAGTCCCTCAAGACCTCATCCAACTGTGCCTTAAACACCTCCAGGGAAGGGGAATCAACCACCTCCCTGGGCAGCCTGTTCCAATGCCCAATCACCCTTTCTGTGAAAAACCTCCTCCTAATCTCCAGCCTAAATCTACCCTGGCAGAGCTTGAGGCCATTCCCTCTCGTCCTGTCCCCTGTCACTTGGGAGAAGAGGCCAGCTCCCTCCTCTCCACAACCACCTTTCAGGTACTTGTAGAGAGTAATGAGGTCTCGTCTCAGCCTCCTCTTCTCCAGGCTAAACAACCCCAGCTCTCTCAGCTGTTCCTCATAGGATCTGTTCTCCAGCCCCTACACCAGCCTCGTTGCTCTTCTCTGGACTTGCTCCAGAGCCTCAACATCCCTCTTGTGCTGAGGGGCCCAGAACTGGACACAATATTCAAGGAGTGGCCTCACCAGTGCTGAGTACAGGGGGAGAATCACCTCCCTGGACCTGCTGGTCACATCATTTCTGATACAAGCCAGGATGCCATTGGCCTTCTTGGCCACCTGGGCACACTGCTGGCTCATGTTCAGTCGGCTGTCGACCAACACCCCCAGGACCCTCTCCTCCTGGCAGTTTTCCAGCCAGGCTTCTCCCAGTCTGTAGCTCTGCATAGGGTTGTTGTGCCCCAAGTGCAGGACCCGGCATTTGGCCGTGTTAAACCTCATGCCGTTGGACACTGCCCAGCGGTCCAGCCTGTTTAGGTCCCTTTGCAGAGCCTCCCTACCCTCCAGCACATCAACACTTCCACACAGCTTTGTGTCATTCTGCTGAGTTGCTCTTAAGCTTTTAGTATCCTGAGCTTTTTATTATCTCAATTTACTGAGCTTCCACTAAGTTCCTTCTACAAAGCCTGGAGTAAGAGCAGGATGACCACAGCCACTCTGCAGAGCTACAGTTTTTAACTTACACTGGCTTTGAATCTATAGTCACAGGGGCAAATGTTTTTTTCTATTGTCAGGTAAAATCATATTACATAAAGAAATTAATTTTTATGATTTACACAACTTTTCTTGTTTCTGGAATACAGCAAATATGTTAAATTCATTGATCCTGTCTGTCATATGCATTGATATCAAACTTGTTTTCATGGGTAGCAATGTTGCTCAGGATTAACTCAGCAGAACTCAATTTATCAAGCTTTACATAATACATAATTTGGCTTTTAGAGTTTACAACTATTTTAAAAAGTTTAAAATACTGAAACAAATTTTGCCCTGATCTGCAATGCTGTTGATGTGGTCTTACAGGATTCCATAGTTTTGAACAATGGCAGGAACTACTCTTTCAGAGGTTAGGCCCATGTAGAGGGATTATGATGTTTGTGGGATAAAATTTATGCCTAAGACAAATTCATTGAACGCAGGTATTTGCCAACACACCTGGTCCTTGCTACGTCTGCCTGACAGGCGAAAAATGTCAGAGCAGGGCAAGATGTTACTGAATTTACTCAATGCTACATTGGTGCTCATAGATTCAGGCATTCAGCCAGCAGAAGGAAGGGCTTCTCTTGTTGCAGAGAAACACCTCCAGGCTGGCACAGAAAAAGGAGAGTGAGGCTACAGATCACTAACTAGGTCCAATACAGCAAATCCTCATCCTACCAGGATTATTACATTTTGTAATACCAAAAATATATTTAAATAACTGTAGATTTTCAAAAAATGAAACAATATTTCCTTAAATGAAAAGCATATGGTTAACCCTTATTCATGGCCACAAGACGAAAACCAAGAAATAGTGGGTGTAATTTATGACGTAGACATTAGGAAAATGCTTTCCAATTTAAAGGATTGTTAAACACCAAAATAGGTTTGCTTGGCAGGCCATAGACTAGGAAGGCTGGAAGTTTTAACAGATTAGGCATTTCCTTATTGAGGATGGTCTAGGATACAGCTGACAGTGTAGGAGAATGGACCACTAATCTCTTGAAATCCCATCTAGCTTTTTAGTGCTATGATTTGGGAGGGGCAGGACTGCCCTTAGACTGGTGCAGCACAAACTATCCTGTAAGTAAATTACCGACTTGAAACAGTTGTACAACTGAATAAATTTAAGAGAAAGGAAATGTCCTTGCAGTTTTCTTACTTCTCTTACGACTGTCAAACTTACGGGTCAACCAAGAAAACAGATACCATATTCTGATGCAATCCAGTCCTGTCTGTGTTGCCCACATCGCTGTTTCTTTTTCTCTATCTTGATTACAGATCAGAGCAGTAGAGGCTTAAAACTGCAGTTGTCAGAAGAAGAGGTCACTTGAGTCATTGCAATTTTCACGAATGTGGCTTATGCCCTCAGAATTCTTCTGGGAACATTTTATTGTAAATGAAACATTTCATATCACACTGTCTTTGCAAGACTTTAGAATAGTTGACAAAGTGGGATAGAATGGCTGGAAAGTTTCTGCATGGTTTTTTTTTTTTATTATGTAAACATTAGAACAATAGTTTCCTGGTTTGACCATTTTTATGGTAAACTTCCTGCACTTCTGGTAAAGAAATGATTTAAATGAACCAAACTGAAAACTGATGCCCTATTGCAGTCATATTGTCTGTAACACCACTTTAGAGAAGCCAAATTGCTTTGAGTAACCAGAACTCAACCTCTGAACCAAATCCTTCAACGGTGTAACTTCTATGATGAGTATCAACCTGTCTTTCGCTTTCTTCAGTTTTAGCAAATTTGTGATTTTCACAAGCATTTTTCATAGTACGAATGACATTTGTGTATAAAAATCCAAACTCTGATGTGAATGTAGTTTTGTCCATGTAATACTGTAAAATGAGAAACTGCTGAAATGACACATTTGAAAATATACAGTAATTCTTATTAATATTAGAGGAAACAAAAAAAAAAATCAGCAGATACTTCACTAATATTCCACTTAAATCCTGATTTTATTCCCACCAGCAATATTTCCTGTCTAACTAGTGTCCAGAAAGCCAGTTTTCAAATGTGCACACATACTTTGCCCCTAAAAATAATCTGTAATGATACAAATGGAATGCAACTGTTACAAACATTACATCAAACTCTGGTCCAGCACCAAATTATGTTGTAGTTTTGCACCAGTAAATCCCCTGCAAGGTTAAAAGCACAATCAGTAGCCAAGTGAATAAAAAGCCCAGGTGAGCTCTGAGCAAAAACTTTACTGTGCCAACCACACTGGAGCAGGAATAAAAACTACTAGCATAAAATAACTGTAGAAAATAAGCTACATTTATTCTCTAAATAGCAGACAAAATAAGTGCGGAGTATTTGTGACTCTCAGATGCTTTAGAGGATTGCAGAGCATTCAGTGGAAACCTTTTAAAATTGCCAGCTAAACTGATGGACGTCTTGTTTATACATGTTACACTACCGAAATTGGGCATTACTATATTTAAATGAGGTTTTGTTGAAGTTTTTCATGTCCAACCAGTTTTAGACTAAACCAAACAGTGGTTTATTGAAATTGAAACATTTTCCAGTCAGTCTGGCCTGAAGATAAGCCTTAAGTGGCTTTAATTCTGGACTTGTTTCAATTAAAAAAAAAGAAAGTTTAAAGATGCTATGCTAATCATGTTAATTTACTTTTGCACAGATTTTTTCCCAGCTTTTATATTTATTAGTTCTGTTTCCAAGACTTTAATATCAGACTTTAATTCTCTTCACACTTACTCTGTATTCTAGATGGGCAGGGAGAGATTCAGACCTAACCAAAGACTGAATTACACTGCTTAGAAAGTATGTGACATGCAACTCCTAGTAGCTTCAGCTATGTAGTCATGGGGTAACAGCAGCTGAAATACAAATCGAGCACCTGGGATGGCCTGAGCTCAAAAAGCTGGTTAATTTACAATGACGTTCTTGTCTCTCTTGGGCAAATGAAAATAGAAGGTACTTCCTGTGATACTTACAGACCCTAACATATCTACTTCTTACAGTTCAAAGATATTCCCCTTTAAGCAGAAAATGATACATGCCTCAAATGTGCACAGTTGTGCTAAAATTTGTAGCTTTATTTTTCATGCCCAGCAACAACTCCTGTGCTTTTCTCCTTCTGCAACTTTTATACCTCTGTCTAGTGTAACCCCCAAAACCTGCAAGAAAAACCTACACGTCACAACCACATTTACGAACACAATTCACTCTCACAGTCTACCAAGCCCAATTTAGTTCAGTAGCAGATCCAGCTTGTGGTTGCAATTGTTGTGCTAGTTGCGTTCATTATTCTTACATACTGTTTGCATGGCTTTGTATTATAGGATGGATAGTTACAAAGCACCTGGGGGACAACCACTCTTACCCTTATTCCTCCACTGGCTAAGTAAGTTTCTCAAGTTTAGTTTCTTAGGTAATTCTCAACTACTTGGATGTTTTCATTAGCCTTGGGGTATGTTTCGAAACCTTGTAGCCCCCAATAGAGAAGATAAAGCCTTCCACCCTTCACTCATTCTCTTCACTCAAGGGGATGACCCAATTCACTCTCCAAAGCAGTCACATAGTTATGCCACATTTTGTGCATCCAGAAGTGAATTAATGGAATTTCACCTGAAAGAACAAGTCTGCTCCAACTAAACTGGTCTTCCAGAAACAACAGCATGTTTCAAAGTACTCAGCTTCCCCTGCTTGTGACAAGTGTTACTGAAAGGATGATACAAGCACAGTCATTACAGCAGGGCTGCAATCCTGACCCAAACCCAGCAGACACAGAGCTACTCTTGCTCTTTGCAGCCCACGGGACAGATGTACTTATACTGATTGTTTGAAAGTGAGAAGCAAACTGCATGCCCAGTGAGCCCACTAGATGTGCCGAAGAAGTGGTGGCTTTACGGACTGATGCACCTGAAAATGTTGCACTGAGAGGATCTCTATAAATAAGTGGTCTGTGCTCTCCACAGTTTGGGGAAGGTGACGTCTCGGCGATCCCATCTTTAGATAAAAAGGCATAGGATAAAAGGCTGAAATACACTCGTCATGATCATTAGCTTCTTTGTCATATGAGAGCTACAAAAAGTACGAACAACTGGGTAGGTTTGCACGTTGTATATTTGCACACAGCTCGTCAACACATTTTTCAGTGGCATGAGCAGAACCTGCCTGCCCTCCTTCATGACCCTGTTGATTACTTCATTCTGTTTTTTTGTGGAGCAAGTTTTTTAACTCCACCTAGATTTTAAGAAAGGTTACTCTTTTGCAAAATTTCCATATATTTAACAACTTCAAACCTTTCCAGAAATGACAAAGAGCAGACAGCAGTGGGCTGTATTACTTTCCACTGACTTCACTAGCTCTAGTTCAGGCAATTTGAGATGTACTGATATTTAAAATGACCTATGAAGCTGACCTTTATATTGAGAGACAAAAGTACCATTTCAGGATTTTGAGAAAAGGAGGTTAATATTGATACAGAGTATGTAACAGTCATTAAAATATAGAATAAAGAATAAGATTGTGGTAATTAACAAGTAGAAATTGTTTTTGAATCCTAGAATAGTCAGAGTTCAGTTTAGATACAGTAGAAATAAAAAAATAGCAGTAGAAATTGAAAATAGCAGTGTGTCCTTAAGGTAAACAACTGTTACCTCACTTCAGAGTGAAGTCACAAAACAATGAGAAGTAAGGCATTCTTTGAGGCATTTAGCTCATAGATAATTAAAACTAATTTTTTTAAAGCTGTATTTACATTTTTTATGTAATTTTTTTTCCCCAGCCTGAGAATATCACTCAAGGCTATTATTCATGGAGTTCTTAAAATTTAATTTTGTAGAAATATTCTTTCTGCACAATATGGGACATGCAACTCATTAGCTCACCCCCTTAGTTTCTCAGTCCAGATGGCAGTTCATAGTATCTAATTTGAGGTCCTTAAACAGTTCAGAGCATGGAAACTAATCAAGCTTCTTGTTCCCATAATCAAGAACCACAGTCTTGGTGCTTGCGTGCCCAGCACCATTCTGCACATTTCTCTGCCCACAGTCCCCACAAAGAATCTGTGAACCTGTAAACCCTATTGCAGCTGCATGGCATGCCTGGTTTTTGTGATCACTCTCTCCTGGTGGGCAAGAAGCAGGTCAGAAAATGGGTTTGGTGAGCATTGATCATAGAATTACAGCATGGTCTGTGTTGGAAGGCACCTTAAAGATCATCCAGTCCAACTCCAATACGATGGGCAGGGACACATTCAGCTAGATCAAATTGCTCAATGCCCCATCCAACCTTGAACACTTCCAATAATGGAGCATCCACAACTTCTCTGAGCAACCTGTTCCAATGTCTCAAGGCCCTCATTGTAAAGTATTTCTCCCTTATATCCAATGTAAATCTACTGCCTTTCAGTTTAAAATAATTATCCCTTGTACTGTCACTGCAGGCCTTGGTAAAAAATCTTCCTGCATTTTTCACAGAAGCCCAGTACATCTCTTCTCCAGACTGAACAACCATAAGTCTCTCCACCACTCTTCATAGGAGAGGTGCTCCATCCCTCTGATCATTTTCCTGACACTCTTCTGCACCTGCTCCAACAGGTCCATGAGTTCCCTCTGCTGAGGACCTCCAGACATGGACACAGTACTCCAGGTCTCACCAGAGCGGAGAAGAGGGGCAGAATCATCTCCCTCGACCTGCTGGCCATGGTTATTTTTATGTAGCCCAGGCTGCAATTGGCTTTCTGGGCTGCAAGCACACACTGCCAACTCATGGGCAGTTTTTCATCCATCAGTACCAGTTTTTTCTCCTCAGGGCTGCTCTCAATCCATTCATCCCCCAGCCTGTTGCCCCTACCCAGGTGAAGAACCTTGCACTTGGCCTTATCGAACCTCTTGAGGTTCACATGATGTTATGGAGTGTTACTACTATGACTGAAGAATTCAGTTGATCTTGATACTCTGAAGGCTTCGGTGTGGATGGAGCCAAGTACAGACTATTTCTACAGCTATTTTGCTCTCCCCGCCTGTCTGCCATCCTAGACAGCTGCTACCTGCCTCAGGGCTAAAGCTAAAAGCAGCGTGTGAACTACAATTGATAATTAACATTAGATGACTTTTGTGTCTGTGAAAAACAAACCTCCCATTTGCATGCCTTCATAAAGGATGCTTATGGAAAGTAAAATATAAAATGGAAATAAGAAGAACTGTGTGAGAATTTGACAAACAAATAGGCATTGATGTAAGATGAATTACAGAGAACTTTATTACACTATTAAAGATACAAATTACGGATCAATGACATTCCCAGGAAAATAAAAAAGCCTCACCCAGTTACAAAGAAAAAAGCCTCCGTATCCCATTTCAAATACAATATGCAGCTACAGAGAAACACATAGAAATGTAACAAGGATAAGAGGTAGGGGGTAGATTTTATTTAAAGAGACATCACATATAATAGACTAATCACCCTGGAATAAATATAGAAGGGAAAGAAAACATGATAAGTGTGCATAAAATCCTGATTAGAGAATGATTATGAAGTGTAGCTCTCAAGATAACAACTAGAATGTGTCAAACAGAATTATCAGTCAGGAGAATTAAACAGATAGATGTACATTTTCACATTTATTAAATCATTAAACTAATTGTCAAAGGAATTTTTAGATGCCAAAAGAATTAATAGGTTCCAGATTGTCTCAATCCCTGACGTTTTTAATCTGGAAGACTTTTAGCAGAAAGAAATATAATCTTTTATATTTTTATACATGCTTTCTCTCAGCACCTATTACTGACCACTGCCAGAAGCATGACACTAGTTAGATGGACCTTTGATCTGACTGGCACAATTATGTGGAAGTCATGCTCCTTATCACCTAAGTGTGCCGACAAAATGGGAAAACAAGTGCATATACCTTATATCTGTTTTTCAAAGGCAGTCTTCAGAAGATGTTCAGGAAAGGCTATGACAATGACCCAGAGCACGGAAAGCATCTTCTCTGAAGACAAATTTGAAAGATAAATTGTGATTAACTTAGGAAAGAGCACAGAAGACTAAAAAGTGTTATAGGGAGGATAAAGCAGGAATTTGAATTTCATTCAAAGCAATTAAATGATGGTAGTTTCTTAAATAATTCTTTCTTACTTCTAATGTACCCTGTAATTAGGGTATAGATAAAAAAGGTCTTTGAGCCTATAAGTTAAAAAGGAATTAAATATTCCTATGTATTTCAAGAATATGCAGAGTTCTAATTGATCTGAGTACTCTGGAATATTAAACGTTAGACTTTGAAGCATAAGTCAGTCTCTGGCTATTAGAGATAAGAATGAAACCTAATGTCCAAGACAGGTGCCTAATATATTTGGTTGACAAGTGCAGGGCTTCTTGCCTCTTTCTCAGAAGCATTTGAAACTGACCACTTCTGAAGGCACAACAAGGCAATCTGTAGGCTATTTTAAACACAATTTCAGCTTCTGTACACCTGCCATGACAAAAACAATTAAGTAGTGCTGTGGGAAGGGGTAGAATCAAGCCCAGTTGTAGTATTTCTTAGTGTAAGACTGGTGGCATTTGTGGTAGAATGAGAAGCCAGCACCCCAAATTCTGAGAAAGAGAAAGAGCAAAGGAGAAAAGAAGGCTTTTTTTTTTAGACATCAAGGCAGGTGATCAGCTCTAAGCATGTCAGATACGACAATTTCAGTGCTTGTGTTTGCTGTTTGGGGTTAAAGGAGAGGAGAATGCGGAGGAAAAGATCGAAGAGGAGGATGGCTAGTATGGTCTTATAGGGAACTTGGCAGAGTTACCTATGGCAGCCGTGTTTTGGAGGGAGTAGAGGAAGGTTGAAGGCCTCAGGAAAAAAGCAAAAGACAAATCATGAAGACTGCTGCTTGTAGAACCTTGAGGTCAATGGTCATTAAATGTGAGGACTACATAAAGGAGCTGGAATAGGTTCAAGTGCTGAACCTGGGTTTAAAAGTAGAGTTCATCCATGTGGGGCCTGCATACAACTAAAGCAAGCAAGTTCCCTTGTAGATACTGCTGGTAAATATCAACCTAGCCATCGAGAATTGTCCTGGGGTCCAGTAACAGAACTTGCTTTCTGCCTGTGTCCCTGCCATTTGCAGGTCTTCAGAAGCAAGGAAAGATTTATGTGCCTCTGAGACTTATTTTTTTTAACAGTGACTTGTGGCAATTGAACTCACGGTATGAAGAAACTAGGAAAAGAATCAAGAGAAGAAAGATGCTACACTCTATATGTCCTGTAAGCACTTTCTACACCATCTTCACGAAAACCTAAAAGAAATTGTGGTGCTATCATAATGATCTCACATCTCACAAAGGATACAGAGGAAGGCAACTACTGCACAATGAAATGCTACTTCTTCACTTTAGGGAGGTATATCACTGCCTTAGAATAACTAGAGAAATAAGTACGATGTTGTGCATTGGTAACATTTGCAATTAACAAAGTTTTTTGCAAAGTTCATGTAGAACTATGCATGAACACAGAAAGCTCCAAGGGCTGGTGAAAGTAGGCTAACTCGCAATACAGACAGAAGCAGCCAAATGCTGATAAATGAATGACAGTGCTGATTGGAAGGAATTCCTTCCATTACTGGTAAACATAATGGATTCCACCTGTACTGTAACCACTCAATAAAAAGGTCTAGGCATTGCAGTAGACAGGTAACTGAAGACATCTCTTCATTGCATGCTTATATTGAAATAGACAAACGAAATACAGGAACTACAAAAGACCTCCATATAATATACGGATAATTTCAGTATATAATAAATACACTTTCACCACATACAATAAAATATAAGAAAATATAAATAAGCGTTTTAGATGTGAACAAAAAAGGCATGGTGGACTTACAAAAGGACCTAAAGACCTGGACTGTTCCTCTTTAAGGTAAGAAAACAAGAAAGGAAATCATAGAGTCATAGAGTCATAGAATGGTTTGGGTTGGAAGGGACCTTAAAAATCATCCATTTTCAGCCCACCTGCCATGGACCACTAGATCATTTTGCTTTCAGCCTAATACAAACTGCCTTTGAACACCTCCAGGGATGGAGCATCCATGACTTCTCTGGGCAGCATGTGCCACTGCCTCACCACCCTTACAGCAAAAAAAAATATTCTTCCTAATATCTCATCTAAATATCCCCTCTTTCAGCTTAAAACCATTACATCTCATCCTATTATTGCACTTCCTGGTAAAGAGCTCCTGCCCAGCTTTCCTGTGGGTCCCCTTTAAGTACTGTAAGGCTGTGATAGGGTGTCCTCAGTGCCTTCTCTCAAAAGAGATATGCAAGACTATATATATTGGAAAGAAGACACATCAAGTATGCCTATTTATAATCTTTATAACTGGAAGAGTCATTCAAACAAAGTGAAAGATAGTAGACTGCTAAGAGTACAATTTTTTGACTCAGACAACAGATCTTGTTACTCAACTCCACTGACAGCAATATATTAGCTTCTAAAAATATATCATCCTGTATCAGAATGAAAGATAGAAAATTGTTATGGACATCAACATTAGTTACAGATCAAGAGTTTTTTAGTTGTTACACAAAAAGATGCAAAAAATACAGAAAATAAATGCAAAATATCCAAAATAAGGATAATTCAATGCTTTCATTTGTAGCTGTAAAAGCATAATGTAAATACCCTCAGTTTATTGTCGTGATAGTGGAAGTAGGGCTTATCTGTGCATTTTCTCCTGTTTTTTGTATTTGTAACAGTGTGAAAATAATACCTGAGTCCTTTGGATGAGATTCTGTGACATTCACCAAGTCCCACTGAGCTGGTAACCAAGCCTGCAAAATCACACTCATGAGAATATACCCCCCAGGACAGGTCAGGGAATAAAAGCTCCACACATAAATAAGGCTACAAGAATAGCCTACAGGAGGTCAAGGCCAGTGGTGAGTTTTGGCTGAGTCAGGGCTGAAGGAGAAGGCCCTTGTGAATCCTATAAATAGTTCATTGTTATAAGAGGCCAGAATGAACTCTGGAAGTATTTTTGAAAAAGAAACCACTGCATGACTAATGACGTACACCTACCCAACCCTCTTTACTTATTAATGTGACGTTTGTTTGGAATGAACACATGTAAGAAAGAAAAGATATTTTTAGGACATGCCAGGGATGTGTATTCAGATTTTGAGAGAATAATTTGAATGTATTTAAAATGTTGCACTGTGTAAAAGGAGTGGTTGTTACAGCATACAAATAAGCCACTAAAAGCCTAGTGGTTTCTATTGATTCTGATGGAAACAGGAAACCAGGCCCAGAACACTAAAAATGGGATTTACTTGCCTGATCTATATTAGCTAAGAGCTGACACCTAGACTCATTTTACTGTTAGCTGAGAGAAGCAGATGACAATTAACACCCTCCTAAGGCTGTAGGCACAAACTTAAACTGGCCTAACGGAGCAGCACCAACATGGTGTAAAGCAGTTTTCCCAAGGCCCTTTGCCAGCATGAGCAGTTTGCTCCCAGTTCTGTAGAGTATCTAGATGATCATTACAAGCCCCTTCCAAATGCTCCATTCCATTCCATTCTTTTTTTTTTGTTAGCATAAGAGTTCAGTAAACTTGGTGGGTGATATCACTGAAACCAGCTCTTCCAATTTCATCCTTTCTTCCCCCAAAGTTATTTTGCAGTTGGATCAGTTCTCTGATCTGGAAACTATGCCAGCAGTGGCTGGTGGATAGGAGGAATGTCTGACACTTCCCTGCTGCCCATACATGGAGGTCTTCTAGTCTTCTGTTCCTCTCCCTGCTGCCAGGTGCAGGCTACCATCACTTCCCCTTGCAACCTGTAAAAGCCTTCTGTGACCAGAGACACCTTCATAACCTGGCTGAGAAATAAACCATTAAAAAAACGTAAATAGATTTTAGTGGTTTAGCAAGTCAAGCTAGATCACAGAGGTGTCAGTGCAGCAGAGCTGGCAAACAAAGAGGCTGGATGACCCGAGAGTGAGGGTAGGAAGCAAAGAAATAAGAAGAGAAGGAAGTCTGGGACCACCTTTTCAACAGTCATGAGCTGTTAGATCAGCTGCTCATCAAACCATACCCTCAGGGCCCCCTTCCATATTATGTTATGTGTGATTTAATTGCAGGCAGGCATGGAAAGGGACACTCCTGGTTTCCTGCAGGCCTCCAGCTGCAAATTCTAGGCATGACAGCAGATGGAGGGGACAAGACACCAAACATCTAGAATTGGGCTGGGTTATGCAAAATGGACCCTAAATTAAGTGGTAAACCAGGTTGTATCAATTGATCTCCAGAGTTCTTATTTTTCTTCAATAACTAGAAAGTTCCTAGAAAAAGAACTCAGAGCTCTGGTTCAAAACATCTGAAGTTCACTGAGATGAAATTCAACTGATGCTTTCCTCCTGTGATATCCCTGTCTGTAGTCTCCACTCTACCATGGTGTAGCCTTAAGTTTCTAAGGAATGCATTTGTGTCAAATACTTCTATTTTGCAATAAAAATAACAATGAAAAATAAAATACACCTGAAAAATGAAAGAAATTTGAACTGATGTGCTGTTAAATGCATTGTTATATCTATTCCCAAAAGAGTTGCAATTCTGCTGCAGAGTATCAACACCGTCCTCTTACAAGGTAAAGTGATATAAAACCAGAAAGATCACAAAGGAAAAAAGGGGAAGTTTCTAAACACTACTGTGTCCTAATGAGGCTGTAGCTGGAAGAATAAACACAAGGCAAAGAGCTCCTTCAACAGCTGTTGAGACAGTGTGGGCTCACAGAGCTTTCATCACCGCTAGCAGGGGTGAGTCTGTGGAAAGAACAAAGGAGCCTCAGAACTGCACCATGGATGGAAAACTGGTGGAAACAAAAAGGCCATTCGGACAATAGTCAGGGACTTCTCTAGGTCCTGTTCTTTTCTCCTCCCTCACTTTGAGTAACATCTTAATATTTCAGAAACCTTGTTGACTAGAAATATGTTGTTTGCTTCAGCATGTTATTGACTTCAATGAAGCTGTTTAAAAGAAGATGCTGTTCAAGATAAGCACGAATTTCAAGCTGGATTTTTTTCCCCTAGTACTTAAAAGACTGTTTCCTATGATTAATTATTAAACAAAGCATAGCAGAACACATCTATGAACCACTGGCATCCATAATGGATGCTGACTGCCTTCAGTGAAACTACTCCAATTTATGTTGATATTCTCTGATTACAGATAACAAAAAAGTGTTATTCTCGCACACTGACATAAAAATATCTTCTTTTACCACCCTTGAATCACAGCTTTTGCTTTTGCTACCAAAATATTGATTTCCAATTGCAACTTATTTGTGTTTCCTGGAGGGTTTAATACATATATTGACCACCTCCTTGAGGAAAACAATTTATTTATATATTTTCTGTTTGACTGGCTGAAAACATTCTTTAAGGAAACAACTGTCTAGACACGATGACAATAAACCCTCTGTTGCTGGAATAGCGGGAAAAGAAGTTGTCCTCAGTAAGAAGTACTTCCCAACGAAGTCATGAGCTGTTTGCCAGGCTGTCATGTGTTTAAATAATAATATCAGATATTCATTCTTCATAAGAAGCCTGAAGTATAATTTCCTGATGTGGAACACATGGATGATTTATGGCTCTGTATGGTTTTTTTCTGTGAATAAAGCTTTATTCTGTTGAGAGAGCTAAACGCTATGTTACTCCCATCAGTGCCAGGACAGGGGACAATGCCTCATCAGACCCTCACTTGTTTCATGGCATGATTTTGTAATTCCTGCCACATGGACTGTTTGAAAAGGGATGACAGGCACATACGCAATTAGCATAGAAATTATTGTTATTGGTAAAAAACTGCTGATGCTGATTACAGTGTGATCAGTAGGGCCACTACTGCTTTATGATGATTGGCCTGACCCACTCCAGCTGAAAATTTGAGATCTTCCCATTATTGAGGTGGGAGCAGATTGCTGATGAAAAAAAGATAGAAAAATATAATCTGTCTTTTTTTTCTAAGAGTGTCAGCTCCACATTCCTGTGCTAGAGATTCTTCCGTCAGGATCAGCTCCTGCACCTGGCTCTAGAAACCAAAATTAACAGAGTGTGATAATCAGAAAGTGAAATTGAATATAAATAGAAAGTTAAATTCATTATTTGGTTTAATGGTGCAAACAAAAAGGAAGCATAAGTCACAAATAAGTTATAACAGTAATTTCACTTGGCAGAGATAAAAATTTGGGTTGGATTTTTTTAAAGCAAGAGCTTCTTTCTCCATCTAGCAAAGCTGGCAGATGTTATCAAGAATACACCGGGCCCTCTGTCTTATTGCAGAGCCTGCCAAAGAAAGTAAGGTTTTTTCTTTTTTTAGACTCTTACGACTTTTGCATTAAGTTTTTCATTTTATGTATCAGGATTGATGTGGTGTGATACATTATAGCATTACTTCAAATACAGTAATGAGTCAGCTTTGTGGTTTTTGAGGAATATATTGTGCTTCTAGGAATTCAATCTGGATCTTTGGGTGTGTAGATATGGCCTCTAACATGCATAGCCAGACTGATGGCTCAGGGAATAGAGTTCTACATGACAAGCTCTAAGTCTGTGAATTATTTTTTATAGTTGTGAAGGAAATGGATATTAAAGGTAAAAGTGAGAAAATATAGCCAGTAGATTCACAATGGGAACACGGGAATTGAGAGAAGAGACCCCACCCCACTTCAAAGTATTAGGTGCTATTCAGGTTGGGGTGGCTGTAGCAAACACTTAGACAGTGAAATCTTGAGGAGAAAGAACAGCAGTAGATTCAGTTTTCTTCATTGCATTGCAAATTCTTATGCAAGACCATTTGCTTTTTCCTTAAACTACACAGTCCCAAATCTGTGACTGTTGTTTTTTGAAAGATGGGGTATCTTATACATTTTTAGTAAGGAGACACTCTCAGCTTTATTTTAAGGTCAATGATGTTTCCTGTGATAATCTAAAAAGTCTGACTGCTACAGTTAGTCAATTCAGAAACTGCACCATTTTCTCCATTTACTGTTCCTCCTTTATTTATTTGTAGGATAATATTTCCTCTGTAAAATATAAACACATAAACAGGCAGGCAAACCATCTGCTTTCTCTTAAATGTATTTCTGGCAACTGAATGCAGATGTATGTATCCCTAATGGATATCATGAATGTAAATTAAGCTCTCCCTCTCTCTATAAAAAAAAACAGAAAGGAAATTGAGGAAAAAAAAAGAGACTTTCATCTAAGCCAGAAGTGGTTTTATTGTCCTTTTCATAAATGTGAATGATTTTTTGAGAAAGACCAGCTAATGACACCATGGAATCATAGTGGCATTTTTAAGGGTCATCAGCAGTGTAGGACCTTTAAGAGTCACAAGGAAACTCTTCCCACTTGAACCAAAGAAACCGGCAGAAGTAATATATATCATTTTATATAAATCAACCACTCAAAAATAGTGGATTGCAAATAATTTGCTGGACAACACAGAAAATTAGTAATCCTGATGTCAATTCTGGGAAGACTGAATTCAGTTCTTTACAGATTCCCTCTTTCTCATGCCCTTCTGTTCTGGGCTCCTTGCTCCCATCAATTCCTCCAGCTCCTACTGGTACCATCTTCCCCAGCTCTATGGGGTTGTGCTTCTCATGTTTCTGTATCTCTAAACCCTAATAGTCACCAAGAGTCACCTCATCCCTTCCTGTTTCTCAAAACTCATCTACCAAGCTGTCACTTCCTTCTTCTCACTGAAAAGAGAGGGGAACTTCTGGGAGAATTTCTCTTGCCTCAGTCTTAAGGATCAACATCAGCAAATCTTCCGAGTTCCCGGATGTTGTGCTGGCAGTGAGGTCCCACTCCTTGCCAGGAGTCTTGAGAAAGCATATTTATAAACTTCAATGATATAATGCAAACGTATTTGGCTTACAAAAATAATAGACTCCTTTGCAGTGAAAATAATCTGAGGGGGAACTTTGTTGTTAACTATTTCCTCAGTAAGAAAGGTTTTTCCTGCACACCTGACTGTGAAATCTTTACTTGTACAAACTTTTCCAGTCTTTTCCCAAATGAGGACTATGGAATGCATCCTATGCAGAGGTCACGAATAAATGGACCTCCTCCACACCCACTTGTCTGCATAGCTACTCACTAGCTTTCATCATCTAAGAACAGTTCCAATTTCCTTTAATCATGTAAACAAGCTTACGTCCTACAGCAGACCCAGTGTTATCTCTGGTTAACTCCATGCAGCTCCTACTGTCTGAAAGGTCTTTCATATATTGTGTAAGATACGGCATCATCATATAATTCTCAGTCTCTACATATCAGAGAATAGTTTATCCATTTTGTTTGGTGTGTGTCTCTGCAGCCTGTCCAGTATTGTGCCACTTTTAGCTATCTGATATCAGCCAGCACATGTTAGAAGGGAAATGGTAATTACAGGCAGGCCATAGACAGCCATGCAGTAGGCTCTTATCAGTGCTACAAATATTTTCAAAAGCTAAGAAAACACCCAACCAAACAAACCACAACCCCCCTTAAGACTACACTAAGCTCTACCTCCTCTGTTTATAGGCTAATGAAAAGCAGGATCAGGCCAGGCCTAGCCTGAGACAACATCTTGAGCTCTTCCAAAGCAGTCTGCCCAGACAGACTCAATCCATTCATACAATCATAGAATTGTTTGGTTGGAAAAGACTTCTGAGATCATCAAGTCCAATCATACCTGTCCACTACTAAGCCATATCCCCAAGCACCTCATCCACCCACCTTTTAAACATCTCCAGAGATGATGACTCCACCATTTCACTGGACAGCCTGCTCCAGTGCTTGCTAAACCTTTTGAGGAAGAAATTTTTCCTGATACCTAATCTGAACCTCCCCCAGTGCAATCTGAGGCCATTTCCTCTTGCTCTGTCACCCATGAATTTGGGAGAAGAGACCAACACCCATCTCACTACAACCTCTTTTCAGGTAGTTGTAGAGAGCGATAAGGTCTCCCCTCAGCCTCCTTTTCTCCAGGCTAAACAATCCCAGTTCCTTAAGTTGGTCCTCATTAAAACTTGTCCTCCAGCCCCTTCACCAGCTCTATTGCCCTTCTTTGGACGCACTCCAGGACCTCAATGTCCTTGGATTGCAGGACCGCATAAACTAAGCACAAGCAATTCAACAAGCACAAGCAGTTTGCAGAGAGAGACTCTTATCTATTCAACAAGCTAGCACAGAGCACAGAGGGATGCTGCTGGCAACTCTGGAAAACACCTAATGGTACAAGGAGGATTAATTCAAACTTATGACCAGGGCTCCATGTCCTGGACACCAACACTGTAACTGTCCGTGAGTTGTTCACAGAATCACAAGATGGTGATTCCAGCCTTACACCACCTGAATTTTATACAATATTTTCATAGAATCATAGAATGGTTTGGGTTGGAAGGGACCTTAAAGATCAACCAGTTCCAACCCCCTGCCATGGGCAGAGACATCCCACTAGACCAGGCCGCCCGAAACCCCATCCAACCTGGCCTTGAACACCTCAGGGATGGGGTAGCCACAGCTTCCCTGGGCAACATGTGCCAGTGCCTCACCACTCTCTTTGTGAAGAAATTCACAGAATCACTCGGTTGGAAAAGATCATCCAGTCCAACCATTCCTATCAATCACTAAACCATGCCCCTCAGTACCTCATCCACCTGTCTTTTAAACACCTCCAGGGATAGTGACTCAACCACCTCCCTGGGCAGTCTGTTTCAGTGCCCAATGACCCTTTCTGTCAAAATTTCTTCCTGATGTCAAGCCTGAACCTCAAGGAGCGGTCTCAGCAGTGCTGAGTACAGAGGGAGAATCACCTCCCTGGACCTGCTGGTCACACCATTCCTGATACTAGCCAGGAGGCCATTAGCCTTCTTGGCCACCTGGGCACACTGATGGCTCATGTTCAGTCACTGTCAACCAACACCCCCAGGTCCTTCTCCTCCAGGCAGCTTTCTCGACAGACTTCTCCTAGTCCGTAGCTCTGCATAGGGTTGTTGTGCCCCAAGTGCAGGACCCGGCTTTTGGCCGTGTTAAACCTCATGCCATTGGCCTCAGCCCAGCGGTCCAGCCTGTTCAGATCCCTTTGGAGCCTCCCTGCCCTCCAGCAGACCCACACTTCCACTTCCTCCTTCCGTCTAGCCTAAATCTGCCCCTCTCCAGTTTATACCCATTGCCCCCTGTCCTATCACCAAAAGCCTTGGCGAACAGTCCCTCCCCAGCTTTCCTGTAGCCCCTTCAGGTACTGGAAGGTCGCTCTAAGGTCTTCTCGAAGCCTTCTCTTCTCCAGGCTGAGCAGCCCCAGCTCCCTCGGCCCTTCCTCGTACGGGGGACGCTTCGGACCATCCCTGCAGCCCTCTGGGCCGGTTCCAACAGCTCCATCTCCTAGTTCCGCGGGGGTTTCCAGAGCCGGACGCGGCACTCCAGACGAGGTGCCAGCCGCCTCGCCCCGCTCCGAGCTCCCTCCCCGGCCCCTCAGCGCCGCCCCGGAACCGCCCGCCGGCAGCGCCCGCCCCTCGGCGCCGAGCGGCGGCGGGAGGGGCCCGGGGAGCCGACATGGTGCTTCACCTGCTGCCCGAGTTTGACCTGAGGCGGGACGTGGTTCCGTGGCTGGCGGCGCGGGGCTGGGCCGCCGCTCCAGGTAACGCCGCGGACTGCGCCATGGGCAGGACCGAGGGCAGCCCCCCTCCCTCCGCATCCCCTCCGATCCTTCCCCGCATCCCTCCGGCCTCCCGCATCCCTCCGGATCCTCTCCCCGCATTTCTCCAGATTCATCACATCCCTTCGGATCCTCTCCCCGCATCCCTCCCCACCGCATGTCTCGGCCCCACACCCCCTTCATCCGTCCGCCCCCCTCCATCTCTCCGCTCCCCCTCGGTGCCCTCCCCCCATCCCTCCGGTCCCCCTTCCATCTGTCATCCCTACCCCATCCCTCTGGTCCCCCCTCCATCCCTCGGCACCCAACCCTCCCATCCCTCCGGTTCCCTGCATCCCAGGGAGGTGGTTGATTCACCTTCCCTGGAGGTGTTTAAGGCACGGGTGGATGAGGTCTTGAGGGACTTAGTTTAGTGTTTGATAGGAATGGTTGGACTAGAAGATCCGATGGCTCCCTTCCAACCTGGTTGTTCTATGATTCTATGATTCTATCCCTCCATCCCTCTGGTCCCCCCTCCATCCCTCGGTACCTCTCCCCCATCCCTCGGTTCCCTGCATCCCTCCGCCCCCTCCCTCCATCTCTCCATCTCTTCACCTCCTTCCATCCCTCCATCCCCTCCTCACCCCCTGGCTGGGTGTCCTGACCAAAGCCTGGGCAGTCCAGGGGGCTCCGGGGTGGGATCCTGCATCCCATGCAATGTGTGGGTTTGCTGCCCACTAGGCTGAATTAAGGAAAGACAATGCCAAATGATTTTCCTGTACCTGCATCCAGGCAGTCCATGGTTTCAATACAGGATGTGGGATGATGTGATTGAGAGCAGCCCTGCGGAGAAGGACTTGGGGTGCTGGTTGATGAGAAACTCGAAATGTGTTGGCAATGTGTGTGCACTGCCAGGGTGCCAACCGTGTCCTGGGCTGCATCAAAAGAAGTGTGGCCAGCAGGTCAAGAGAGGTGATTCTGCCCATCGACTCTGCTCTCATGAGTCCTCACCTGGAGTATTGTGTCCAGTTGTGGAATCCTCAGCATAAGAAGGATATGGAGCTGTTAGAATAGATCCAGAGGAGAACTATAAAGATGATCCGAGGGCTGGAGTGCCTCTGCCATGAGGGCAGGCTGAGAGAGTTGGGATTGTTCAGTTTAGAGAAGAGAAGGCTGTGGGGAGACCTTATAACGGCCTTCCAGTACCTAAAGTGGATGTACAAGAAAGCTGGGGAGAAACGTTTCACAAGAGCATGTAGTGTGAGGACTATTGAATAGCTTTAAATTGGAAGGGGGAAGATTTAGATTAGACATTAGGAAGAAATTCTTCATGATGAAGAGTGGTGTGACACTGGCATGGGTTGCCCAGAGAAGCTGTGTCTGCCCCGTCTCTTTAGGTGTTTAAGGACAGGGTGGATGGGCCTTGAGCAGCCTGGTCTAGTGGGAGGTGTCCCTGCCCATGGCAGGGGGGTTAGAACTGAATAATCTTTAAGATGCTTTCCAACCCAAACCATTCTATGATTCTATGATTGGTCTAAAAAGTTTATTTGTGCAGGCATTCTTAGGAATAAGATTGGCATTGGCTTGCTAAGTCTGTGTTAAGAGAAAGAAAGACAGACAGGAAAGGGAGAGAGGGTTGCAAGGATACAGCCTGGGCTCCAGTCCTCTTTTCTTCCCAGGATGGTGGGTGTGCTGCCACAAATGCCCCTCTTTCGAAGTATTATTTATATTTTTTTTGGTGCCCTGTGCAGTATTTCTTCTAGGAAAGTTCTGGAACTGATTTGAGGGGGGTTGCTTCTTCCAGGGGGCCACTCTGGGCAGCAAGTGCAGCCAGATTGCTTCTAAGAGTCAGATAATGTGTTGAAGGACGCTGCCTCTGCTGCAGTCTCAGCAGTGGCTTAAGGCAGCCCAAAAGAATCACTCTTACACCAGAGTGCTTAAGGCAGGGAAGCTGGATATCTTCAAGGAACTTCTCACATGCTGAAAGCCCTTCTGCATCTCTGCTATGCACCACAGTTTTTTTCTCTTGTCATCTGCTTCATGCAGAAAATGTATGTTTTCTGTGTTCCTCTCGCCCCTCCCCAAAAAACGCCTTTTAGCATGACTCCCACACTAGCCCCCTTTCTGCGGGGGAGGGAACCCAAACACTTTGTCTACGTGATAAATGAGCTCTAGTTAAAATTAGATGAAGTGTTAGGTGTCACGGCAGCGTGTGACAGCCAGAGTGCTTGATGTAGTGGTTGGAAAAAAATAATGACCCCTCTGTATTCTTTGGCCTGTGGTTTTTTGCTTGTGTTTGTTCTCATTCATCTGCTAGGCAGCTAGTTCAGTTCTGCTTCTCAGAAACTGATGGAAACTTTAGTCTAAAAAAACCACCATACTGTCAAAATTACTATTTCAGTAGAAATAAATGGTGATTGATGCAGTGTGTGATGGACTTAAAATCTCACCTTCTTTGGTTGCTTTTAATAAACTCAGAATATGTAACTTGCATTCCACATTGAGGAGCTGTTATCAAATGGTTTCAAAGAGTTTTTACTGTTTTGTTTGGAATTAAACCAGAAAGTATCATATATTTTGTTTTATAAAAGAAAATCATCACTTAAAAAATCTGTTAAAAATGACTTCACATATACTAGATAGCTTACTGAATAACTGTTGCATGATGTATTGAAGAGGTTTGAGGTAAAATTCTGAAATTCTCCATGCATAACCATTCACCTATGAATTTACCAGTTTAGCTGTGATGAATTCAATGAGTCAATTAACCTGTGTTTTTTGTCATAAAGATCTCAAAATGCTGCTGACTTGTGTTTGGGAAGAGACAGTTGCATTCAGCTTCTTAAAATGTAATATAAACCTTTTGTTCAGTAAATGCCCCTGGTGTTACAGAATTAGAAGAATTTGGGTTGCAAGGCACAACTGATCAGCTACCAGCTTTGCTGTATTACTTTTCAGCATTTGTCTGCGTATACTGACTTTCTACCCTGATGTGCTGTCATTGTAGGAATGAGAAGATCAATCTTTGAAAAGATTTCTTTAAACATCAAGGAGATACCTTGTCACAGAAAGCAACTGATTTTTAGGAGTCACGGTACTTTTGTGTCTGTAGTTGCAAATGTTATAGTTAGTCGTATTTATTATTTTCTGTTGTGAGGACTTCAAAGCCCTTGATAGTGTGTGAGAATTTCTAAATGTGTGAGAGCTGGGAGTTGCTGTAATGATGGGAGTGGAGCGGCAAGTGAAGAGAACCAGCCTTGTTCTTTTTATTCCACTTATTTTTGTATGAGCTGCGTATAATGACCTTCAGGAAACCACACTCTGCATTCTCCGAGTATGTTGATAAGAGCTGTTTGCTGGGCAGACAGGTTGGGTTGGTTCTCTTTCAGTCTTTCATCTGCTGGGCTAATCTGTGGGGATGAGGAAGAAGTTGTAGTTCTGCATGCAGAGTTTTACTGCAGGACTTTCCAAGGGCAGAGATGATTTCCCCTTCTTTGGCTTCATATTCCCACTGACAGTGCTCACTGACATGAGAATTGCTTCTATTGTGGAACTTTTTCAACACCTTTAAAATATATATATGTATAAAAATATATATGTTTAAAATATATATATATATATACACACATATATATATATATGTATATCAAGTGATAGAGAAATTAATTGATATGGAGATTTCTCATGGATCTTCTTCTCTAACAGGTTTCTGTTCTGAGAAAGAACTGTATGAGAGAGAAGTGTGGAGACTGTAGTACTCATCTTGAAAGTTTGAGGTAGTGATTAAATTCTGGGAAGTTTCCCCTAAAAGAAGAACAGAATATGCGGTTATGAGACTTTCACAGCTGTCACCAGCTAGCCCTAATGTAGTGGTATTATAGAATACTTTGAATGATCTGAAACCAGCAGAAAATGATTTGTTTGTTAAATCTATGCTGAGGATTTTCATTGTCCTTGCAGGACAAAATACAGAATTTAATTCCTTCTGGAAATACTTGTAAAAAGTTTTTTTCTTATCGCTGCAGGCTACACAAGCCAGTTTATAATATAAAGCTGCTGAAACTAATTTTCATGTCTTCCTTTTGTCAATGCTTTGTGATAACTACAAAGTGAATAGTGTCGAACTTGACTAAATGAGTTGTGGACAATTCCTTTTGTTGATGCTTACTGAACCTTGCGTGACTTTTATCTTAAAACCAGGACCAATCATGTGACTATCAGCCTTACCAAGGGAAAAAGTTCCACTTTCACTAAAAGTTCCACCTGATATAAACACATATTTGGTGGCTGTAGTGATCATAAAACAGAAAAGCAGCATCTGGAGAGCAAATGTTTTTGTCACCTTAATATGATATTTTATAGCTTTTGGGTTTTTTAAAATTTTCCCTTACTTTTTATTCTGTGCTGCTTTGTCCAGGTGCACTCCTTTCTTTCTCTGTCCATCCTATCTTCCTGCTCATCTGATTCCCTTCTCTCTCTGCTTTTTCACTCACACCCGCATGAAATCTCTTGTCCTGCATTGCTTAATTCCCTTGTACCTGTAGATATGTTGCATATATATATGGTGCTAAATCTTGTGGTTCTTGGTTTATTTGGGGGTACTGGTGCAATGCCAACCTGCAAAGATGTAGTTTATTTCCAGGCATTCCTTTGGGATGCTGAAAGGGCAAGTGGGTGCAAGTGATACTTTTCCTCAGGCTAGTTTTGTCTCCCAGTAGTGTTCTGAGGATTGGAATGAAAGTTAACTGTTTGAACCCGATTTGGTGTATAATGGATAAATGCTTTTTTTTTTTTTTTTTCTGGGAATGGAAGAAAGTGAAAAATCACATTCCATTTTCATCACAAAAGGTGGTGGCCTTTAGAATTACAATTATAATGAAGAGTTAGAATAAATACTTCTTTCCTGTGTGTTTTGAAACCTCTTAACTATTTTATGTTGAAGTTTATCAGATTTAAACCATGACATAAGAAATATTGTCTTTCTTCAGAAGGGAGTAATTTTGACATGTGCAAAGAAATATTTATATGTAAAAATGTATTTAGTGTCTTTGCTCAAAGTGTGCATAAAGTGGATAGTGAACCAGCTCAAATGAAAATCCTGTGCCTTTTGATATTTATTTCAGATACTTCTGAGAATTCATCAGTGCTCTACATTGTAAATGTTGAAAGAAATGGAAAAGTTATTTATACCTGGAAGGTAAGTTTGTCTCAGAATTTAGTAATAAGCAGAGAATATCACTGTATGTGTATGCATAATTGAGTCCTTGCAGTTTAAAATTTGTTGCAATGTGAGGGTTAAAACATGAAAACTTGACTGATTACAACTTGTTGGGTTGGGCAATATCTTATTTTCAAACAAAGTTTAAGAGTAATGAAATGGAATGGAGAGTGAAGTGCTGACTTGATTTGATTCCATAGAGTTTTTGCTGTTGAATTTTTTTGGAGGTCAGTCTCACCCCAAATGAAAAGCCATTGCTTTAACAGATAAACTCTTCATAGGCAGCACATTTTTTTCATCCTCAGAATTTCTCAGGGAAGTCTGATTATTAATTCATGTGCACTGGCTTTGGTTAAATATGTTTCTTCCTACTAATATATATGTTAATATGTCATTTATCTAACACTAACTCAGCTTCAGCCTTTCTTCTTTATTTCTTTTCATCTGTAGCACTTTATTGCAAGCAGTAATAATTTTATTTGCTATCTTAGAGTATCTAGAGCTATCTTTTTCTAGCACAGGATTCTGCTCTCCATGGCATATGTGTAGCTTTTAGGTTGAAATGCCTGTATTTGCAAATAATGAGACAAATTGTGGTTCTTTTCTGTGCATCCTGGTGAAATATGTAGACACAGCTGGATTCTGGAAGATTTTGTTTCTTGAAGAGTATGGATTGGAGATAGAATCCGGTAGAATAGGGCTGCCTTTCATTCCCCTCTGCTCAACAATGCTAAAACTCTCCAGCTTCCCTAGGGTTAAGGGAAGAGGTGAGGCCTTCATCAAGGTATAATACAGTTTAGCTGTGGGTGGATGTTTCCTTTAGTACAAGCATAGGGAGGGGAGTCTGTACAAGACAATACTAACCATAAAACTAACTGAAGAATGTCAATTTTTTTCCCCTCCCTTTTTCTTCATTGCTCAGAACTCTAGAAAGACATAATTAAAGTAACCCATCTAACTCCCTGCAAGTCATCTGGTACCACGTATGTGTGATATCACTGCTGTCTAGCATCTGTGGAATCTCACCCTAAGCTTTTTTGGGCTTCTGACAGTGCTCTCCAACTGCTTTGTGTGCTGTTTAGGCTCTTGCAATGGTCACAAGGGATAAGTGGTAGTTCAAGGTTCACACACCTAAACATAAGCGTCTACCTGCATTCTAGGAGCCTAAATTCCAATTGTAGTCACTAGGGATGTGGTCAAAACAGTTGGTGGAGCTTGTAGCCTGTACTTCGGGAGGAGTTTTGTGGGGTGGAGGAGGTGGACAAATAGCCACTAGACTCCATTGACTGAACAGGCCACTGACTCTCAGGAGAATTTAAGCACCTAGGCTTAGTTCCCTGAACCCAGGGGTGAATGTTGCATGGGAAGTCACTAAAAATGTTCACTGTAGTTTCTCTTTCCTAATTTTGAGAATAAAATGGCTCTGCAGCCTGTGTGGTAGAAATGGTTGGATGACAAAGCCTGGGAACTGGAACTAGCGAACTGCACAGCTGTGCTGCAGTTTTCACCTCTCAAGTGCCATCCCAAAGGAAATACTACTGCTACTTCTTTTCCTGTTCTTTTACCATGATAAAGTAGTCTGGTCTTTCTCTTCTGAGTAAGTCAGCCTGTAAAGAAGCAGCATCTGTTATTCCTCAGTTGGGAAGGATGCTGACATACTTTGTTTGCTTCTATGTGTTATTTACAGTTGTTAATGGGCAAACATGAAAACACTTCTTGGAGTTTTCCCACAAAGAACAAATGTATCTCTAGGTGGTACTGCAATAAATATATGATGCTTCTCCCAGAGAGTTGTTCATAGTACCTTGTATCTGTTTCTTTCTTGGATCAATAAAGATTCAGCTCATCAACTGAAAGTGTTGGTACCTGCTTTGGTGCTATGGGAATGAGAGTCAACACATCTGTTTGTCTGCATGCATTATAAGAACCTTTGGCTTTGTCTGCTCTAGAGCTCGTGTTAGTCTGGGTGGTTTGTGTGTTGGTAGGAGCACATGCAGTGGTCCAGACTGCAGCTGCAAAGCCCTTACCCAGTGTCCTGAACAGGCTGGTTCCCTGAGCTGCTAATTCTGTGCCTTTCCCGACGTCTGCACTTTTGTCAAATTAATAATGTCAGCTGCAATCACACCTTGGGACTGTGGTGAGTTAAAGCAGGACCAAATTTGATTTTCCTCTCTCAAGAGTAGAATGCTAAAACCAGCAGGTTTGCAGTATTTTGTGCCTGTCTGTCTTGTTACACTTTCAGTCTGACATAACAAGAGTTTGAAACAAATGTTTCCTTTTCTGAAATCAGTCCATTGATTGTATAGGTATAGTTCTGTAGTTGTGGAGTTTACTGCAAACTTTTAAAGTGGAATATCTGTTCATATTTAAGGATAAATAAAAAAGATAAAAGAACGTTGATGTATTCATCTTACTGAATGACAAGGAGATTTAGGCCCCATTTTGACTCTTAAATTTTTACAAACATGATCTAAAATATAAGTATTCTTTGCACTTTGTTATTCTGTTCTGCCAATATACCTCACCACACTGGAAAGCTCACCTGGGGAAATGGACTTAGTGTCCATTTTAGTGTCTCCACTTAGTCCTTTTTGCCCCACAAACTTATGTTGGAGAAATCATCATGTAATTACAGCTTCAGAAAAACTAGAAGCTATAGTTGTTAAGGCAGTTTAATCTCTCTTTTGCTGTTCTTTCTCTCCCCTCTTCATGATAAACTATTTATAACTAGTGAGCTACCACTTCTGCGACACAGCTGTATGTCTGTGAGCCTTTCCTGTTGGTTTTGTAGCAGCAAATTTTAGCTGTGATGTTGTCTCTAAGGATAGTGCAAAAATAAGGATGTAAACTAAACTGGGCTGCCCTCACTTGTTTCCTAACAGGTACAAATAGACGACAACCATTTTCTTCTAAGTAGAAAATTAAGTGCATTCTGCCCTGAAGTCAAGGGAAGGTGGAGAATGAGCTTTATTTTCGAGCTTATTTAGAGCATTGCATTGTACTGTAGTTTTGAAAGTGTCTCTCTTTCATGACACTCAGAGTTGGTATAAAGGAAGATATTTTTAGCAGAAGTGAATTCCTGTGTCAGTGCTTCTGTTTTGCAAGGCAATACAAGAATCTTTAGAGGGTCATGAAAGAAAGTGTATTAGCTTATGCACAGATATGGATGTAGTCCTGTTACCAGTCTTGTAAAGTATATTTTTCAGTATCTAAGTACAGAGGATGTTAGCATTTCAGACACATTTGGAAAGAGTGGTTATTTGTGGAAGCACTTGTTTAAGTTAAGTTAGTAGGCCTGAAGCCTGTGTTGTAATATGAAGGCATTTTGTTTCCTTGTTTAAATCAGAAGTCAAAGACTCTTGTCACTGCCACAACAATAATGAGACACTCAGAAACAGACCCCTTAGCAAGAGAATACTCAGGCTTATATTTCTTCACAAAAAACAAGATACCATAACTTTGAAAATAACTACACATTTTTCCCTTTTCTTCCCAAGCTGTGGTTAAAAACAATGATGATCACTGCTTTAAGTACAGGCCTGTGTGGCTGGATTCAATTTCAGCAGTTCAGCAATTTAGTCCCTGAACCTGGAATACAATAATGGACTTGAGCTTGACTAGAAGTACAACATATGCTGCTAAGTGGCATTTTCTTTTTTAATGTTTTGAAAATTTAAATCATGATTAAAATGATCAAGAAGAAAAGTGTTGATTTTTGTTGTCTTAGATGTGCCCGAAACAAAACCATTGTATGTTATCATCAGTAAGCTGTAAGGGATGTGTGTTATCTTTCTTTTCTAAGACAGCAGGCTAATGGTGTCATCTGAGCTTCTGAAATATATTTAGCCCTCAAACAATTGTTTTTAAAGGTAGAGCTGAAATCCTTTTTCCAGCCTGCAGCCAGATCACTGGAAGCTATGTTTGGTGATGATTGAAGTTTCTGTGCTCCTTTCTGGAGCAGTGACTTGCCAAGCTGATGGGATTTGGAATAACAGCCTTAAATCTTCCAGGGGCCATAGCATAGTCTTCCTTACTTGTACAGATGTCTCTCTTCCTAGCCTGACTGCTTATAACTAAAACCAGTTTAGAACCAAAATGAGAGACACACTTGGCTTATGTAATGGCTTGTGGGCTGTGGACTGGCCACATTTCAGCTTCATCCCATGTGTTAGTTCTAAAAGGAAAAAAAATTCTTTGTTCTCTTTCTTGCCTTGCTTCCTTGGAATTAGATAATTAATGCCTATTTATAGGGCAGGGAATTTTGTGAGGATGTGTGTCAAGGGGCAGGGGGAAGAAGAGAGGGAGGTATTAAAAAATGAAAACAATGTTTAACTTCGTATATATTTACATTGCCAGTGCTAATTTATTTTCATCCATAGGGAAATCAAAGAAACACTCACATTGGATTGTATGATCTTCAAACGAAACAAAATGAGGTGAGAGCAATACCAGGCTTCCCCCTGGTGAGAGCAGTCCTGTAATGTTTCAAATATTTGTGCTTTGCCACAGTGTGTTGTGTCCTTAAGGAGAGCTTGTTTGAAACAGAGAAGAAACCAGAGAAGGTATTCAAACGATGCTCACTAGTATTAAGATGCAGAATACTAAAGACTTGGGAGTAGTAAACGTAATATCTGTAGTCTTTATTTCTAAACCAACATTTTCATCCCATGCAGTTTCTCTTCACAATGAACGTGTCCTGAGAAGTAAATGTTTTGGATCGTCTTTTTTCATGTGTGCATCCTCAGTCTATTTGGTGCTACCATCTGTAAGAAATTATTCTAAAACTGCATGTACTGCAAGTCAGTGGCTGGCATCATAATGCAGGTGTCCCCATAACAATATGAAATGGGTGAAGTTTTGCATTTACATAAAGGTCTGCTGTGCTGCTTTAGTGGCAACATAGAGCGCAACAAAACCAGCAAGAAACAAATGAAGAAAAGGAGAAGTGATACAATTGAGGCTTGAAATATGGTTCTGACCATTAAATGATTTGCTTTAAAAATAAAAACAGTGCACTGGTCAGCAGTGTTTTCCTAAGGGGGAGTAATTAGATGGTTTTCTTAATATATTTAAAAAAATAATTTATTAGCATTTGTTTCTTTTTCTATAGCACCTCTATATGTTTGAGAAGGATCTACATATAATCAGCTGTTCAGTCAACAGTGAAAGGACATTACTGGGTAAATGTGTGTTTTAGTATTAATTTTTTTTGTCATGATAAAGATGAATTTAATAGGATGATATATTTGGGGATACAATTACTTAAGTCTGTTTTGATGTATATGTTGCCCATAGCAGTCTGCATTTCAGTGGATCCGTCACCAAGTCGTGTAGGTAACGACTTTAAGACACAGCTGTAGCTACATTGCTGCTGTGTTAAAAGAGTGCATCTTAAGATGCACTGACCCTTTGTTCACTTCCCCCTCCTGTATTTATACTGCCTCCTGTGTCTGGAACAGCTTCTGCTGTTCATTTAACATGCATGTTTTTGGTAAAAAAAAATCGTGATGCTTGCTCTCCAAAAATGTTTGATAAGGTTAATACCAAATACATATGCTCACTGTGGCTGTGTTGGTGTTTTTTTTCCCCGTAGCGGTCAGCTTCCATCAATATACAGAGGAAGAAAGAGTAAGTCGACTATTACAGTCAGGTACTACAAATGGATTATTTTAATACTGTTAGAAATATTGTACCCTTTTGCTCCCCACCTCGCACTCCCCACCCAGTAATTTCTATTTAGAAAACAAAATTGTTAATGAAGAATGTTATTTAAAACATGTTCTTTTTGCAGTATCTAAGTATTTAACCTTGCTAGTTGAAATTCATCCTGTTAATAATGTGAGAGTCCTGAAGGCTGTGGACAGCTGTGTTCGAGTACAGGTAAATTTTTCAACTAATCTAAATATAAACCTTTTAAATCCACTGTACTAGAGAGGCAAAGTGTCTTGAGTGCCAAAATATCTCATTATCTTTTAGCTGTTACAGAGACAGTGTGCCGATATTTTTTCATTGAATGAAAGAAATGAGAAACATCATAAACTGTTTGATGCAGAATATTTCTCTAACACGAAAGCTACTTTTTTATTTCTGTTCAGTCCCCTGAACAATGCAGTTATAGTATTTGGTGACTATTACACTGTAATAATAGCTATTTAAACTAATTAGCACGACTATTTTAATGTACAATATGTAAATATGCAGTTAAAAAATTTAAAGAAGTGTTGTAGACTACTTTGGTTATTTACTTACTTTTGTGAAACTTTCTGTGTAGTTTCTTTATCCACTCGAAGGCAGAAGTACTTCTACAGAAAATCACCTCTTGGTAGTTTCAGAAGATAAATGTGAGTTAGTACTTTGAAATTACATTATCATTCTTTTACTTTAAGGAGATTCCTGTGGATTATATTTTGGTAGACTTTTATTGAAAAAAAAACAGAAAAAAAGGGGCATGAGGTACATGTTCTGAATGTCTTTCAAAAACTGTATAATTTAATGGGATTTTTTTTTTTTAGTGTTAGAAGAATGGTCAGCTTTGCAATTTTTTTTGCTTAGTTCGTTTGTTCTTTATTTCTAAAAAAGCTAAAGTAGACCTTTATAGCTGTCTGCATAAATTTAGAAAAGATCAGTTGACTGTGAGAGATGGATTGTGATTTAGCACATGATGAGTAGGATAAGAATAGAACAGCAGTTCCTTGGATTCAGCTAACTTTCCTTGTTCAGCCTAATGTAATGGGAGGGAATGGATGTAGGTAAACACTTGGAAAAGGCTGTTTATCCCTCCTGCCTTTCAGTCTTGTTATAGAATGAGATCATTTTTCCCATCTTTTTGGAGAAGCCCATCTTCTTTGCGAAGCTGGACACCAGCCCTTAGGTAGCTGGACTTAGATGGGCAGAGTTTACCTCCTAATATATTCACATAGTGCCATCAACTGTGTCAGAAAGATTTATAACATCTACTGGGTGAATCTTGCACCCTTAGCACAGGCAGACTACTAATAACTTACATGAATTTCGCTTGGAAAAAGGACTGTGAGGGGATCTTCATGCTAGGAAGTGAAACAGGGCTAGGGTGTCCTCTTGAGCACAAGCATGCAGCTTGTTACCACCCTTCCTGACAGTGCTGCATTCATGTGGGAAGAGAACTAGCTCTATGAGGTGATACAGCTGAAGCCAGCCCTGGTTCAGGAAAGGTAAAGACCAGAACTCTGCATATATCACAGACTTCCTTTTAGACTAAGTTGAACTTTCCTGACCCTAGTATGTTCTGGTAGCATTCTAAGAGGTGAGATTGTTTTAATTAGCAGTATAAAACCATTTAAAAATGTATGTTTGTAATGATTTTTTAAATGTGTTTTAAAGATATTGAACAATTTGATATTCGTGTTGCTGCAGAAGAAGAGCACAAAGTGGTAAGACTTGAAAAATCTTGGTGTTCAAGGTTCTTTTGCTCTACTTGAAAATTTAAACTTCTGTAATTTTAGCTAAACGTTTTTGTAGCTTTATCCTTGGGCAACACAAAGTATACTAAAGAAAATATTGATAGTATGGCAACTTCTACAGCCTACCGTAAAGCAGGTTGAAAACCCCATGTACCATGTAATCTATGAGGAAAGTTAGTTTTGGGTTTTGTTTTTTTTTTGTAGTTGCTGAATCTTTCTGTATATTAGAAACTGGGAGAAAACATAGTGTACATTTATTTTTAAACTACTCAAAATATTCGGAGTAACCTTCCTAGCTTTGTATTCTGGGAGTCTACCTGCCCCAGTAAAGGATTCTTTTAAAAACAAACAAAAGGCATGAAATGTAAGTGCACTGCAAATACGGTGAATACTACAGTGTCTTCCCCCTCATCTTTTTTCCTGTTTTTAACTTGAATTTGTCTTCGACAAATGATTGTGTATGTTTTGCTTTAAAGACTTATTACTAATAAACGTACATCTAATATAGTGAAGAATTGTGTCATGAAGCCTATGTTTTGCTTTATGGAGACAAAGGGAGATTTGGAAGGAAAAAGTTTTAAAGCAGATGAATTTTATTTGCCAGACTACAGTCATGGAGTAAAGATTACGATTGTAATAAAAAAAAAATAGATGAGTCTAATGTCCTTCTAACAAACAGATTCTGTTGACATGAAATCTCAGTAGGTCTTTCAAGCCCGCATTTATGCAGTCCCAGCAGTTTTCCACAGTTCTAGCCTTTTTCCTGCTGCCAGTACTCTCCGTTGCATGGCTGAGGTTTTGGATGGAAGTCCCTTTGGAGCTATGCCATCTTCCTTCAGCAGTTAATGTAGCTGGTTCTGCACTGACTGTGGTATTTCACTCCTCTCCCCTTCTCTATGATGACGAGTGTCATCTGTTTTACTTTGTTCACTTCAAGCAGCTTAAGTGCAGAATTTCTTGCATGCAAATATTTGGTCATAGGAGTACCCTGGAAACTGTGCTTCTCATCTCTTTAAACTGAGCTCCTTGCACACAAAGATGGACCTTGTGCAGTCAACAAGTAGCATATTCCTTCCAAGCACCTAAAAATTTGCACCTCTTCTGTCATTGCTTTTCTCTGTAAAGCACAGACTGTGCAATCCTCATTACAGAGCCTTATTTGATGACTTCTAATGTTGTTTCTTTCCCTTTAGGTAATTCAAAACTCAGGTCAGATTCCAAGAGCCAGAGTTGCAGATGATATTGTCTGGGCACAATGGGATATGATGGAACAAAGACTCTTCTACATTGTTCCAAAGGTGATGAAACTTCTTCTAGTAGTTTGTTCCTGTGTGTCTCATGACAGTAAAGTTCTGAGTGTGTGGGGTAATAATAGCATGATTTCAGTTTTCTTTATAGTGGTCTGTCTTGTTCCTGCCTCAAATAACCCCAAGCAAAAGCCACGCTTTCCCTAACTGCTCTTTTTGCGTAGCTATTTGCAGTAAGACTGGTGGTCTCAGTGATTTTATAAAAAAGGTGTGTTTATTAGATTTTCTGGCTTTAAAAAGGTCTTTTATTCACAGGGATCTAAATCTACCAAAAACTGTCATGAGTACAATGTCCTTGTTTTAGAGTATTCACATCTATCAGATGTGTTGAACGCAGACTTACTGAATGACCAAATGAGGGCAGGTTCTTGGTTGGAAGTGCTGAAATGCTTCTTTTTGTTTGTTTGTTTGTTGAGACTATTGGCACTTGATTCATTCTATGTAAATGAAAATAGTTTTTTTCTTAAGTCTTTTTAGCTGCCAAAAATATAAGTGTTAGGAAATAACAGGAAGTGAATTTTAATGAAGAAACTTATTCCTGTTTTGTTTCTGAGACACCTTTTGGAACTGACCAAAATAAGATAGGGTTCCTTTTGCCATACATAGGTAGTTATGGAAAACATTTTTTAACTTTCTAGAATGTGTGCATGAGACACATGTAATGCTGTGCATCAACTGGAGGCCCACGCAATAATAGATGATTGGCAGATAATGATCTGGGACAGGAAGGAAACATGTCATGGTTTTATTGTTGGGGTTATATGTGGTTTTTAAATTCGTCTTTTGTCCCCTGCATATCTGTTAGCAAAGTGAGTTGAATGGGTAGAATGCTCAGTCCTAATGATACATTTTCTATTTTGTAACAAAATGCATCCTCTTGATTCCAGGAATCAAGGAGCACTCTAAAATGTGTCCAGTTCTATCATGATGAGAATTCTAACTTGATAGTAAGTCATTAGTGTTTTGTTGTGCAATGGATTTTAGTTGAATGTAATTAAGTATTCGAGGCACTGATAGAAATCCATTTTATTGTCTTTTTTATTGGAATTTTTGCAGGAGAGCTGGGTTTTGTTTTTCTGGGTTTTTTTTGGGGGGTGTGGTTGGTTTGTTTGTTTCTTTTTTTTCCCCTGCATTGTATTCTTTTCAAGAATAAATTCAGTCAGATTCAGATTGCACCATGCTGAGGTAACACCAGTGAAATTGCACAGATATTGACCTATAAGTGAGTGGCATTCATGTCATGATGCTATACTGATCTTATAGTGAAATACTGAAAAGCAGTGTTTTCAAATGCACTAGAGAAAGAAGAGATATACTAATTCTGTCAGTTTTAAGTGAGACAGGAAATCTGTTGTGGACAAAATACAGTGAACAGAACATATAAAAATTACAGCTGCTGAATGTGTAATTGTTCCTAGGCTTTTGTCCCGGTGGCTGAAATTTGCTCTAGTGCAGGAGGTTAAATATCTCACAATTTATTACCTTTTTTTTCTGAAAGAGGTTTTGGGGGTGGCTCAAAGGATTAGAGGAAGATAAATAAACTTTGTTAAAATGTTTATTCTGGTGAAATCTCAGTTTGATACATTTTACTGGTCTGAAATATTAATCATAGTATTCTGACCTCGTTAAATAACAGATCTGTTTTCTGTTAACAGCTGGAATCAAACCTGGACATTTCTCTAAATGACACACAATTAAAGTAAGGGGCTTTTAATGTTTTGGGGTTTTTTTGTTTTGCTTTCCTTTTAATATATGGTGCTTTAGAATTCCAAGTAAATTTTGTGTCCAAAACACAGTATATTTGTTTGCAGTTGCCTGTATGATACTGGAACATAAGAATAATATGAACACTGTTCAAACGTCCTGTTCCTCTCATTTTCATCAGGGTCAATTCTAAAATGTAATTTAATCCTTGAATGCTTTTTGGTGACATTTTTAAAAATTATTTGTCTGAAGAAATAGCTATAGGCTAAACTACCCTGCTCCCAAGTATTCTGTGCCTATTCAAATGAATTTGTTTTAATCTTGGGCACGTTGTAGTAGTGATGTCAAAATTTCTGTCCAGGAAAACCCTCAATTTTGAATTGCTGTTACATGTTTTACCAGGCAGTTAACTAGACCAGTAGCTCATTTTTATAACCTTTGAGATACTGGCCTGTACTCTTTTGTCCTCCAGGCAGCCTGCACTGTCAAATGCTACGATTCATCTGATTCTATCTGGGTCTGCCGTGCACATTGCTGCATCTGAGCTTGTCTCCTCAAGGTTCCTTTAAATTGAGATAAAACTGGTCAGGATAGTCTGACTTGGTCATAATTAGTCTCATCCTCATCTATCTTCAATCAGTTAAATTTATGTTCCAAAGGGGCATGTTTTGTGCTGTGAATAAAAAGTGAGGCAAAAGCAACCAGATCAGACATCAATAATGAAAGGTACTTGAGTTCCACCCTGCCCAACCTGTGGAGCTCCGAATGTCTCAGTGCTGTGCAGGAGGCTCAGCATGGTGCTACTGCATGTGCAAGTTGCTTTAAATGAGCAGTATATCCTCTTGCAGTTGGCCCTGAAAAGATCCAACTCTTTTAAGAGCTTCAATGGTGTCATTTTCTTTCAAAATTATTGCAGAAGACTTAGGGGAAAATCCATACAGGATCAAAATCCTTTCTGGGGAAAAAAAAACCTAACCAAACCCCCAGAACCACAACAACAAGAACTAAAAAGCTAAAGCAGACTGACTACAACCTTCTGTTATGTGTTCTGCATGCAAGAATAGGACTTGAAGGTATGAAAAGCCATTAAAGAACAGGCAGCACAAGACTGAAAAAGAATGTGATGGTGTAACATGTTCTGAGTGAGAGTGATTTTGGGCTTTTCTTTTTGAGTACTTCCACAGAGATGAGTGTGCCTAATTGCAGGTTAAAATGCAGTTTTACAGACATAAGAATGGTAGAATTGGGCTGCAGAGCCTTTGTGTTCTCAGATATGATGAATGTTTGGGTTTCCAGTACTTCATCAGAACTTGCTTTAACTTCAGATTATAGGAAAGGTTGGACAGTGCTGCAGTAAGTGAATTTGAAGCTTGCAGGCATAATTGAAGGTATTGGTTTCTGATAACAGTGTGCAGTCTTGGGATTCTTATTTCTAACAGCATTGAGAAGACTAGTTAAAGCCTAATTTAACTTGCAGTAGAGAACACGTGATTATAATCTAATTAATATACTTTGATTACATAGTGACTGTTCTTGTGATCTTTGTGATGAATCACTGTGGATGAAGATGTGATTTATTTAGTGATCATTATTTACTCATAGACTTGTGAATTTTGGATATGATTACTCTCGGGACCAAGATGTTGCATCTCAATCTGTGAATCTTCAGGTTTTTACAAGTAAAGCAGGTAACAAATAAATTCTAGTATTGTCAAAATGATAGAAATTATCACATGGTTTAATCAGAATTGATTACTAAATTTCTTCATTGCACGTTATATATGTATTATATTATATATGGCAATAATAAACATCTATTATTATAATGTAAAATATATGCATTTATTGTGTGGTCTTTGTCAGATTTTTATTCCAATATACCTGACAGGTTCCTGTGAGAAGAGGGAGAATGCAACTATGCACTACTTATTATTTTACCCTCTGAAATCCTCATTCCAAGTTAAGCTAAAGAGCACCTTGGCTTTTATATATCGTCACTAACAGTAAAACAGTCACCCAGAAATTTTCTGGTAGCCCAGCTTTAGAGAACTGGTATCTTTCACTTATATGTTGAAATATCTCATTCTAAGCACGCTGTAACATTTTCTGCTAGTTTCTGAATACAGGTGGTATCAAGTATGGTTCAGTATTACATTAGAGCAATTTAGTGGTAAAGCTGACCAAAAATGTGTTTGAAAGTAAATTCAGGGAAGGTTTAGGCTAGAACTGTGGTCTAGCTATCTGACATGATGATGAGAGATGAGGGAAAGGCTGTGGATGTATCTTCCTGGACTTCAGCAAAGACTTTGACGCAGTTTCTCACAGCATTCTGCTACAGAAACTGTCAGCCTCTGGCCTGGACAGGCACACACTCTCCTGGGTAGAAAACTGGTTGGCTGGCTGGGCCCAGAGAGTGGTGGTAAATGGTGTTAAATCCAGCTGGAGGCCAGTTACAAGTGGGGTTCCCCAGGGCTCAGTGCTGGGTCCAGCTCTGTTCAGTGTCTTCATCAATGACCTGGATGAAGGCATTGAGTGCACACTTAGCAAGTTTGCAGATGACGCTAAGCTGGGTGGAAGTGTGGATCTGCTGGAGGGTAGGGAGGCTCTGCAAAGGGATTTGAACAAGCTGGACTGCTGGGCTGAGTCCAACGGCATGAGGTTTAACACGGTCAAATACCGGGTCCTGCACTTGGGGTACAACAACCCTATGCAGAGCTACAGACTAGGAGAAGTCTGGCTGGAGAGCTGCCAGGAGGAGAGGGACCTGGGGGTGTTGGTCGACAGCCAACTGAACATGAGCCATCAGTGTGCCCAGGTGGCCAAGAAGGCCAATGGCATCCTGGCTTGGATCAGCAACGCTATGACCAGCAGGTCCAGGGAGGTGATTCTCCCTCTGTATTCAGCACTGGTGAGACCACTCCTTGAATCCTGTGTTCAGTTCTGGGCCTCTCACCACAAGAAGGATGTTGAGGCTCTGGAGTGAGTCCAGAAAAGAGCAACAAAGCTGGTGAAGGGGCTGGAGAACAGGCCTTATAAGGAACAGCTGAGAGAGCTGTGGTTGTTTAGCCTGGAGAAGAGGAGGCTGAGAGGAGACCTCATTGCTCTCTATAACTACCCGAAAGGAGGTTGTAGAGAAGAGGGTGCTGGCCTCTTCTCCCAAGTGACAGGGGACAGGACAAGTGAGAATGGCCTCAAGTTCTGCCAGGGGAGATTTAGGCTGGAGATTAGGAGGAAGTTTTTCACAGAAAGGGTCATTGGGCATTGGAATAGGCTGCCCAGGGAGGTGGTTGATTCACCTTCTCTGGAGGTGTTTAAAGTACGGGTGGACAATGTACTGAGGGACGTGGTTTAGTGTCTGATAGGAATGGTTGGACTAGATGATCCAATGGGTCTCTTCCAACCTGGTGATTCTATGATTCTATGACATAATATGTAATTGTGTTACAAGAGTAGACAAGTGTAAACAGAGCATCTGCTTGTAAGAGCCTTGCATTGCTGTTAGTATGTACGTGAAACTAAATTTAGTATGTGATTCTTTTATATATATATATATATATGTATGTATGTATGTATGTATTTGTTTCCTTAAACCTAAAGCTAAGATGTTTCTTAAACCTTTAGAGTTTTGGAGTCTCTCTCTGCTCTTATGCATGCCATGAACTTTATTTCATTAAAAACTGATCTCAAGAAGTGTCTGTTCATCACAGATTCCTGTATCTTCAGTTTATAAATTAGACCATACTGCCAAGCAGAGATGATATCTGATTAACCTTTGAATAGCATACAGAGTTGTACAGGGATATGATATGTTACAGAAGTAGCTTTACATCTCACTCCTTCAGGCATACTGTATGCATGTGGCTGAGGTATTTGCCAGGTGCGTTGAAATGACTATTGTTGCAAATGAAGTGAAATGCAGTTTCCTTACACAGATTTTTTTTCTTACCAAGGCAGACAGCAGTTAGAAAGATTAGAGGGAATGGCTTAGAAATAAATCAAAGCCAAGTGCCTATCTACCAAATATAGATTAGGCTCTTTTTTCTCTGTTAGAAAGACAGAGCATTATACAAACAGCCTCTCCAATAATGGAAAATGTTAATAATTTGTATATATATGTTTCTTTTTAAACCTGCATTTCTCTAGGGTTTATTCAGATTTAAGTACCTCCTTTTAGCTTAGGTTGAAATTCAGCCTTGCTCCAACAAGGGGCAACCCTGAAAGAAAATCTTTTCCACGTGGCAACATTGTGCTTGGTGTATAACAAATAATTTGACAATTACACTTACTAAATGAGATTATTATATGTAGATTTTATTGAATGTTGTTTGAGGATTCCTTTGCACAACCTTTTTTAAGTAAGTGATGGTTTGAAGCAGATGGTTTTGGCACTGATACCATACCTAGTTGTCAAAGAACGATGTAAGTAATCACACTAAAGTTCCCTTTTGTACCTCTCATTTTGGTTGATTTGGAAAACTGTACTGCAAACTCTCTGGAGCACAGACCATGCCTTCTGTGGAATTGCTAGCATGCTTCAAATATTAATGCCCAAATCCCTATTTGTACCATTCAGACATCTCTGGCAAAGAATAATTGGCATAACGTCAAAATGGAATATTCCATGCAATTTCCCATTTAATAAAACTGTTATTGATTACTGCCAGTCTGAACTCTGAATGAAGGCACTCTTCTGTTCTCAAACTTCCGCAGTGCAAGAAAAGTAGTGCTGTTCCTTATACTCAGGACAGACAGAGAAGCTTTCTCATAGAGAGAAATAGGAATCACCAGAGGATGATTGCTTCTGCCCATATTTCTTCCTTAGCTGTGTAAGAATCTAAATGAGAGATGTTTGGATGACTGAAGTTAGGTGAGGCAGGTTGCTCCTAAGCCAGTACAAGTAGATGAAATGCCATGGTGCAATGTCATATTTGAATTGTGACACTTGTATGTTCTGTTGAGATCTCGGTACAGCCTTGTGTTTTATGCTTCTACATGAACAGAAATGAGAAATTTGAAGTTAAAGTTTCCTTGGAAAACCTTCATGTTTTCATAGGAGATTCTTACAGTTTCCATGGTATGATGTTTTTTTTTATCAAATGGTAGAGTGGTAATTGTTTCCCTAATTCTGCTGACTGTAGTAACACACTGTTACCCTGTATGAGTTGAACTTAATTTTTAAATGCTTCCTTTTTTTTTTTCTTTGTCGTGGTTGAGAGTTTTCTTTCCCTTTTATTTCTGAAAAGATAAAGAGTCCATCCAAATGTATCTTCATGTGAGTCTTCTCATCTTGTCACATTTAGCTACAGCTGTTTGCAAATGATGTAGAAGACTTGGTTCAGCCTGCACAGAAAACATTTGCCATATAGGTGCAAGAGGGTAGCAAAATTTCCCTGCATGAGCACACACAGCTCTAATTAGCAGAGAGCACTGGTAAGGGTAGGAAAGGAATTTCTCTTACATTATCAGTCTCTGTCTGCTCTAATGGGATTGTCAAGATGGTATGAGGTGTAATATAACGGGCACTTGCTGATCTGAGGCTGCTACGTTTTTGTCTGTATTAATGAAGCACCTGTTGATATTTTCTGTTTTTTGTAGTTCTATTTGTTAACTACAAAAAAAAGTTGAAAAATGCACATCCTAGTAATAGTCCCCGTAGCCACTTTTTTTTGTGATCAGCTTGCATATACACCCACCAACACTTCGGTCTGAACAGACTGCCTCGCATGTTGCACAATTTACAGAACAGTGGCTACAGTAGCCTCCAGCGTACAAGAAAGAAATTTGCAGTGTTGGAAGGAAGCTGTTGATAATAACACAGCATTGTGGGTTGCTGGAGCCTTTCCAGTCTTCCTCATGAGTCCTGATGCTGCTACTTTAAAAATTATGCATGCTCTGAAAGATGCCAAGTGCTCTGGCAAAATGCCCTGTCTGTTGTCTAAATGGCTCAAATATCCAAGCAAAACTGTATCAAACAATGCTCAATCAGCTAAGACTAATCAGGAAAAAAAACCTGCACCTCAGAATAAAGTATTTGTCTTCCCCAAAATTGTGAAGTGCCTCAGCTGTATCTGTGTCACAGCTGTGACACAGCCTTGTTGTCTGAGATACAAGGCATTTAACCAAGTAAAATACTTCAGTAGCTGTGCTTTTTCTGTACGGTGCCTTTTTCTGTACACCTTGTATACATAAACATTTTTTTTTGTACAGAAGAATATCTGTAGTAGTATTATCTTTTTTCTTTCAAGTAATACACTTTCAATAAAGGCAAAAGGTGAATGGTCATAGTTGTGGCCCAGCTTTCCCAACTGTATTGGGATAATGTGGCTTGGAAGCTGATTCTAAAATGAATGCCAAAGCAGCTTGCCAAAGCATCAGAGTAAGTGGATTAAAGTTTTTCTAAGAGATGGAGGGAGGGCTACCATCCAGTGGAGTCAAAACAGTCTATGTCTGATTTAGAAGCAGGCTAGGGGTGGGGGAGGGAGGGAAAACATTCCTGCACAGAATACCTTGGCTGAAATAAGCTTGTGCCAAGGACTGACTTTTCTCCTAAAAATGGAATTAATAACTCTTTGGGCTGGTAAGAGGAAAAGTGGCTCTCATTTCTAGTGTGAGAAAGCTCTAGTAGCATATCATGCTGCTGCCAATATGAAATTACTTAGAAAGCAAACACACTGCGTTTTACTGTGGTGTTCTGGCATATTTGACAGCCCCTCAACAGAAAATATCTAGAGATTCATGCACTCTGTGGAAAGAAAGGCTTCATCAGTTTTCTGTGTGCAAGCATGGTTTCTGCTGAGAAGGGCTAAAAATTTACTTCTGCTAAAGAGAAGAACTGTCCATGTCAGAACCCAGGTTTTCACTGTGCCATGTTGCCTCCTCTGGTCTCTCTTATTTTGTGTTTTGCTTGCTAAACAATGGTTAAAGATAAGTGTATTTATGTAATCTTTATTTTTTGTTTCTAATTTGACACAGTGCAGTGTAAAGATGTCTGGATGTTCAGGTGGGCAAGTCAATTTTCTTTCCCCTTTCTTTCTTTTTAGGAGGCTTGTGCGTGTGTTATAGTCTAGCCTCTGATATTCCTGATGAAATAATGTACTCCGTATATTTTTTACATAAAGGTAAGATTAACCTGTTAAGTTACGCTTTATTTTGGAGAAGGTCACTGTGCTGAAAGAGTCACAGAATGCCTTGCAAAACAGATAGCTGCCAAAGTCTGCAGACAATGAACTACTGTGGTTGGTGTTTAAAGACAGCAGCTGCCTTTAGCTGCAAAGTTGACTTTCCTGCTGTAGACTTCCTGCCTGATGCTGAACAAGTAGCTTCAAACCAGTGGCCTCATGCTATTAATTTTTTCCCTTATTTCTAACCAGACTTTCCGGCATGCTGAGCACAAACATTAATGAAATCTGTGGGAGCTTGCAGGTGTGTTGTACTTAGTCCACAGGGCATTTATATGGGGGAATAAAGCCAACAGCTTGTAGCTTGAATGTCTGTTTAGAGTTCCAGTTCAACATGTCATTTTCACAGCAAGAGATGCAACACCCACTGACTCTAAGAGTAGCTGCTGTGTAAGTGGTGCTCTAGCTCTTAATTTTAAGACCCTATTTTTGTCTTGAAAAGAGTAAAGAACACTGTTTTATTCTGATCAGAACAAAACTTACCATTAGCAAGCTCTTTTGCCTTTGATACATGGAGGAGAGAGCAAACTATTTCTCAACTGAGAAACTGCATAGTATAGAGTAACCATGGACAATTTACCTCTGTTTTACTCCGGGTGTTTGCTTTCTTGTGTCAGGAAACTTTTCATGTGTCAGAGCTGCACTAACTTGTTGCTTTGCTGCTGGAATGTTGCGGAATTGAATTAACTGCATTTTTGTGTTCTTGAAGGCATTAACAGATTGGAAAAGTCCATTCTGGGTGTGGCAGAACTCTGCATTGTACTGCTGTGAAGGGCTGATTTCCCTAGATATACTTGATGTGTAGCCGAGGGGTGGTTGTGTTGCTTGGAGCCAACCGTTGCCTTTGTACAACCCTATCTGTACCAGCCAGAAACTGGGGATAAACATGATGACATTGACCAGCTGCATCTGAAATTACCTTCATGGAATGGAGTCGTTTGGTGCAGAGCTGTTTGTGGATTCATGTGAGATTCATCAGTTGAATGAGAGAATTTTAAGACTGGTCATGAGGTAACCCAGTCAAGCAGCAGTATATCAGGCCTGAACACCATGTTTTGGAGACATATAAGTAAGGAGTTCAGTCTGTACTGCAGCATCTCTAAACTTGCAATGAAACTTTCCCCTTCCCTCTCCATTAAAACAGATCCCCACCATCACTCAATGTAGCATGGACACAGAAATGATGATGCTGGAGGTGTGTTTTGCAGTGCTGCTGTTAGCCTGCGTGTGTTTGCTTTGGCAAGTAACACAGTGGTGATCACGAGTATATGGACTCATTGCAAGCAAACTTTAGTCACTATCTTCTGCAAAAAAAGTGTTTGTTGCAGATACCCCTTCATCTCTAGTATTGCGGTTGGTTTTGGAGTTTGTTTCGGTTGCTTTGGGTTTTTGTTTCTTTTTTTTTTTCAGCATAGATAAAGCATATCTCTCTGCTAGGATGAGGAATCAAAAGTCCTGGATGAATGACTGAAGTGTTGCTCATGATGTACTTTTTTCCTTGTTGATCCTGTAAACTGCGTGTCTACCGTCTTGCCTTGAATTTCCACTCAGTATTAAATAGCATCCTGATTATGGTACCATTTAACCTTTAGGATATTACAGTGAGGACATTTGAAGGCAATCATTCTCTCCTTAGTTATTTCAGTCTTCAGCTTGTCTCAGATATTGAGGAAGTTTGGAGACTCTGTGCCATTCTTAATGGATGCAAGAAGGATGGTGCAAGTCACAGAGTGGCCAACAGGAGCAGGGAAGTGATTCTACCCCGTGCTCGGCACTGGCGAGGCCACATCTTACATACTGTGTTCAGTTTTGAGCCCTTCACTGCAAGAAAGACATTGAAGTCTTGAAGCGTGTCCAGAGAAGGGCAACAAAGCTGGTGAAGGGGCTTGGGTGCAAGTGTTATGAGTAGTGGTGAGGGAACTGGGATTGTTTAGCCTGGAGAAAAGAAGGCTGAGGGGAGACCTTATCACTGTCTGCAACTACTGAAAGAAGGTTGTAGCGAGGCGGATGCTGGCCTCTTCTCACAAGTGATAAGTGATAGCATGAGAGGGAATGGCCTCAAGTTGTGCCAGGGGAGGTTCAGATTAGATATCAGGAAAAATGTCTTCACTGAAAGGGTTACCAGGCACTGGAACAGGTTGTCCGAGGAGGTAGCGGAGTCATCATCCCTGGAGGTATTTAGTAAACTGGTAGATAAAGTGCTCAGGGATATGGCTTAGCAGTGGACAAGGTACAGTTGGGCTTGGTGATCTCAAAGGTCTTTTCCAACCTAGCAATTCTATGATTCTAAGTCTAGAATGAAAAACCAGCTGTGCTGATGCAAAGTCCATGCAAACTCAGCAGGTCTGAAAGTAGCCTTTGCTTAAGTAAAGCTGAACAGCAATATGGCTGGCAGATAAACTGAAATTTCTCTAAAGCAGTTGAAATATTACCAAAATGTGAAGCACAGCTACGTATAGGATTTGTTCAGCTTTTGTTAGGGGAGGAGGTATTTTTACACAAGCTTGCTCTGGGAAGGAATGATTCTTGAAACACGAACATAGGCTGTGCAGAGCATGCCAAGTTTCTGCATACTAAAGAACTGCATTGTGTGAGTGCAGGTCTACTAAGTATGCAGGAACTCTCTTTAGGATGAAGTCTGTCTATGCAGACAAACCCATGAAATGGTCAAAAATATCCCTGTTTCAGTGTATTTGCACTGCTCAAGTTTGTAGCTATAAAGTCATACTTGGCTTTTAACAGATGCTGTTTATTGTTCAGGGTTTTTTTTAAAGTATTATTATTTTTCCCCAGGTTACAGCAAAACTTTTACAGTTTCTCTAGAAAGAACAGGATCTCATCAATTGAAGGAAGTGGCTTTTATGAATCTTGGTAGGTTACTTATATTATTTCCCTGTGTGAGTGGCATTTGATATTTCAATACCTCACTTGGTGAGCAAGCAACTTCCTCTGAAATTACCTCAGAATCTGCTCTGGAGATCTGCTACTGAGTTCCTGAGTGTCTCAGGCCTCTTGAATCATCCCCTGGAAGCACATATATATTGGTAGTGTTTCCTGTGTTAATACAACAGCAGCTTTTAATTAATTGCTTTTATATTTCCTAGATACAATCAATTCCATCAGAGAGAAGTGAGCCCAGATGAGAAACATGTGAAACAGCCTCTTAAAGCAAATAAATCAACAAGTGCTAAACTGACCACTGTTATTTCTTTAAATAGACTATTATGTGGCTGCCTATTTGCCTGGCCAGTTCGTGCACCTCCTGAATATTCAGCATCCTGACCTCCTGTGCTACAGTTTGTTTCTGACAGGTATGGTAAGACTGCTGTTTCAAGTGACTTTATTGTATTAGCAGAAACTTGTTCAAATCTCTTTATGTGAAAGTGGTATTTCTCAACATTTGCTTTATTGCACAGTGTTCTGAATAAGAGAGAGACTGAGAAAATAAGAATGGCATTTTTGCCACTTCCCATTTTAGAAAGAGAATCTGAAATGACGTTTCATACTTCATCTACTACATAGAATCACAGAACAGAATCACAGAACAACCAGGTTGGAAGGGACCCATCGGATCTTCTAGTCCAACCATTCCTATCTAACACTAAACCAAGTCCCTCAATACCTCATCCACCTGTGCCTTAAACACCTCCAGGGAAGGTGAATCAACCACCTCCCTGGGCAGCCTATTCCAATGCCCAATGACCCTCTGCGTGAAAAACCTCCTCCTAATCTCCAGCCTAAATCTACCCTGGCGGAGCTTGAGGCCATTCCCTCTCGTCCTGTCCCCTGTCACTTGGGAGAAGAGGCCAGCTCCCTCCTCTCCACAACCACCTTTCAGGTACTTGTAGAGTGTAATGAGGTGTCCTCTCAGCCTCCTCTTCTCCAGGCTAAACAACCCCAGCTCTCTCAGCCGCTCCTCATAGGTTCTGTTCTCCAGCCCCTTCACCAGCCTTGTTGCTCTTCTCTGGACTTGCTCCAGAGCCTCAACATCCTTCTTGTGGTTAGGGGCCCAGAACTGGACACAATATTCAAGGAGCAGCCTCACCAGTGCTGAGTACAGAGGGAGAATCACCTCCCTGGACCTGCTGGTCACACCGTTTCTGATACAAGCCAGGATGCCATTGGCCTTCTTGACCACCTGGGCACACTGCTGCCTCATGTTCAGTCGGCTGTCGACCAACACCCCCAGGTCCCTCTCCTCCTGGCAGTTTTCCAACCAGGCTTCTCCCAGTCTGTAGCTCTGCATAGGGTTGTTGTGCCCCAAGTGCAGGACCCGGCATCTGGCCGTGTTAAACCTCATGCCATTGGACACTGCCCAGCGGTCCAGCCTGTCCAGGTCCCTTTGCAGAGCCTCCCTACCCTCCAGCAGATCGACACTTGCACACAGCTTTGTGTCATCTGCAAACTTGCTAAGGGTACCCTCAATGCCCTCATCCAGGTCATTGATGAAGACATTGAACAGGACTGGACCTAGCACTGAGCCCTGGGGAACACCTCTTGTCACTGGCCTCCAGCTGGACTTAACACCATTTACCACCACTCTCTGGGCCCGACCATCCAGCCAGTTTTCTACCCAGGAGAGTGTGCATCTGTCCAGGCCAGAGGCTGACAGTTTCCGTAGCAGAATGCTGTGAGAAACTGTGTCAAAGGCTTTACTGAAGTCCAGAAAGACCACATCCACAGCCTTTCCATCATCCAGCAGCCGAGTGACTTTGTCATAGAAGGTGATCAGGTTGGTTTGGCAGGACCTGCCTCTGGTAAACCCCTGTTGAGTGGGCCTGATCACCTGGTTCTCTTGTAAGTGCTTCATGATAGCACTCAAGACCACCTGTTCCATGACTTTCCCTGGCACTGAGGTCAGACTGACTGGCCTGTAGTTCCCCGGATCCTCCCTGCTACCCTTCTTGTAAATGGGAACTACATCAGCCAGTCTCCAGTCCAGAGGTACCTCCCCAGTCTTCCAGGACTGCTGGAAGATGATGGAAAGGGGTTTGGCCAATACATCCGTCAGCTCCCTCAAAACCCTAGGATGTATCCCATCTGGCCCCATAGACTTGTGGGTGTCCAGTTGGCCAAGCAGGGCTCTGACCACCTCCTCTTGGACTATGGGAGCCTCGTATTGCTCCTCTGTTTCCCGGGTATCTACACAGAGGGAACAGCTTTCTTTACAATTAAAGACTGAGGCAAAGAAGGCATTAAGTACCTCAGCCTTCTCCTCGTCCCCTGTCACTGCTGTTCCCTCTGAGTCCAAAAGGGACTGTATGGTCTCCCTTGTCCTCCTTTTACTGTTAATATACTTACAAAAAGATTTTTTATTGTCTTTTGCAGACTTAGCTAATCTGATCTCTAGCTCAGCCTTACTTCTAGCTTGTTATGAGATGGAAGTAGACCTTTCAGTGAATTTGATATTCTTTGCCTTGGTTTCATAGTTTCCCTTCCCTGATCTTTGCACATGCTTCTTAGTCCTCCACTGTTCTCAAATTTCACATGGAGATGTAAATTTGATTTTACGTTTCCTTCCTCCAATTGAGTTGCTCCAAATGTGTGTGTTTGGAGGGTGTGGGCAGAGGAAATCTGTGTTTCCTTCACCTGATCAGGCTGATGCAATTTGATTTAGAGTCTCATCTGAGAGGCATGTTATTTCATTTCCAACAAACGTGCGTTTATGGGAAGTGGGTTATTTTTGGAAGTGGGGGGCCTTTGTTTGAAAACAGAAATCCATTCTTCTTACTGCATGAAGGAGAGGCAAGTAGTGGGAACTGGTGCAGGGGCAGCATCACAGGAAGTTAATACCTGTTGTATATATATAATGAAATACTAGTCTCCTAAAAATGAGAGGAAAGCATCACTGCCACATGGTGGACCCAGTTTCTATGATACAGAGTCTGGAATCCTGGTATGTGATACTAGTGTGGTGAACCTTAGTACTAGCATGAATAAAATGGTTTTGCTGTGATATTTCAATCAGTAATCATAGAGCAGATCCTCCCTGTTCTGGCCATTGGGATTGATGGTAAGAGGACCACCAATACAAGTTTGTATCGTTGTTCTGCATGTGAGCAGTTCTGAACTGTACTGATATGTCTAGGTGTGAGTCCCAGTGTTGTCCCTCTATTACTAGCCTTTCTCTTTTCCATCCTGTGTACCCTGATTTATCCTATGATGGCATTTTAAGCCTCAAAACTGTACACCTTCTCTTCTTCAGCAGCGTGCTCCTCGTTTACTTTCTTCACTCAGCCAGCACCACTCTCCTCTTCTGTACAATACCAGGGCACCTCATTCAAGCGGCAGACTTGCCTCTTCAGGCATTTTCTTATTGCAGGGGACCTCGAAGTCTTAAGAGAAATACTGATAGCAGTGAAATTTTATGTTCTTAGTCCTTTTTATTCTCAAACTGATGTTCTCCAGGTGAGGATGCAAGAATTGACATGTTGCAAAACTGCTCCATCCGATCCCCATTCACATCAACAGTCTTGGATTGCTACGTAGGAAGTATGTATGGTGTGAGCATCAGTGACAGCGCCTTATTACAGTTCCTATGGAACAGCAAACAAGACAGCGAGAGGCTGGCAGCTCTACATTGTGCTCTGTTGTACTTCCAATGCACAGAAGACTTGGAAATGCAGGTGGGAACAGAACCTTGTCTAAGTTTTTTTTCAGTGACTGATGTCTTATGCAAAGCATGCTCAGGGCACAGATGGCATCAGCCAAAGAGGAAAAGTTCTGATTCACATGTGCTTTTTTGTGGTGCCAAGAGGTTCATCAGCTGGGCTGCCCGAAGTGCTTTATTGGTCATGGCTGTCCTGAAAACAATTGTCTGCACCACTACTTGATACAAAGTCTTGCTACCAAAAGACATGTTTCTGCAGTGTCTTACAATGCAGGCCTTAAAATAGAGAAATGTGACAAACTGACCTGTTCTCATTCTGACAGATTATTTGGTGGATTTCTAAGAACCTGTCGACATGTCATTCTTTTGACCCCATTCAAGAATTTATCATTGGTAGGTATTTCTTTTCCTGCATGCTGAATTTTTATGCATACCTTAGTTGTGGCTTAGCGAAAAGCTACAGTGTACAAACTGACTCTCTTCTTTCCTGACTTTTTGGTTATGATTTGTGTTACTTGTCCTCTGTTTTGTGGTATTATAGGCAAATCAGTAGTTCGGAAGATACATAGATTGCTCAGAATCAAATTGGCAATAATAATACTTTTCAAATGCATTCTTCTTTGTAGTGGGACAAATAAATTTATCATTATTTTAGGTTGCTAGAGAGCAAATTCTCCATCTGACTCCTGTCTTGGATATCTGGGATATAAATAATTGAGACTGGAGTGGAGCAACAAACCTCCTCTAGCCCAACCCACACCGTCTTTTCATAAGGATTTGACATATGATTATAATCTTTTCTAATAGCTGATTCATCAGCCTAGCCAGAGCATGTCCTGTGCCCTGAGCCTTTGTACAAAAGGACCCCTGCAGTGCTGAGCTGTAGCCAAGCAGCTGACCTGGCCCTGCAGCCATCTGGACTGCTCTTCCTCCTTTTGTACACAGAGTGGGATCAGTTCCACTGTGGAGGAATCCATTTCAGAGACAGCAGCAGGATTTCTCCCTTAGAAAGTGTTAGATGAGGAACTGACTGTGAACCCTACTGTTGTTAATGGATAGTTTATACAATCTTGCCCTTATAAATCTTTATTGCATTTAGCCTCCCTGTACTGCAGAACGTGTCCAGAAACTCACAACCTGGATAAACTTTTACCCTACACGTCACTGCTTGATTGGACTGGGGTAAGATAACAGGTGGTACTTTAATTAATAGCTAGAGGGAGTCTCTTTTTCTCCTTCAGTACATCCTTATCTTTTCATAGACATCTCTAAATCCATCTGTGCTTTATGCCCATTTTATTTTGTCGAGTCTTAACCTTTGTGGTGTTTTCCATGAATCCTAATGTTTTGTCAACAAATAAAAGCATGAAAAGCATTTCTAAAACAAGAGGAGATACTATAATAGAATGGATGATTAAATATCTGTCTTCCTCATGAGGTATTCATTTGTTATCTCACGAAGTTTATAATGAATACAGGATTTATTTATACCGGCAAAATCATGCAGTTATTTCAAAGACAAACATTATTAGTAGAGTCACAGTTTATGAGTAAGCTTGCAAAAGTAAAATAATTTCACATCAGGCCCTACAGTTAGAGCAAATAGCTTATTTCAATTTCTGTGATCTGACACTGTTCTAATATGTGGTCTTCTTTTAAATGAGGTGAATGAGAGAAGCATCTTCTGTATTTCTTTTACGCAAAACTGAATGTATGGTTTTGGCTAGCTAGTTGGTTTCACAAGGGAAATGAGTAACGGAGATGCACTTATACCCAAACAGGCCCATGTTTTATGATACATTACTTATATTTTTAAATTTATATGTATTTATAGATCATCCCTGGAGTCACATGTGCAACAGACATTGTTTCGCTACCTGTGTTAGAGGTAAGTTCTGGTATAAAACTACAATCATATTTGCAGGTTAGGAGCTTTGTTTTGGTGTGGTGGGGGTGTGCTAAATACTAATGAGGCAACGTCCCATAGCCCTATCCAAAGATATGGGTGAACGGAAGATTGCCCTGTTGAAAGTGTCTTATGCTTTTACTAAACTATCAGTTATTCAGACTGATGTTTGCTAGCTCAAAGATGTATTGTTTTCCCCCCCTTCCTGAAGAGACTTCTTCCTTTCAACAGGGAAGGTCCTTCAAGTATTAGTTCTAGTTAGATTTTATTGATACCTCTTCATTCTGTAACTTCATTAGCTGGAAGTAAATATGTTAGCTGTGTCAACAAGAGATGTGTAAGATTTTTGCATATCTCGGTGTACCCCACTTTGAGGAAGATTTATTGTGCTGCCACTGGTTCATGACCCTCTCACTTTGTTTTGTGCATAGCATCCTGTGATTGCACTTATGTCAGGGCTTTGGCTAACTAAATCTAGACAAATTCCTGCACAGCCTGGAAAAGGTGGTGAGCTGGATAGGGAAAGCACATGCTGTTTGGGTAGGAAATTGTACTTTCTGCTGAAAACAACATGTATGACTTTTCCCATCTTCCATTCCACTCCAATCCCTCAGCTCTAATAAGAGAAATACTTGAAATTTTCTTAAGTGTTCCCTTGTAAAATCTGAAAGAGGCTTTTAATAAGCAGTTTGTTGTGGAGGGCTAACATAAAGAGTCAGCACCAGCATCACATGGAAATAGACTATGGATACATGACAACATTGCTTGTTTGGTGTAGCACTTTAAGGAGGAGAGAGTCTGTTCCCTCCCCAATGTTTACATAGCTTATAATGCTCCAGTATTCTCAAAATCTTTTAAAATCGGTGAAATTACCCACTGTTCACTCAGTCTGCAACAGTGTACTACAGCTGTGCTGATGCAGATATACATGACTGTTGTCAGGGAATCAGACTTTGCACACTTTGCTTGGGAAAGTAGCCCCGAGAAGTGGGACACCTGGGAAAGTCAGAACACTTGTTGGTAGATAATCCCTGTAATTCACTAAGGTGAGAGTAAGCAGGCCTTTAATTTGTCTGGGATTGAACCTCAAGCCCCTAGGGGCAAATGCCTTTAGCAACTCTACTTCCTGATTGTGGGACTCATTTCCTATTTCTGTCTGAAACCTAAACAGATTGAAAAGGTCAGAGTTGAACTAAAGACAAATATTTCCTGCTGCTTTTAACTGCAAATTGCTCTTGACTCTTGAGTGAGGACAAAGATGGTGATGCACAGGGTAAGGTTCAGTGCTTTTGCTGCTTAGTATCACTCCACTGACACAAACTCATTGTGGCTCAAGTTCAGGTGAACGGTTTTTGGGGTTTCAGGTGGTATGTGGTGTTAGCCTCACAAGTGTGACCCTGATGACAAATCTGGTCCTGTAGTGTTTCGTTTGCAGAGATTCTATGGCATTTCACAGAAACAATGATGAATTGTTGCTTTGAGAAGCTTTTTTGAGTTCTCAAGCCAATGACTTGTTGAGAGATTTTGGGAAGGCAAGGTCCATATTCACAAAAATATTGTACTATGTAGGTGACGTGAGTTTTTATTGCTAAACTCCTATTCTGCAAGAGATATTGAAAGAATCTATGAGAAAGGGGGAACAGTCAGAGTCTGATAGTCAAAAAGCTTTACCTTAGTCATTAATAACTCTGACTTTTTTCTTCCTTATAAGCACAGAGACCAAATTTGAAAGGGTGCAAATATGATTTGATCAGAAGGGGAGGAAGAAGGAGAGCAAATAGGAAAAGGTTCAGGAGAGGAGTAAATATGTATAGTCAAAGCAGTTGTCAGAGAGATCAGCACAGGAAAATGCAACCTCTCCCTAGTGCTGCGCTGAGCTACTTGGGTGAAGAGTGTTTTAAAGAGTAGCTGCTTCTGCAGCTGCATAGTTAGTTCCCCGTGTCTCTGAATCCCTTCACTGTGGGGGAGATGTAGTACTGCAGTTCCCCTGGAGAGGGTGTGCCTCTCTTTCAGTTTATTGTCACCCTGTATCCTTTCAGAGAGGTGCAGCTGAGTGCTCTCTTTGTCTTCCATTACAAAGACTCTGCTTAGGAAAGGCCTCATGGGAGCTTTTCATGGATTGCAGACTCATAAGGCCTTGCTTTGGCTTCTGGTGATACAAAGTCTTTTAGGTGTTTGTGCTTAGGTACTAATTCTTGGCTGTAAAAATGTCTGCAAAATAAACACCACCTAAGATGAAGCCTTCTCTTTCTAGTCCTTGCCCTAATGAGCCTTAGGTAATAACATATTTAATGAAAAGAATTTTTATTTTAAACTTCTGACTTTTAAAATAATATTTAATGCAATGCAGGCTTTCAGTGGTGTCTGCTTTTAATTCTGAAGTCTACCACTTCATGTTACAGACTCAGTATATGAAAGAAACTTATTCTCTTGTTTCCCCCCTGCCAACATCAAGCAAAATCCAGTGGGGCCTGAATTAGTGGTGGTGTTGTCGCAGTTCCATAAACTGACACTAGATGTTACTCTTATGCTACAGTCTCTGATTTCATATAGGTAACATTTAGGCAGGGAGCTGCAGGAGTGGGTTGAGGGTTTTGTTAGCTCCACCAGGATAAACGTATGGTGCCATATGCACTTATAGTTTCCAGCTGCTAAATATAACTAATATGAGGTAAAAAGGAGATTTTTTTTTTTCTGCTACAGCTACAACAGTAAAGCAACAACTGGCACTGGCAAAAAGAGGCAAGTGGCTGGCAGGATTGAATCTCTGCAATTTATTTTTTAGCAAATTGTAGTTTGTGGTATGAAGTGGGTTTGATGTTTTCTGCTAAAGTTATTGTTATTATAGGAAAGTAGGGAAGAAAGAGCAAAATTCACCATTTCTGTGTGAGGTGGGCGAATATTGTGAACACAAACTTCCTTCAAATGTCACTACTGTAGTGTCTATATGGGCAGGTAAATGTGTGTAAAATGGAGCAAGAACAGATTGTGGCATCTCTTGTTTTTTAAAATTGCCAAAAAGAGTTGCCTTAATATCATCTCTGCACCAGCAATGATAACATCACTCCCCCTTTATAAACAGCAGTGTCAAATCTAAATGTCCGGTCTAAGAACTAGTTCAGGAAACAGTCTGTGTGTGTTTGTTTTTTTTTTTCCCCTCCTGTCTGTTCTGAGTTTAAAATAATTTCAGCATTAGAGTCAAAGGCATTAGAATTGCTATGGAAATATTTAGATTTTCTTTCTTCTTTTTGTTCCTGTAACTTGAGGTTGGTAAAAACAGATGTTTGCAATGTAAGTATTGATGCATCTTGAGAACTGTGGCAGCCTGCAGCTGCCAGGGTTATGGTGATGTTCCAGTTTTTTAAACTACTAGAAACCCAGGATGGGATTTATTTGACAAATGTAAACATTTATATCTAAGTCAGGAGCTAAGCCTAAGGCTCCTTTTGCAGCCAGCAGAAATCTAGACAATATGGCCAGTGTAGTCTGTGGTGCAGTTCTTCCCATCCCATCCCAAATATCCGAAATAGGTCAGATGAATTATGACTTAGAAGCACTTATTTCTTTCCAGTGGCTTAGAAGGATCCTAAGGTGGCAAAGTGTCTGCATTACAAGCACCAAATCTTAACCTCAAGTTTAAGAAATTGCTACCTCTGCCATCAAATCAAGGAAATTAAAGTACTGGGAAAAATAGTCTAACTGTTTTTGTTTAAATTTTTCTACTTAGACTGCTATGAAGCTACATTAATCACAGTTCTTTCCAATTATTTAGTGGGATGGGGATTAGGTATTTCTTTAAGAGAGCAGCCTGTGTTCATGGTTTCCTTGCAATATTTTGCAGTTCCAAAACTCCAAAGGCTTCTGGGAGAAACTCAACTCAAACTTGGAGAGTGTGAAGTATGCAGAGCCACACTTACATTACCACAATAATGTGCTTAGGAGGGAATGGCATAACCTTTCAGAAGAGGTAAATATGTGTGCACTGAAACAGCCTCCAGAGCTGCCTCTGAAGTGGGTGTTTTAAAGCCAAACACGGAAGAGTTAGCTTTTTTAAATTTGGGGGATAAAGAAATGAGAATCTAATTATGAGAAGTGCAAAGAGTTACAGTCATTTTACTTACAAGGCGCTTGCCTGAAAGTCTTACTCTGTTGAAATAATGCAATAACATAAACAAAAGCAGAGCTTGCATGTGTCTGTACTGTCATGTTCATTAGAAGTGTGCAAGTGCCTACAAGGGTGGGTAGTTGGAAGGTGGGTTGAAGCCCAGCTGTGCATTATTTCCATTCAGAGGGAAAACCAGCTTCATTTCTTGTCTGCATTGTATCAGAGAGTATTTTAACTGGTCTTCTACTTTGTTCATCTGTGCGGTTTTGTTTGTTTACAAACCAGATAGAGGAAAGAACCACCACAGCGTATTTGAGGAATATTTTTGAAAATGCCCAAAAGTAGGTACCATTTCTATTATATTTACCCTTTCTTGGTTTTTTAGAAGTATGTTGAAGGATTTAACATGCCATTTCAATAGCTGATTAGCTGTTTGGTTAGATATCTTACTTTAAAGGTGATTACTCAGCAGAAAATAAATTATTGGAATCCTTGTAATCACTACAGCATGATCTGAAATATCCAGGCCTGTAGAGTTAGTCAGTTTGTGGTAGGTATGAAGAGTTGTTCTTCTACAACCCAGGCTGAGATAATTTTTTAATGCTGATTAATATCTTTACTAAATGTAGTCATCTTTACAGTTCTTGGATTTCTTTAGCTGTCTTCTGAACGATTAAGGGATTATTTAAGCTTTTGAATGTTCTTATGAAATGCTTCAGAGTAATGCACGTGAAAAAAAAAGATTTTTGTTTTAAACCTCAGGGTACTTTCTCATTTGGACACTTGGGACTCTGGTAAGTAAAACTTGTCTCAATGTAGACCGTAGCTGTAATGTTTATTAAAATGCTTTCATCTAGCTTTTGCTGACTAAAGATAGGTGTGTTTTCAGCACTGCAGAGTTCATGACATTAAGATGAGCATTTATTAAATTAGAGGAAAAATGTTTTTCTGTTAGTAGTGGTAGGGTCATACACTGACTAGAAAACCTTTGAAAATAAAGTTCTTAATTCACGTTGCTCTAACAACGTAAGCAGTAAACCTTTGTCTGCCTAAGATTTCTTCTTCAGGACTTCTCTCCTTGAGCAGACTATCAATGCTATATTACTGCTGAGTCATATCTAGTTAAGCACCTTCACAACTCTAGAGCTTGTGTATGGTAGGAGATGGTGGCTGGTGAAAAATCATGATGTAGAGAAAGCAGGCATGTATTGAATTTCTCTAGGCCAGAATACTTGAGATTTTTTTTGGTTCCCCTGTCGTAAGTAAGGAAAACTGAATTTTGTAGTAAATTGTGTTCCTTCTGTTCCATCAGTGCCTCCCATGTGTCCTGCCGTTGTGCTGTGAAATGATGCTGGTCGAAGTGCTATTTAACTTCTTTTATTACAAAGAATTTTCAGTGCATTCATTCCCAGCCCCTAACACTGATTGTCTGTGCCCCCACTGGTTGTTGCCTTTGACTCTGACTTTGAGGCAGCCTGTGTTATCTTTGCCAGCCTCAGGTTCACGTTTTCCTAAGATGCTAATTGATGAAGACGTTAGGTGTTTAACTGTTACTAGAGAATATCTAGGTAGCTGTCAGCTGGAAACAAGCCTCAGTGTAGTGCATCTTCCCTGTAGATGTTTCTTCAGGTCCTTTAAAATCAAGTGTCCTTGTGCTGTTAAGGGGAGAGGTAAATACATTTCAAGGTGAGCAAAGATGGTTGGAAAGAACTTAGTAAAAAATTTAGTGCTTGGATCTATAAAATATTGATTTGAATTTATGGTACATGATGAAATGCAAGATTGCTTTTTCTTCATTTGTTAGTAGACAGGAAGCACTGAATAGGAAATACAGGGTATCAAATTACAGTAGATACTGTAACCTCCTTCCAATTAGTCGGAAAAGTTTTGTTCTTTTACAAAGTGGTCAGCAAATCTGAGTAAGGGAAGCAGCCTAGGAGAACAAGGAAAGTGGGAGGTGATTCTGTGGGGTATTTACTTTGTGTCTAGCCATTTCCTTATAAAACCCAGGCAGCTGTTTTGGCTTGTTTATTTGTAAATGACAAGTTCTAAATATCATATGCATTAGCGCTGGTGCTACCAGAAGGTTCTCTGAGCCCCTTTGCTCTACTGAATCACCATGCTGTGATGACCATCCCTTAAGAATCGGAGGAGAGAGTAGTGCAAATCAAGTGTAAAGTGGTGTTGACAGGCTTGTTCTTCCTCTGTGCTTATTGTTAAGTGCTTGAGGAAGAAGGTGGCAGATGCAGGGTTATTTTCCTTTCCACAGTTGTCTCTTATACAGTCCTTGATTCTTCTCTGTCTTAGTTCTGTAGGTGAGTAGATCAAACCACAACTTCTGTTTGCTTGTGTGTGTTTCTACGTACTTGTGAAGCTGGTTGAAGTCTCGTGGTATTTCTGTAGCATCGTGCCCTTGAATGACTCTTGCTCTTGTTTATTTCAGAGGAAAGGCTAGCACCTCTCTTTCAAGAGGAAGATTATCGGCAGCAGTTACTAATGGGACTGGTATGTGTTTTATCTCAGTGTGCACTAGAGGACGCACAGTCTCAACAAATGTAAAGAGTAAGCTTCTAACTTTCAGCGCGGAGTAGGAGCTCCCTCAAAGTAGCTATTTTTTAACTTTTAGAGTTCATAATCACGACATCATGATATCATTTTAACAGCTGATGATATCACAATGCATTGGGGGAAACCAGCAATGGAAAGTTGATTTGTCAAAATGCTTTTTGCGTAAAACTTTTTTGGGTTTTGCAAGTTTTTTCAAACAACTTTTCTTTGTCTGGAAACTGCTATTTCATCCTCCTGGAGCTGATCTTAATCTTCTTTAATCTTAATCTGGCTACTCTACATCCTTAAAACACGCATAGGTGAATTTCCCATCCACTGCTTCCCTTAAAGGGGAGATCACAGATCTTGTTCCTCATTTTAACACTTTTTTTACTGTCTCCTTCTCCTTCTGCCTCACTTCTAACACTGCTTTGGCTATTCTGAAACCCTTTCCCCTTTTTCACTGTTTTCACTGATACTTTCCCCAAAGGATCTACCATCCTGGTGCTTCTGGGTAGTAAATCCAATCTCAAGACTCTACCTGTCCTACCTCTGTCAAAATATACATCTTCACTCATCTGTTGTTCTCTTACTATTAAAACCAGATAAAACTATTCAGCAAGCACTGAAAAGTCTCAGCACTGCATCTTTGAAGAGAATATCAGTGCTGTCCTGTCTGTCCAAATCTAAGGAAAATTTTCATTCTTTGCAGTCTAGTCTGCTTGTTTCTAAGTTCTACCTCATTCTCTGAAGCTTTTCTACCTTTCTTCCCTGCAGTTAATTTGGATAGATGCAAAAAGTAGGTTGCTGCTGTCCTTTGTGCTTTCCTAATACTACCATTGCTGTCCTGACACACTGAGATTAATCCACTTGTAAACTTCTTGAGATAGAGATTTGATTTGCTTACGTATTTGCTTTGAAGCAAATAGCACTTCACAGTAATTCTCAGTAAAGAACCGGCATGGACTTCAGTTGCAATCAAAGCTTCATAAGGTTGGAGATTATTTCAGAAAGAAGAGGGTAGGGAGTGGCACGGACTGTATGGTAACAAATGTCTTCTTTAAAATGCTTTGCAATTAATGTTTAACCTAAAGTTGCCATTAATCACTCAGGTTTTGGCTACTACTACAAACTGTACTTGTGCTAGTTTTCTCTGTCATAAAATCCTTCAGGGTTTTTTTGTATGTAATTAAATACTTACATTCTCGAGATTCAGTGTTCACATCCTTAAAATCCTTCTTTCACCCTATTCACTTGGCTTGACCAAGAGAGCTATAAGAACTCTGTCAATGTCATTGAAAGTTTAATTTAGCAGTCGTTTTGCTGAATTTGCACCAAGGAACCATTATGAATATTCCGCTCTGCTGTTAAATTTAGCAAGATTGAACGTTACTTGAAATCTCACTCAGAATTGAGTTTTGTAAAGGGGAAAGTTTCGTGCTAATTTGTGTTGATCAGATGGAGCTTTTGCATCTTTTTGAAGAAGCCACAAGGAGACAGAATTGTCTTTTCTTTCTAGATGGTTGCTCAGCTGAAGGATCACCTTATGAGACATCTACTATATGTAGGAAAAAAGAAGATCGACCAAATAGTTTTGGATTATGTTGCAAACCTGGTAGGTTTGATTTCATAGTCACTATTGTGAGAAAACATGTATTTGTTGGGAGGGAGTGTCTTGGGTATGTATTGCATGTGTGTGCAGTCTGTGGTGGGAGAAGATAATTTTTAAGATGTCTAACCGTATTTTGATGCTTAATATTGTTTATATTGATGAAGGAAATAAAGATACTTTAATAATATTAATAAGAGTTGTATTAGTTACTGATAACAGAGAAGAAACAGTTCCCTTTATAGCTTGTACAAATATGGTCTACTCCCAGAAGTGAAAATGTGAACTTATCGTGAAAGTTGAGAGAATGGTCTTAAGATCTGTTTCAGTTCCTGTGGAATACGTTGCTGCATGTTGTGAATACTGGAAGTGCCATCAGGCGAAATACAAATTAACAAGAAAAGATTTCTCTCCAATATGGCATGAGAGTAAATTGTCACTTCTCCTGCTATTGACTTAGATGGACTTTTTGTGTCTGTAACAGGAGACAGTTTTGCCATGTAAAAAAAAAAATCCATATAAACTACAGCAAAAAGGTTTCTTTAAAAATTCTTAATTTTCTGTCTTTCATCCTTTTAAGAGAAACTTTAAAAAAAAGCAGGAAAAACTGTGACTGTTGTGCATACTGTATCTGGTTTAGTCTGTCTCAATGTCATATCCTTTAAGTGCAGAAGGCAGAGACTAGAAGAGCTCACATGGCAAACAGTAAATCATGTTCTCTGTCTTTGTCCTAGCCCTGTCACTTGATTCAGCAGAAACTCCCCACAGAGCTGTTTTCTAGGAATAGGAATCTTGGGAAAAGTTCTTGAGGCTGCTGGTGTCTCTTGTCTGAAGTCGTGTGCAAACCAGTTGTACTTTTGATATTACAATGTTCTCTGAGCCACTGTAGCTTCCACTTGAGGTTACTGACTTTTCTATTCAGGCCTTTCTCTATCGCCTGGCAAGTTGTTTGGCTGGCAACTGGCAGTCTTTTTTTCTGTATCTTTACAGGAAGGCAAGAAAAAACAGTGACTGATCAAAACAGAAACAGTACAGCATGAGCCAAAGCTTTGTACCTGAAAATGGTGCTGAAAAAAAAAGTAGAATGTTTGTTCTTTCATTTGTTTTCTAGTTATCATTTATTCATTCTTAATGTAAACTAAGATAAAAAATGTGAAAACAACTCTGCAACCTTGATCTGCACATCTAAATTATGATAGATCTTGCAGTCCAAACAAGTCTCGACCCTCTCCACAAGCAAACTCTTAGCTCTTTGTGGGGGGTTAATTTTCTTTTTTTTTTTATATCATTCAAAGCAAGAGTTCTGTCAGTTCAGCGGACTTCTAATTCTTGGAAAAACTACTATAAACAAGATAAAATGTATCTAAAAATTGCTTCTGCCCTCTGGGTGGCACATCTGAGATGCTGTTTGGAAATCTTTAGAGATTATTTCATTGTTAGACTTGGGTTTTCCTCATCCTGGTCAGAAACTCTTAAATCTTAAACCTTTCTATATCATAAATGTTTGGAACTTCTACAGAGGAATGAACTGTTTTGATTTTCCAATGGTTTTCTGTAGCATGAGCAATGTGTAGCAGAGCTACTGAAAATAACGAAATGCGAAGAGGCTCGATGTGAGGCTTGTTTGTTTGCTCCTATAAAATATTTTTTATCGCATTAAGGAGCAAAGGAGTGGCTGAGAATAGGGCTCCGTTGTGTGTAGCCACTGTGTAAATCAATGGCAGCTGAAGCTGGAGTAGCCAAGACATGAGAGCACCAACAGTTCCTTGTTAAACCACAGACCAGTGGCTGCTGCTGCCAGGGAACTGTGTGTATTTGTGTACGGAGAGGTAACGTGAGGAAGTGTGAATGAAACGTCTCAGAGGGAATTCCCTTGTTTGCAAAGGAAGTCTGCAAAGCCCAGTTATGTCTCGTTACATGCCACCCAGGCTGCAGTAGTTGTTTATATGCCCATATTCTCTCTCCCCTCTGTGATCGCTCTATCTTAGCTTTACTCCTTTTCTATTTCACTCTTTTCATTGCAATGGGGCAGGAAAGGGAGGAAAATAACTTGCAGTAGTGTGACATTTGCTGCCCTGACAGCGAGTGGAGGGGAGGTAGAGCAAACAGCCTGTGCTGCAGGACTAGTGTAAACTATTGAAACGTCCCTGAAAGTTGTTGTAGCGGCTGCACCTTTCAGTGATGTCTGTGGCTGGCTGTCATCTGATGTGGCCTCGGCTGCAGAGAAGACAGACAATATGAGTTTCCTCAGAAGGAGGAGGACTGCCTCATATTCCCTACGTAGGAGGGGTTCTGGAAGACAACAAGACCTGATTTCACTCTCTTTCTCCTTTGCTCCTGTTTCGTCTTTGGCTGCTGTCTTGTTTTTCCTGTAGAAACAGGGCAGTAGCTGGGCATTTGTGGTTCCAAAGGGCTCCAGTGGAAGCTTGGAAATGTAGATGTTTCAAGGCAGCAAGGTGCTTAGCAAATGTCAGCCCTACTGCATGCACTGTCTTGCTGTTGATTGTATTTTCTCTCACTGGTTTAGAGCACTCCAAGGGAAGTGGCTTCTGATACTTGCCCAGAAAAACCTCACCTTGTACATATTTGTTGCTAAATGAAAAATCACTTTGAATTGAAGCTGTGGGTTTAGCTTTTAAGTTGGGTACCCCAGAGTACCCACTGCTAGCCTTGGAGAGGAAGCTGCCTATAGTCCCTTTGTAAAACAGGTAATGTTTCCTTTGTCTCATGGAAGTTGTCCTGTGTGTTATACACTGAGAAAGTTTGAGTCAGCCTTCTCTCTCTGCCTGCATTTTCTATGATATCCATTGTGGCTGATATCCAAAGCGAACAGAGGGTGTCATGTCACAAGCATTTGTGTATTTAAATGTGTTGTGATTGATGTTGACTTAAGAAGTTGTCTTTTTGTACCCTGTGAAAGCCATACAGTTTATATTATTGTGAAACAAAGAATATTCATTCTGGCATGTCATAACTGTGGAAACAGTGTTGTGCAAATAATAAGAAGTGATTCTGGAGTTGTTAAGAAGCCTCCCTTCAACACAACACTGATTTTTCAGCTCCAGCTGCAGGTCCTGGTGCAGAGGCTTTAGCTGCACCCTGTGTGGTGGCCAGAGATGAAAGTCATTCCAGCAGCAGCTGCTGTTCTTGTGACCATTCTCTGAAAAGTGAAAAATCACTCATTTTCTGAAAAATCAGTGGGGAAAATTTGGCATACTCTGAAGAGATTAAACTGGAGCTTTCCATTGCACTTGGGAAATACCAAGATGGAAAGTATTAGGCAGTTATGCTGTGCCAGGTAGCTGTGCAAGGCTTGATGTGGTGGTGGAGGGCAGAGGGAAATGGCTACTCTGTAGAATTACCTTGGCCAAGCTACAGAGAGCACTGGGGAGCATTACTGAAGACCAGTATTCCTGTTCCAGCCTTTGCCTATGAACTTCTATGTATCTTGTTTCCGTCTCGCTCAGGGCCTGTGACAAGTTAGAGGTTGGAGAGGGCAGAGCATATGAGGAGAAAACAGAGTTGGTGGAAGGATTCCTGGATTTTGGCCATCTTTGGGGGAAAAGGTTTTCTAATTTCTTGTGATGCCTCTCTGCAAAATGGGGGCAACACTTGCTTCCTCAGAATTTCCTGGGATTGATTAGTGTGCTTTGAGGCCCAGAGATAAAAGGCATAGAGGAAGCGCCTCAGCTCTCTTACTGAGGTACGGAAGTGGTGGCACGTGACAGCCGTGAGGGAACAGCTAGAGGAAGCTGTTTCAGCTCTTTCGTGCGTGGTTTCTCTCTTTCAGCTGCAGAAGCTTAGATGACCCAAGCGAGGATGGGGCTTGTGGTTGACTGTCTGTGGCTGGAGGCCAGCCTGGGACTGCAAAGAAACAACAGTATGGGCCAAGGGTTTTTTTTAAAACTTTACTATGAACAGAAAGGAAACTCAGTAGAGGAGGAGAGACATTTCTTTGTCTCGTCTTTCCTTCTTGCCAGGGCTGGATTTGTGATTCCTCTTGCAGGCTTATTTAATCAAATTGAGTTCTCCATTGCCTTCATCATTTTCGAGTTTTGTGTGGGTCCTCTGGTCCTTTCCTTGCCAAACGCACAGTCACTTGGACATGCAGCTTTGGCTTTCATGGCAAACAGATCTTTGAGAGTTTGATGCAAGAGCATGAGATCCTAAGAAGCATGATTTGTTAAGATGCTGTAGGTCTTGCACAATGCTTTGGTAAGCTGGAAGCACTTATTTATATTTCTGGAATAGGACAATTCAGTTATGATGCAAATTTTAATCCATTTCAAACCCCTAGATAGAAAAGGTACCTGAAATCTTAATAGGAGTCTCACGAGACCCCCTAGAAACATTCAGTCTTTTCTTTTTTTGTTTTAGCTCAGTCTGGTACATCGAATAATGAAAGAAATTTGGAGGAGATACAAGCTTCATTCCTGCATCCTCTGCTTGTGAGCAAGTCATTTGATAAAGTTTTCACCCTGCCTTTTGAAATATAGGTGTAATAATTTTAGTCTTCAACAGCAGTTACTTGCTTGAACAGCCAGTGCTTACTGTGCTATGAATGTTGATATCATTGTCATGTGCTCTTTTAACAATCCCACTGACCCTCTCTAAACCAACATGAGTATTTGTCATAAAAGCAGTTTTACAGCTGGAGTTCAAAGTTGCTGAGTTCACTGTGGTTTTAAGCTGGGTTAGTGGATGTTGAACACTTGTAAAATCCATGCCACTTATAGCAGCACTCAAAATATTTCACCTGTTGTTGATACTGGGTGCTGCTGAGAGACTTGTAAATATGTGGTAGTGTTGGGGGCAGGGGCAGAAGGGCAACACCAGACACTTGGCGTGTCAGCACTGAACAGCTAGTGCTGTCAGACACCTCACTAAATGAGAGAGCATCCCACAGCAATTCACCCAGAATGCAGTGCACGTGCAGTACAACAAACTGACCCCATTTCCAGGAGTGTGTGGGCATCTCATGTTCTTAATATGTTGCTGCTTTGTTAAATACAGTGATGAGAGAGGAAGTGCAGGCGAGTTTGCTGTGTTCCATGTTATGAGTCGGATTCTGGAAGCTGCAAATGGCATGTGCATGCCTTTACCTCCTGGTAAGTCCCATGTTTTGCTGTTTTAAGTGTAAGTGAGGAGAGCAATACTATGAATTCCTCTCAGAGGAGCAGTATTTGCAGCACGTCTGTCAAGTTAGCTTTGGCAGTACTGAAATCTATTCAAGACAGTTACAGAGGGGAAGACACTCTGTAAACATGAAATGAAACAAAACTGAATAGTTGCTACAAATAGAGACAAGAAGACAGAGGTTTAGTTCTCAGTTTGCAGCTTCCGGTGGAATGCTTGGGCGCAGTTTTAGCTTAGAACTAGGATTTGGACTTCTTTCACTTATATATTTTTCTTAGACAACTGGACTTACACTTATTTTTCTTGACAATTAGTGTCAAGGGCTACAATGGAAAATCCTGTCGTGGAGCAAAAAAATGAGTTTTTCTTCTGATAGTGTTGCCCTGCTAGTATTTTTCAGCTTTATACTGGAAGGATTTGCTCCAGCCTTGATGGAAGGGGCTGATCTCGATAGCTGACCATTATTTCCTAGAGCTCCTCAGAATCATTTAGTCTTGCACTTGCTTATTTTTGATAGGGGAAGACTTTTTAACTTCTTAATGCTTTCTGATTCTGTTTTGATCTCTCTAGTTTGTATTTCATGATCTGTCTTCAGTCTTTGAAACTGTTTTTGGTATGAGATCTTCCCTCAAACACACATTGTGTGGGTGGAAATGATGGCACATAATGGTGTCACGTGTTGGAAGACCTGATGTTAAGTGAGAAACTGAAGTCTTGATGCTTCCTGTGCAAATATGTGGGTGGCAGCCACAGAGTGAGGGTGGTGAGTCCTCAGACTGGAAGGAGAGAGGAAGATAAAAGACAAATTGGTAGCACAATTCAGATATAAGGGAACAGCTTGGAGGTGTTTAATGACAGTGTATAACTATAATGACTGTATTCAGTCCCCTTGGCTTTCCTCTCTCTGGTGGGATTGTGTTTGAGGGGACTTAAAGAGCACCTAAATGAGATTAAATCACTTCTGATAAACTGATTTTCTCACCAGCTAGAAACAGGCAGAAGTTAGAGTGTTTGCTTTAGACAGAGCAATGCCAGTCTTTAATACAGACTTAGAAAAGAATACATATTATTATACCAAACAAATATTTTGTCTTTTGTAGGTTTCCACACTCTGCACTTGGGACTTGGTGTTCGATGTCTCCCTCTGCACACCCTCCTGCACTATATTGATATTGGAGTCTTGCATTTGACAGAAACATGTGTCAGGAAATTACTGAGAGGTACAGCGAGCTTCATGCGTTTCATTTTTTTACCAGCCAGCTAATTGGGAGTGGTATCCATTCAGCCATTCTAACTCAGACACAGGATTTACTGCCCAGGAGACTCAATTCTTGCAGAGTGCTTTTTCAGTGAGAGCTGGAGCTGATGGCATTGCCCAGCTGAAAGGAGAAAATCTGGGCTTGGTATATATGATTGAGCCTTACTGTAGTAGGCAGAGAAATACCCGTTTGGAGAATTGATGTTTATAATTTTTCCACTTCAGAATGAAATAGAGAGGGAGACAAACTGGCACCTGCAAGCACAGTATGTGTTATACCTGTGTTAATTGGCTTTTTGAGATCAGAATGGAGGAAGAGGGACCCAATGTGCAGAGTTAGTCTGTGCCTGGTCTTGCTAAATCAAATATAGATATGGAGAGTTCTGCTTAGTCACAACATGTTTGAATTACTGTATAAATGGTTACATAAAATAGTGAAGTTCCATGCAAATATACAGAAAAATATTTATGTAAACAGTATAAAGATAAATAAGACTCCTAAGAGCCGTTATTTCAAATTAAAGTTTTCACTTAATTACAGAAATGATATTTATTCAGAATGTCTCAAGTGAAAGTTGGAAGTTTCTATTATGTGTTCACCACTAATGTAAGTGGGGTTTGTTTTTTTTCCTTTCTCTTGTAGATCTGGACGACACTGAAAAGAATGAAAAGCTGAAGTTCAGTATTGTCATGAGGCTTCCTGAGGTAACTAATAACTTTGGATATAATTTCCTTGACCTTGATATCCACAGAAAATTGCTCCTTTAGCATAGGATCATACCAGTGGAAGACATAGCTGTGATTCAAATAGGGCACAGATATGACCTGAACCTCCAGTTTCTCCATCTGCTGCTCATGGTCAGTAGGGTACCCTGAGAAATTACACATCTGTCCACGGTTTTACTCTTACAGTCTCTGCACTACTCTGCAGGAATCAAATAGCCAGGACTGACACTGTTCCTTTGAGTGCTCATCTGTGTAAAGCAATGATGGCTTGATGGAATTTAAGAGGATGTTGTGTGTGGCTGTGTTTTATAGCATCCAAAAATGCTTTTCTCACTTGTCACCTCTGCATTAGACTTCATTAAATTTATCAAATATATTCAAAAGCCAGTACAGGAGAAGTTGTAAAATCTGACTGTATCACAGCTCTCTGGTGGGGACTGAATTACAAGATCTTGCTGTCTGAAATCTCCCAGACTCATGCATCAGTAAGATGACTAGTTTACTAATTCCCGATATGCCATTAGAAGTTCCAGCAGAATGGGAGATTGACTCCTCCTTTTCCCCTTTTGCTCTTAGTGCACACCACAGCACTGCAGAGGAAGCACAACATCTCAATGAGCAGAGGAAAAGCAGGGATTCCCCCTTGGGGTGTGCCTTGCTGTGAAACAAGCTTTTCTCATCATAAATTGCTTATTGTTTGCACATTAGGGGCTGTTACTTCTGGTTCAAATGCCCAGAAGTGCTGCTTTGGTTGTCCTTGAACAAGGGCTTCTTTATTTGGCAGCAGTTTTGAGAAGGGGTAGGGAAGGAGAACTCCACAGGACGTTCTTTGTCCTCTGTATCTTGTTTTGGGCATGGCTTGGTGAGCTGGGGTCAGCGTGGGGCCTCTCTGAGCTGTCAGCCCAGGCCTGTTGGGTGGGGAACACCATTTGATGCAAGGGGCTGAGCTGTGAGTGCTTTAGGGAACACACACTGCCAGTTATGCACAGTGGGCTCAGTGCCTTATTGAATCTATTTACAGCTTTGGGAAGAAACGCAGGGAACAGTTTGTTTGCCAGAAGGGCACTTTGGGGTGACTTGCACTATTTTGAGCAGGTTACATTCACTACATGACTTCAGTGGCATCAGAAGCAAATCTTTATGCACCATTGAAACTGTTCAGCATTTCCTAAATGAACTCTTTCAGTAGTCTCTGTTGCAATACATCAAAGTGAGGGGGAAACAGAGTGATAGGGAAGATAGGAGGTGGAGCTGATTTCACAGTGTCTTCATATTTGTTCACTTATTGGTTAGGACTGGAAGCTTTGGGATATCTGGGTTTGAATCTCTCTTGCCTTTGGGAATATGATAAAATATCAATTTTATCAATTCCTAGGATGATGTCCTACATAATGGGATGCGAATTGTGTTCCCCCTATCTCTTGTTTGCATTCTGCTTTTGTAAGATTCCTTTGACTGAGGCTGAGAGAAGCCCTATTCTGACTGGAACATTGAGGAATGGAACATCTATGTTATTCTTCGAAAGATGAATGGAAGCAAACCAGAGTCACAGTAAAGCATAAATGGGCCATTTTAAGTCTTAGTTGGCACTTAAGTGCACGTGCAAAGTGGGACAGAGGTAATGAGACAGACTGATAGAAACTTACTGAGTAGCTCAGTGGGTATGAAGTTGTAAGGTTTTGATGGATTCCCATGTTTTGGAAGCATAATGCAGTCTCTTAGTTACTGGCTGTGAAAGAAAGGCTCCATAGCTAAATATGATGACATCTTAGCTCTGATGACATCAGAGTCTGAAAGCTATGCTGCAGCCTGGATTTTGTTTCTGGATTTTCTCTTCTTTTCCCCTCCTAAGTTTCCATTGTCCTGTGTTTGTTCTCAGGTTTTGGGTTTTTTTTCCTTTATTAGGCTCTTGGTCTAAAGGTCCGTCAGTTTTGGAATCATCCAGTAAATGCCAATTTCATTGCACAGAAATATGTGAAACTGTTGCTTGAGAAGCCGGGGAAGAGGCAGGTAAGAGCACGTGGGACTGTTTTTGATCTTGTACTTTGGCTGTGTTGAGCTTCCCGACCATAAAATACTGAAGATAACACTGAAACTTGGCACTGTGCAACTTTATGAACTAACATGATAAATTCTGCCTTACAGTGTAGCAGGCCTCTCCCTGACAGACTCTCAGTCCCTGTGGAGTTTTTGCCACTTAACTACCTGACTAATATGCTGGCAGAGATAGAGAATCAAGGTAAGGTTAATTCTGTACTTTGGAAGACAGGTCATTGTTACCCTTTGATGCTCACACTTAACTGTATCCTGACTGTATGAACCATAACTGAGTTTTAAAGCCATAACTGAGGTACAAAATTCCAGTGATGTCTGAACAGGTAGGTTTGGTCCTCTGCCTGCTGATGGGAATGGTCAGGGGGCTTCTTCACTGCATAGCCTTTCATCCACATGCTCTCTGTTGAATCCAGTTAGCAAATGGGCATTTTTCAGAACATGTGTAGTGAAATGTGGTTTATGTACAAAATGGTGGCAGCTGTTCTGTGTTCAAAGGGGGAGAAGAGCTTGTCCCTTATTTATACCGTATGGTGGCCAAGAGGCAGCTAAAATCACACCTTCCACCTCAGAAAAGAGCACTGAGATCACTAGGTTAGGAGGTGCTCTGAAGTAACAGGCATTTTTTATTTCAATGCTGTTCCTTTTTGTTTGAAATTAAATTTAAATTGGCTAGGGCACTTGCTTCACCCAGTGAAGCCAAGCATCTGAAGATTTCCACTGAAAAATCAAAATGCATGAAGGCAAGTGCTGTACTTTACAGCATTGCTGGCTATGCCTATGCTAATAAACAAAATAAAATCAGAATAAGGACCTGAAGGCTAGAATGGGGTTGTTTGTTTGTGTGAGTATCATCCCTTTTGGGGAGGAAAAGATGTTAAACCATACAGAAGCATCAAAATATACCTTGGTCCATTTTAGATACTAGCACAAACATGGCCACTGGGCTTAACTCTGGTTTTGGATCTCCAGTGTAGAATTAGCATGGAAGTCCCTGACAGCCTCCAGAAATGGTCTGTCATTTACCTAGACCCCACAAACAGGAGCGTTCTGCCATGGGTGAGCATAGAAATGCCTCCACTGAAAGCTGTAGGTGTTTTGTGTAAAGGAAAACACAGGTCCATCTGTTACCTTACTGGTCAGGAGAGCAGATCAAGGTGTTCCCTAGACTGCAGGGCTCGGTGCACAAGAACACCCAGCATTTTGTAAGCACTGACTTTCTCACCATGTTTTTCTAGGTGTGCATCCATATGAAAAACAAGACCAGGTGAATGTAAGATTTGTAGAGGAAACAGCACTCAAACACACCATGATGCTTTTGGGCCTCAAATGTTCCTGAAATAACCCGCTGTCAAAGAAAGCAAACCGTGGTGCTCTTGGATAAAAGTGTTAGCTCAGAAGTGTGCAACCAGCATTTTTGTGTTTGTTTTAAATGTCCTAATAATCTGCAGTTTTGTGTACCCACCATTACTGACATAAGCTACACAAAATATTGTTTGGTGCAAGGTACTAAGGCCAAAACCACTGACTTCTAGATAAATCCTAGAGAAATTTGTCTGACAGAAACCCAGTTTTCCAATGAAATATATCTGTGGTTTCAGTGTTTCATGCTGAATTGGCAAATAAGTGGAACTGCATCGCTTATCAAAACACAATAGGAAAATCGGTATTTATATTGACTATTTTAACCAGATCGACAATTCTGAAACAGGTAGTCCAATTGTATTGCACAGTAATGAGAAACCAGTAAATGTTTTGTCGTTTTCTTGGTGTGTTTATGTAAAGTAAGTTAGAAGAAGTAATGACTCTGTCTCTGTATATAATGCAATAGTAGTGGGGTGTTCATTCCTTGTGGTGGCTGTGTGTTATCTTACAGTACTTGTGCCTCTGGAGCTGGAGTCTAATACATTCAGTTTTGTGATTGGCACAAAAAGTCATCTTCTTAAAGAGAACATGCTGGGGTTAGTTGCGTTTTTAAGAGATGTATAATATTGTAAGCAATACAGAATAAGAAAGAAGCTCTTCAGAAATTTAACTTAGCATTGGCATGGACAGAGTTTTTTACTTGAGTCTTTCCTTACAGCTTCTAGTGTTACAATTCAAACTGCAGCTTCAAAACAAAGTGATGAAGATTTTTTTTTCTTTCATTTTCAGCTTTTCTTTATATATAAATGAACCAGTATTATTTGTTTCGTTGGTTTGTTTGGTTTTTTATGTTCTGACATGTGACAATAATTTATCATAGCAATAGCAGTCCACTCTGCAGAGCAAATCTTAAGTTCTGACATGCAGGATTTCTTCACTCTTTATGGGATTTAAAGACATCTCTATCAAAGTTTCGGCCTATTAAACTGGTAAAATCGTTGACAATTTGATAAATTTTGGAGGTTTCAATACCTCTCTTCTGATATTCTCTCTGATGCTCCCTGTTCCTAACCAATGGAATTAAAAGATCCAGTTCTCAGGAGCGGCTTGGCAGGTTCATGGTCATTCCCTTGTCATTGCCATCAGCAAAACAGGAGCTGTAACTTTCTCAGTAACTGCATATAGGGAAGGAATATTTTTCTCAATGTAATTAAATTGTGTCTGGCAAGCGTAAACTCCAGGGCTAGAGTGCAGAACGCGATGTCAGTGTGCTTGTGTAAGTTCCAGGGACTTTGTTTGTATTATATTAATAATGAGAGATTTTCTAGACTTTACTTTTTAATAAGATGTATTAGAAAATATAACCAGATGCAATAAAACTTCACCAGAAAAGAAAACAAGTGTAGTATGTTGATCACTCATTTTCTTAACATTTTAAAGCACTGCACTGCATGTGGGATACCAGGCTCCTCCTGTCCAGGAGAAGGGAACTCGTATCACAGGCTATTTAACAGTGCTTCTGGCATTAGTGTCTTTGTTTTCAATAAGGAATTTGGCTGAATAATAATGGACTTTACCTGAGTGCAGTGTAAACGCTATTGACCCCAGAGAGTCAGCAACTGGTACCGGCCTCTACTGCTGTAGCCGCTGTCTCTTTAGATTTCAGTTGGCTTCACAACAGGTTTTCTGAAGTGCCTTGCGTTGGAACTAGACTCACTTGGCTTGAAAGGAGCCAAAGAACCGCAGACCGGCAGCAGCAGGGGACCATATTCATCACCTGGGGTATAGGCGGTCATGTGGCCACAGCTGGTCACTGCAGCTTGTTCTTCTTCTGCTGCACGCTGCCAAAGAAACAGATTTTGATCACTTTGTGATTATGTGCTGTAAAATTCCAGTACTCCTGAGCCAAGGTACAGAATGTCTGAGAAAGGAAGCACTATTAGTCTAATCCTTTGCAACCAGCAAACCCAGAGGGGTATTAAACGTTTGTTGAAAGGAAAGCATGAGTTATTGACCATGTAGGTGTGAGTTTATCTTTCTAAACAGTGTACAGTTTGAGCTTCTAATACTCATGTTATTTGTGAAGAAAGCATATTAGATCAACTAATAGAAGTTGTAATAACCACAGAACATCTCGGGAACAAGATAATAGTTCTGATGCTTAGAATGTGGCTGTATTTATGTTGACAGCAGCTGTTACTGAGTACTGTTACTGCAGTGAGCGTGTATCTACAGCTCTGAAAGGAAATGGAGTCATAGCATGAGGAGAAGTGCTAATGACACAGAAGTTTCTTATTACAGAACAGTTTTGTTGCAGCAGTTCTGCCTGACATCAAGTGCTTTAAGTGCTTATACAGTGTATTCCTCACCCAGCTTTGTGTGCCCTTCTGATTTCCTAAAGGATTAGTATGGTAAAGCTATAATTTCCCATCAGCAAGAGTTCCTAATTTCACACGTCTCACTTTTATATTACGGGAGCTTTCTGCTCAGGGATCACTGATGGCCTCAACTAAGGAGGTGCAGTATCCAGCAGGGTAGGACTGAAGTGCTGTTCGGTGCGCTACCCTGCTGACCCTCCGTGTCTCGCCCAGCAATCTGATTTCCTGCTACTTCTGCTCTGATGTTCACTACATCTGGTAGGTGGAAGATGCTAAACTTATTTTTCCTGAACTCCACACCATACCTTTTGCAGCTTTACCTTGAAATCAAGTGGAAAGCGGTAATTTCACTGGTGACTGTCTCACATGTCATCCCAAACATGGTCACACACGCATTAATAATTGAAGGCAAGTCTTCTTTTCTGTGTACCCTCTCCTTAAGAGTCACTGACCATTTCTGAGCAGTGCACCTGACTACAATCATGACTCCAAACCCCACGCTGTGTAGTTGTAGTTGTTTCTGTACCGTTATCTCCACTGAATCCCAGAGCTCCATGTTGTCACACAGCAGCCACACAGCAAGTTAGCCCAGCTCTTTCAGAAAAACAAGCAAGAACAGGGAAAAGAAGGGGCTGAAGATCTAAAAGCAATATACGGCAGAAACTTACTTTCACTCTGGCTTCAGCTGCTTCTTTTTGCATCTTCTCATTGCGTAATACTTTCAACCATTCATTTTCTGTTTCCTTGGGGAGGGGAAGGCCTTGATCTATCCTTGACGTAACAGTCATCAAAAATTGTTCTTTGTCTCTCATTTCCTGCTGGAGCTTAATGACATGTGCTTTCCTCATGGATAGCTCTGCAACAAGACTTATCATCTCCTCGGTTCTGTCTTTTATCTTCTTCTGCAGGTTGTTTGTCTGGAATAAGTAACGACTGCTTTGTAGTTAGGGCTTCCCTCTAGATGCTACTGAGCATGATGGTTAGGTCAGTATTAAGTATGTGAAAACAAGTCCAACTTGACTTGGTTAAAAAATAGCTCCGTACATGAAAGTACCTTGATGAAACAGGATTTGTGTTTCCTGGGTATGCCCAGAACCACAGAAACTGGCAGCATAAGAAGATACAGAAAGCAAATCTGCGTTTGTGTCCTGCCCTTTTCAGCTTTACAGCAAAACTCCTGTTGCCCTCAGAGGCAGGGATTGAACCCAGATTCCAACTGACCTTCTGCGCAAGTAACTTTGTAATAAAGTTGCAATAAGCCTGGTCCTTACAAGACAATTGAGTGATAATGTGGGCACAGCGGGGCTGGGGTTGTGAAGTTATCTTAAGCAGGATGGAACAGACAAGAACAAGATGGAAATCTTTGAGTCTGACTGGAGACAATTTAAACAAAATAAACCCAGCAAAACTCAAATACTCATTTTTAAGTGACAAATAGGGAATTGGGAGAGTCAGAACAATCAGCTGTAACTTATGGCACATTGCCATTGTTACAGTAGCTATTAGCCCATGGCCATGATTTCCCAAACCCAAATAACAGCCTTGTTGTTTCTCCATCTGTGGAAAATGATATGTTTACTATAATTTTTTTTTTTGTTTTAACACTAAGTGCCAAACCTAACACCTAAGGAAAAAAAATCAACTCTGGCCTTGTTTTACATTAATGGCTTTGTATTTTTCTTCCCTCCCATCTTTCACTCAGTTCTTCTTTATTTGGAGCTTTTTCATCAAGGAGGTGAAGGTGAGAGGAATTTTGCTCTTCTCCAAACAATATTGGTGGCATTTAAAAAGAAATGATATTTCTTTCCTCTGTGGTTCTCTAAATAACAGAGACTTTGAGCCAGATACTGAGTTTATCTTTTTCTGTACTGGAGGAATATAAAGCTTGCCTGGCTTTTCACCACTTCTTTTAATCCATTACATGTTTGTTGTGGAAGGACTGTTACATACACACACAAAAGGAGAATTCTCCCAAGTTTCTAAGCACTCAACCTGAGAAATAACTAATCCTGGAGTCTGGGGAGATGATGCAACTATTTTTTCAATAAGAATGTGCACTTGCCTAATGCTCTTCCTGGGTCTGTATTGCTGGTATCACTAAATGTCTGTAATTCCTGAAGACTGACACATGACTTGTCTATCGATATTTCCAGCTGTAGTTTTGTAATTTGCAAGTGACTCATCTTACCTCTTGCCCAGATATTATTTAATTGCACATAGAATAGCAAGCAGCCCATGCACCACCCTTCTTACCCTTTTAGCTAACAGCAGTTTGTCCCTCTTTCCGTCCTCCACTGTGGCACAAACTCTGTCTGTCAGCCGGGAAACGTGCTCATAGAGAAAATCGATCTCCAGTAACTTCTTTTCCTTCTGCACCAGCTCCACCTGTAGCTGCAGAGAGAAGAATAGAGGGTGTAGGTAAATGGCAGGGGAAGGTGTTATACAAGGTGTTGGTGTTATTGATTTGAGAGCTGCTGCAATAATACCACTGAACAGCCATAAATAATCCCTTCACCATCTTTTTTTTTTCAGATTTTTCGCCTTCTCTACCAAGTATCAGGCCAAAGTTGGTTCAATTAGTTACTGGCAGTTGTAGTGTTGTTCTATATCAGATCAGGCCCTTTCTGAGAGCAGGGGGTTACGCCAGCATTACTGCTGCCTTACTGTGATAATCTTGAATGCAATGATTTTTATTTATTTTTAATCTTCTTGCTCATCGAGTCACACTGTAATGAGAAGGTTTTGGCTCTTGCTTTAAATACCTTTTCCCTACTGCTGCAAAAAAAAGAAATACAAGGAATTATATGCTTTAAAGCCTAAAAAAGAAAGTACTATGACATTAAAAGGACTTTAAAACCAGGAGGCTGAAAGAGAATATTTGAATTTATCTTATGACTCCAAGACACCTGGATGTTTAACATGCAGGTTGGCAACAGCAGGCTGTGTTGGATTTTCAAAAAGGGGACTTGGGTGTCTGTTCTGAGCTTGTTGGTACCTTAATACCTTCAGAGCCCTGTGTGAATCCCCCACTAAGTGAGGGGAGTTTTGTGCCCCTATAACTGAGACTGACAATAATAGATAAGAAAATACCAAGGTTGCTCATTCCATTCCTTTACTTTTGCCCCATGTGCAATACAGGACGTGCCCTGAAATTGGATCTTAAACTTTCTTCTGTTTTGAAGCCTGCTCTTGCAGTCCCTGGTGGTGCAGCTGCTTGGCTGGCCTGACTGCTGCTTCCACAAAGGTCCCTTCTGGGGTTCCTCATTCCACACGGAGACAAAGTAAAACCAGAGCTAGAGAAGGATGCTTGATCCTGTGGCACGTATGCAGACTTTGTTAAAAGGGTGGTGGGTCTGCCTCCCACTCACAGCCTGAGCAGTGTGGTGTAACAACTTATAGCCAGTTATTGAAGAACAATGACTTCATTTGTTTGCAGTCTATAATTCCACATTAATTTCCTTCTACTGCCTTTTCTGTGGTTTCCCATGGTGAAGCAGTAGGGTCTGCACTGAGGTGCCAATGATGTGAATGGATTGGCTAGCAGGGGATGCAACAGAGCCAAAATACCACACAGAGCCCCTCTTTTGCTCCCGTTCTTCAGCCTCTGCTGGAAGAAGTCAAAACGTCCCACACCCAGGTTTCCTGGAAAGCAGATGCTGGACTGGAGTTCCATCAATCCATCATAATTATTTTAATTCTTCTTCCAGAAAGTTTACTTTAAAAATAAAAGTTACCACTTGCTTTTTCTAATAGAGGTCAGTCAGTGTGAGGGATTGTGGTGTGAGAAGTGATGTTACCTGCTCAATCTTTTTTAGCAGCTCAGGTGGAGATAGGTCCTTCCCTCCCAACCTTCGCCTTCTCATCTCATTTGTGGGGTCTGCAAAGATTGCCTCCATCTGTTTAATCCTGTCCTTGCATTGGGAATACTAGGAAACAAAAAGCCACAAGAATTATTTTTTCAGATAAGAAGCTGGAAGTTCCACTCTTACACCATGACCAGAGATGGAAGTTCTCAGTCCCTAATTTATGCCAGGAGAACTTCACTAAAGCATCCTGGGTGTACTGGTGGGTGGCTGCACTGCCAACACCTTCGCTTGTAAGTAGGACTCAGGCCTTGCTGGGAGGTGTTTTGATACCCAGGTGGTCTAGGACTAAGCAAAACAATACTGGTCAAACACTAGGAAACATTTCCCTATGAAACGAGGTGGACATACATCATTCACCTGTCCTATGGCTAATGAACAGGGATTTGAAAAACAGTAGATTATGTCACAGGCCTTCCCTATAATGCACAAACATAAATCAGCTTCATCTTATTAGTAGTTTAAATGTCTTTAATGTGCGTTACCTTGAGTCATAAAATCATAGAATTACTAGGTTGCAAAAGACCCACTGGATCATTGAGTCCAACCATTTCCATCAATCACTAAACCATGCACCTCAGCACCTCATTCACACGTCCTTTAAACACCTCCAGGGAAGGCGAGTCAACCACCTACCTGGGCAGCCTGTTCCATCACCCAGTCCTTCTCCATGTGCAATAAAACCACCTAAAACTGTGTCCAGATAATTTAGCTACACAGAAGTGGCTTTTTCTCTGAGTCACCAGGTACTACAGCAAGAACCCCAGATTGGAAGATTATTTTCACCTTCAGAATATGTTTGGGAAGTCAGAAAAAGGCTGCCTCAGAGACTGATAACTCCTTCAGCTTCTGTTGGATGGAATGTCCTGAGAAAGGAGAGGAGGACCAGGAAGGGTGGGAGCCCCCACCAGTGTCAGCTTCCCACCCTCTCACCAGGTCTCTGCAGCCTGGCCAAGTGGGTGCCTTCAGTGGTGAATATGGCTGTGTGGTGGGGGCCTGAGGCTTCTCTGGGACTCATGGCCTGAGCACCACTCTGCAGACTTTGTGAACAGACAAGGTTTCCTTGTGTGGTTGAGGGGGTCAATACATAGGATTATGAGCAATTTTTAATTCCTTTTTTAAGGAAGACAATGATGATACAGTTGCAGAATGGAAGTGAACCCTGCTGACTGCTGGGAACTGAGTCCCACGTGAAGCTTTGTACTCAGATTACTTCTTTTATCCTCAGAATTAGACCAGATGTTGTGAGGTAGAAAGCCTTCCGTTATCCCTACAACCTTCTGTTTGACCCACAGGATCCACTTAGGGGTATAGGAAGTCTACAAGTGCCTGGGATTTTGGTTGCAAGTTAAATCTGAGAATCCCGCCTCCCTACTGGTTAGTGCTAAAGATCTCATCCTATAGGCATCCAGATTTTCTGTATTGAAGTTCTCAGGCATGTGTCCTGAAGTGACTCAGTGATGACACTGAGCGATGTGGTACTCCTGGGACCAAGAGAGGCAGGTGTTCCCTGACCTTTCTGATACGAGAACTTTTCCATGGAATAATGTTTCCCAGAACATACTATATGGACATCCATGCTTTGCATCAACACTCATGGAAGGAGCAAGAGGGAGCATTTCTTCATGTTTGGACTCGCAGAACTGACAGTGCTCAGTTTTTTTCTACTTTGATATGCACCTGGCCGTCTGTCAGCACATTGTGATCTGGAATTGCAGTGTATTAAGGGACAATATATATATTGGACATATATATATAAGGACATGGTTTAGTGTTCGATAGGAATGGTTGGACTCGATGATCCGATGGGTCTCTTCCAACCTGGTTGTTCTATGATTCTATGATTCTAAGGAAATAAGCAGTTGCTGGCTCTTAGTCAGCAAAAAGACAAAGTAAATGTTTAGATGTTGCTACTGGGACAGAGTTTGTTCTGTGGAAGATAAGTCGTATTTAACTGGAAAAGGGAAAATGCACAGAACTCTTTGGGTGATTATGGAACATTACCAGGACATCTGTTTTAAATACTTCTTTTTTCTGATAAAAAAGCATCACACAGCTCTTTCTGTTACACTTTGTCTAAGAGCAGGCAAAGTAAAATCCTTAAATTGCTGTAATGAACAATTTCCTTGTCAAAGCACGATTCAATTTAAAATTAATACCCTTCAGTGCGTAAAAAGTTTCAGGGGTACTGAAAGATTTATTTCTTTTAATTATAAACAACTGAAACTCAAGCCAAATAATACACAGAGTGGAAGGAAGAATGTAAGAGCAGGACTAGCACAAACAACAGGATGCAGGTACGGGTCCAGTGCTGTTACATATCTGGGGCCAAATTTCTCAACCACTAACTCAGCTGAAAATATCCTGTTGGAGGCTCTAGTAACTTCATGAGACTAGGGACAGCTACCAAGTAAAATTTGCAGGACTGAATAGTTAATTCAGAGAAGGACTGCCGCGACAAAAATCTTGTTCAAACAAGAAAGAAAATCCACAAAAAGTTTCATATTAAATATTAGGCTTACTTTTAAGTGCAATATGAATTAGAGTGATAAAATGCAGGCTAATTCAAAAGTATGGAAAACAAAGCACATTTAGAGATAGCCATGGTCTTCTGTGTCTGCTTAAATGATGTGACCGTAGACATTCCTCTTTATTTTCTCCTTATTTGTGGTGTTTTCCTTGCACAAGACTTTATCTGAGTTCTATGAGGTTCTAAGTCTTAAAACCAAAAAAATGGTGCTAAGGGACATGGTTTAGTGTTTGATAGGAATGGTTGGACTCGATGATCCAGTGGGTCTCTTCCAACCTGGTTGTTCTATGATTCTATGATTACTTGGAGTGGATTTGATAGAGGGAATAGGAAAAGGCTCTGCAAGAAGGGGCTTTTATACATTTGATTGTAATTAGTCAGGAGGAGTTGTTGAAGGATGAACAGAGGAGATAGAACACGTCTAGATGAAGGAACTGGCCTGAAAATGTGAAGATCTGGAGCTTCTTTTGGAAATCTCAGAGCAGGTATGTGAGGTATGCAGAACACTAGAAAAGGGCAAATATCATCCCTATTTTTAAAAAGGAGGGAGAGGGTTATGGAATCGCAGATAACTTATCTTTGCTTTCTGAAGAATAAATCTGTAACAAATCATTAAGCTTTCATTCTAGTAGCTGGAAAAGAAAGAGGCTTGAAATAACAGCCAACACAGGTGCAAAGCCAGTCATGGCAAACCAGCCCAATTTCCTACTTTGATCATCTAACAGGGATGTGGATAGCAAAGAGTAGGTATCATATATATTGATTTTTACATAGTTTTAGTATTGTTTCACATGACATTCTCATAAGCAAGCTAAGGAAATGGATTCTTGATGAAAATACGAGGTACGTACTGCATCAGTTGAATGAGGTTAAGCTCAAACAGACTCCAAATACTTTCTGACAGAGAAGATTCAAGTTTAAAATTACCTTTATCTGATAAAAGTTCTGAACAAAAGGGATAATATTAAATAACAAGCATGAAGTGTCACATGGAGGCAGGAAAAATTACCCATGCAAATACAGAATCAAGGCCATCTGATTAGATACCCTTTCTTAATAGACAAGTGTAGTTGTTATGAATGGGTTCAAGCTGAACACGAATCACTACGTCCAGGTGTTACAAGAAAGGCCATCATACCCTGAGACATAAGCAGAATTATAACCTGCAAGATGCCTGAATGTATCCTTTTGCTCTCAACTTTGCACAGCAAGAAAAATAAAGACCACACTGCTGAAATTAAAAGAAAGGCAAAGAAAAAAAAATAATTTAAGAAAGATTTGTAAGGGCTGATGGAAAGAAACAGGGTTGTGTAGCCCAGCAAAAGGATGGCAGAAGAACATGATTAACTGCCTTCCATTAACATGAAATGCTGCCGAGATGAGGATGATGATCCATTTGTCATGTCCCTGGTGAACAATACGAAACAATATTCTTACAGTGCAGCAAAAGAGATTCAGGCTGAGGTTAAGAAAATCTTTCCCCTGTTAAGGAAGGATAGCGGTGGTTTGAAAGTACAGCTCAACCCTCTCAGGAATGACAGGCAGTCTTACGCTTGAATAGGAGCAGGATAAGCTCTTTACCTCTCTACTAGCTTAATTTTTCTATGACTGCACTGATGTAGTTCATAAGTTTTCATGGCGTTGTATTAAAACCCAAATAAATGTTGATACCAAATACCTGAACAAAATTGTCAGTCCCTGTTACATTAGCTGAACTCTGAGGCATGGAAGTCCTGTCCACAGCACCTTGACAGCTCAGCAGGTCTACATGTGAGTTAATTAATGATTCATGCCAATGATTTCTCATTGATGCATGAAGGCAGATCAGTTTTCATGGGTCAGTTCACTCATCAGGACCAGCCCCTTGATGTTAAGTCCCAATTAAAAGCTGCATAGTTTTATGCCAGGGAAAGCCCCCTTAGAATCTCACCAGGTGTTTTTTGTAACAGACAAAAGAAAGTACAGGAGTACAGGAGACACAAGTGAAATTGCAGTTCTTCCTGAACAGGCACATAGCCCTTGCAGTGCTACTTTCCTCCCCAGTGGGCACCACAGCCACTGAGACAGGGGGGCAGTTTCCACAGGCTACTGAAAACAATGCATTTATTCATTCACCGATTTCAAGAGATACATAGAATCATAGAATTATAGAATGATTTGGGTTGGAAGGGACCTTGAAGATCATCCAGTTCCATCCCCTTGTGATGGGCAAGGACACCTCCCACCAGACCAGGCTGCCCAAGGCCCCATCTAACACTTACAGGGATGGGGCAGCCACAACTTCCCCGGGCAACCTGTTCCATACATCACTAACAGAGAAAGATACACCTCAGAACATCTCAGTTCAGAAAAGATGCATCTCAGAACACCTAATTTAGTGCTGAATAAAGCATCTCGTGAGAACACATGGGACTTAACCAGTGCTTATAAATTTGTAAAAAGATATCAAGAGGATGGGGTGCCCAATGACAGGACAACGGACAATGGGTATGAACTGGGGCAGAGGAAGTTCCACCTCAGCATGAAGGAAACTATTTTACTGCGAGCGTGACTGCACTGCAACAGGCTGCCCACAGAGGTTGTAAGAGTCTCCTTCTCTGGAGATATTCCAAACACACCTGCATTCCTGTGCAACCTGCTGTAGGTGAACATGTTTTAGCAGGGAAGGTGGACTGGGTGATTCCCAGAATTCCCCTTCAACCTGTACCGTTATGTGATTCTATGACTTAGATTCAGCCAGCCTCTCTAGAGGAGTCAAAATATCTGTCAAATGCAAACAGTAAGTACTGAAATCTTTATTATTTCGTGAGACTGAATCCTGTTTTCCTTTCAGATCTCTCTCTCTGTGTTTGAAGTGTTTCTGGTTATATATATCTGCTCTTGGAAAAATCACTCAGCATTCAATACTAGAAAGTTTAATTCAACTGTGATGTGAGAAAAAGGAAAAACATCTGGGGTAATGGTGAGACTGGGAAATACAAGAGAGGAGAAAAATAGGGCAGATAAGAATAAGATGACAAAGCCTGAAACATACACATGACTTAAGGAGACAGGAAGGATAGAAAAGAGGAAGAAGAAAATTTAAGCAGTACAGGTAGAGAATTCAGTTTGCCTAATCTGATGGCTTAAGTATATGTCAGTTGCGGAGGCCTTTTGAAGCATCCTTCTTATATGAATCAAAGCTTCTCATACCATTCATGGGGACATGCAGGGGACTTGTAAATAAAGAACTCTGAGCGCAATATTGTGCTTCTTAAGTAAGGTTATCAGGACCTTCTTCTGGAGGCAAAGACACCAAATTCTTTACATTAATAAAGAAACCTTGTTCACTTATCCGCATAAATTTTTCAGTGGGCTCCTAACACAAAGCTAAGGTTAGGCATGCTGGCTCCCAGAAAAGGTCACAACAGAATGGTCAAATGGAAATGAAGAGGAGAACTCAGAAACTATGGTTACAGTCTGCATTATAGGAGATTTAAAGGTCCCTCAGAGAAACCAGGGTTTCATAGTTCTGTGTGTAGCTATCTGCTCATTGAACATTTGTCTAAATTGAAAGATAGATAAACAGTGGTACAAAAGGAGATCCTGTTACCAGCTGTTCAGGTTTCAGCTCGGCTTCAGAGACTGTTTTCACAAACAAGACAAGTGGTTTAGATCTATATCCACCACATAAAGTCAGTATTGTGTAAATGATCATTTTCATAAGATCTTTTGCACGTCGTAACTGAACAAACACTAAGTTGGATTTCAGCATGGGATCAATTCCATAATCATTAAAGGGATTAGCAATCTGAATTTGGTAAACAATGCTAGAATTCTGATTTGGGCTTATGGCTTTTATTTAAATAATGAAAATAAAGTGAAATCATTTGTCACTAAACTTAAGGGCTATTGGCAGCAGGAGGAAAAGTACTAATGCACTGGGCATAAAGAGATGGCTGGGTTAGTGGCCTGTTTGTATCTGTGATATTCGCTAACTGTGGTATCTAGTTACAATGAAAAAGTTGGTAACTGGTTATTTGCCACGGTTCAATGGAAAATCTCTGACTTGTGAACAGTAATTGACTGTTCTAGGTGTATGCTGCATTTTCCTACTTTTAAATTTTGTGTTGATATTGTGAAAAAGTTTAAAACATCTGTAACAAAAGCCTCCTTATGTTCAGGCTTGACATGAACCATTACCATGAAGAAGACAGTTTTAGGAATGCAGTACAGAATAATCAAAGTTTCATAACTGACTCTCAATTAAAAAAAATCATCTGCCTTTAGTTACTGCATTTATCTCACTGTTCTCAGTCTCATCTAAATATTACCTTTTTTTTTTCTTTAGTTTGTCATCTTTATTTCATGCTGCTTCTGTTTCCTCCGGGGAAATACAGGCCAGTCAGTCTGACCTCAGTGCCAGGGAAAGTCATGGAACAGGTGATCTTGAGTGCTATCATGAAGCACTTACAAGAGAACCGGGTGATCAGGCCCAGTCAACAGGGGTTTACCAGAGGCAGGTCCTGATCGCCTTCTATGACAAAGTCACTCGGCTGCTGGATGAGGGAAAGGCTGTGGATGTGGTCTTTCTGGACTTCAGTAAAGCCTTTGACACAGTTTCTCACAGCATTCTGCTACGGAAACTGTCAGCCTCTGGCCTGGACAGATGCACACTCTCCTGGGTAGAAAACTGGCTGGATGGCCGGGCCCAGAGAGTGGTGGTAAATGGTGTTAAATCCAGCTGGAGGCCAGTGACAAGAGGTGTTCCCCAGGGCTCAGTGCTAGGTCCAGTCCTGTTCAATGTCTTCATCAATGACCTGGATGAGGGCATTGAGGGTACCCTTAGCAAGTTTACAGATGACACAAAGCTGTGTGCAAGTGTCAATCTGCTGGAGGGTAGGGAGGTTCTGCAAAGGGACCTAAACAGGCTGGACCGCTGGGCAGTGTCCAACGGCATGAGGTTTAACATGGCCAGATGCCGGGTCCTGCACCACGGGCACAACAACCCTATGCAGAACTACAGACTGGGAGAAGCCTGGCTGGAAAACTGCCAGGAGGAGAGGGACCTGGGGGTGTTGGTCGACAGCCGACTGAACATGAGCCAGCAGTGTGCCCAGGTGGCCAAGAAGGCCAATGGCATCCTGGCTTGGATCAGAAACGCTGTGACCAGCAGGTCCAGGGAGGTGATTCTCCCTCTGTATTCAGCACTGGTGAGGCTGCTCCTTGAATATTGTGTCCAGTTCTGGGCCCCTCACCACAAGAAGGATGTTGAGGCTCTGGAGCAAGTCCAGAGAAGAGCAACAAGGCTGGTGAAGGGGCTGGAGAACAGAACCTATGAGGAGCGGCTGAGAGAGCTGGGGTTGTTTAGCCTGGAGAAGAGGAGGCTGAGAGGAGACCTCATTACTCTCTACAAGTACCTGAAAGGAGGTTGTAGAGAGGAGGGAGCTGGCCTCTTCTCCCAAGTGACAGAGGACAGGATGAGAGGGAATGGCCTCAAGCTCCGCCAGGGGAGATTTAGGCTGGAGATTAGGAGGAGGTTTTTCACGCAGAGGGTGATTGGGCATTGGAATAGGCTGCCCAGGGAGGTGGTTGATTCACCTTCCCTGGGGGTGTTTAAAGGTACTGGTGGATGAGGTATTGAGGGACTTGGGTTAGTGTTAGATAGGAATGGTTGGACTAGAAGATCCGATGGGTCCCTTCCAACCTGGTTGTTCTGTTCTGTGATCATTTGAATCTGTAATGGCTCTGCAAAGTCCTTTGGGGTATGCTTTGCAGAAAGTATTGTACAATATTTTATTCTTTCAGCAGAGCACACAGTTTCTTGAAAAGACCACAAGTAACAGAAAAATGCAAGTACTATTTAACCGTGAGTCACAGCTCCCATCGATGCAATTATGAAAGGCGATGGTGCACCCTAAGTTACAATTTTATGCAGGCACTAACAGAATATATATGGAAAGAATTGCCATCTGGAGATAAGGTCAAAAGTAAATGAGACATTTCAGAAAGCAAGGAAAGAATGTCCCAAACACTGCAGTTTGTTAGTTGTTTAATGTCATGCTGTAACTAGAACTAAAACTTACGCTGTTTTTGTATAGAAGAAAGTATATGTGGATCATATCATTGTAGGCAGCAGAGTTTGCAGAGGAGGCTCAGGGTCAAGTGTGAATTGAGTTATTATTTCAGAAATTTGAAGAGCTAAGTATATCTCCCACCCCTCCGCCTACCCCCATCAATACAGTTATAACATATTTTATCCATGTGCCCATTTTTTCCCCATGACTCCCATTCTCCAGCTTAGTCACACTGACATTTCAGGCTATGGGGAGGTTCAGCTGAGACTCTGTACCCAGGAAGCATTTGGCATGTCCATGACCCAGGGGATCATCCAGTTACTCATAACTGTAGAAACTCACATATCTGAAGTTACAGACACGCGTCTGTTCTTTGCTAGACAGATGCATTAGTGAACTCTCTGTTTTAACAAACCTTGAACATGCAAACATTTTTCTCTACGAAATTAGCTGAAGTTTTAAAATACAGAATAATACAAAGGAAAATAAAGGTTTTTTTTTTCCCACTAACCTGTATCTGAAGTACCACCAGCTGTGCCTCCAGGGCATTCTTCACTGGGAGTGCTTTTAATGTTAATTTAATCTCTCTCTTTTTCTCAGCTACCTTCAGCTTCAGAAATCTGATCTTTTCATTCATAGCTTCCATCTCAATACCTCCATTTCTACACAACATCTCTTGCATGTTTACTTTTTCGTATAGAACACATAATTCTTCTTCTCGTTTTCTGAGCATAAGACCACTGAAATAAGCCCAAGATGAAAAGGTAATATTTTTTAAAAAATTATTCATAGTCAGTGTATTCCATTCAAGAACATGAGTGGTGACCTTGAAAGACAGTAATAATTCAGGAAAATGTACAACAATTTCACATATATTATTTTAATTTCATCCCAGCATTTTAAATAGGTAACAAAATAGTTACAATGTGAAAATCAGAGAATAAACAATTGCAAAGGTTACTTTAGTCTCTCATGTAATTTTTAAAGCTCTTCGGTCCTTCTACAGCACTCATTTAAAAATGGCTTAACATTACCAGGGAGTTTTACATCTTTTACATTTTTATACCTCATCTGTTCACAAAGCACAAATACAGCTGGAGGCTCTGAGTTCTCAAAGCTTTTGGTAGCCAAACCACCATAGGTTTTTCATAGGATAATTTAAGTTGGAAAAGACCTCTAAGATCATCCAGTCTAACTGTTGGCTCAAAACCACCGTGCCTATGAAATCATGCCCCGAAGTGCCATGTCTACATGTTTTTTTAACATCTCCAGGGACAATGACTCCACCACTTCTGTGCGCAGCCTGTTCCAATGCTTCATCACTCCTACAGTAAAGAAATGTTCCCTAATATCCAGTCTAAACTTCTCCTGGCACAACTTGAGGCCATTTCCTTTCATCCTAGCATTTGTTACTTGGAAGAAGACAACAACTCTCACCTTGCTACGACCTCCTTTTAATAATAGTTCTGAAGAATGAACATCATCACTAATGGAGAAAAAGCACACATCTGTGTAACGCAAAGCAGTGCTGACATTGCAGTGAAGCTGACTGTTTAATGCAACAGTGTAGTGAGGCAATTTTATACTATTCCTAACTAGGAGGGCTTATAAGCTGAAAAGTACCATTGCTTCATGAATGTCAAAATGAAACACTATATTACATCACATTTACATGTATACCTCTCATTCTTTTGCTGAATAACCCTTTCATATCTTTTGCATAGCTTCTCAACTTCCTTTTCAATGCGGGTGACCATATTGGTGAGCCTCTTGAGATCCAGATGCAATTGCTCTTTCCTTGACTCCATCGCACGTATGTTTTGTACAATTTTGCAATAATCACTTTTGAGACTGTCTTTAATTAATGCATTATTTGTATTCTTCAGACGTTGATTCTGCAATTTTCTTTAATATAATAGGAAAGTGGGAAACGTTTTAGTCCTTTCAATTTTAAAGCAATTTTAACAATTAAAAGCACAGTTTAAATTAATTCCCCAAATACACAAAAGATCTTCTACATCACTCTGCTTCACAGAAGCATTATGAGAAGTAGAAAGACCTCTGAGCACAGCTTCTCTCCCTACGCTCTTTCCAGCTCAAAGAGAACTCGATTTTGGCCCAAGAAAAAGCTACAAACAGAGCACTGCAGTACAGCTCTTTCATCCACTGGGTAGCTCACAGGACTGTAAGAAATGAAGCTCAAGAGCAGAAGCATAAACTGGTGCATATTCTTAAGGTACAGAAACCCTTCCCTCCTGTTTAAACAGAGATATTTCAGTAATTTGATGTTGCAATTCAAATATCTGCAGGTTTATTGTTTATAAAACTATGCAACACAACACTCATGCAAGGAAGAAAATTATGTTTCCCTGTTTGACAGATGAGAAAAAAAATCACAATAGTGACAAGATCACATTAAATAAAAAAATGAAGACCAGAACTCATTATTTCCAGCAACCATGCTGGCTACTAGATGATGGTCCCTCACTTAAAAGACAGAATCTTGTTGCCATGGAGACATTTTTTTTTTTGGAACTTTAGTCCATTTGATTTGTGGTAAGTATCACTTCTTGATCAAGTAAGACTATTTTATCTAAACTGAGGTGATATTCACATCAACATAAAAAAGAGGTAGTGAAAGGAGAAGCATAGTCCTCTGATAAATTACAGAACTGCAGATGGAACATTCTGTCTCCCTTTGTGGGCTCATCTTTCAATTGCTGAATTACGCTACACGCAACAGTTAGCTGCTTTCTGGATCATTTACCCTATGTCTATAACACCCTCTGGTTCCACAGGGTGTTGATGAATTGAATTAAACCTTAGCAAAGCAAGTTTCAGACTGAAAGCATGACAGTTTTGCAGAAATGCAATGTATTATTAAATATTTTCTGAAAAAACTTTATCTTGATTGGACTGATATTCTGTCTGTCCTCCAGATTGTATGGGTTGCAGTTAAATAAGAGATACTGTGATACTAATGTCTGTTACTGGTATCAAAAATCTTTTCCATAGGCAAGAGAACTACTGATAACTCAGTAACTCTTGATAGTTTTAAAACTAGGTTTGCAGAGATCAAAATGTCTGTTGGATCTGTACTGGAGTAGAGTTAGCCATAATAATCAGATATTTCTGAGATCTAGACAATATATACCTACCTTTTTACGCCCTTCTCCCACATCCTTTAATGAATGATTTATTGTGAAGGCCCCAAAAATTTTAGCACAAAATGTCAGCTTTGGCATCTTGACAAACACCACTTAAATCACTAAGTTCCACTTCTTTTCTAGCTACCTCCAGCATGACTGAAATCAAGCTACGCAGAGATTCACAATGTACTTAGAGTGAATGTACCCTGAATGCATTCTTCGGTCTGACTGCAATTTTTTGGAATAAAACCCTCAAAGGTTTGGGAAAATCCATTTTTTAAAAATTACTCAGTTTTGGCTGTACTGTTTTGCGTTCATAGTTATTTGCTAGCTTCCTGCTTTCACAGTCTATACTGCACTGAGCTTAATACCATCACTATGATGACAAAAAGATATCAAAAAGACATCTTCACTAAATAATGACCTAGGAAAAAATAGTCACATGCAACCCCTGTTCCACCCCATCCTCTTTGTTGTGATTTTAACCCTTCACTTAGACTGGGATTGCCTGGAAATGGAAACCATGTTTTGTCTGATCTGAAACAAATGTTATTGAATATACTGTTTGATCTGAAATGAATGTTATTGAACATACTCCACTTTGAGTTTCAACCAAGAAACCCATTTTGTTCTAATTTAATAATTAGATAGCTGCATTACTGCCCAGTGGCTCATTTAATAGTGGCACACACCAGTCTATTGTGGAATCACATAGGCATTGGGCGTCTTTTTTTCCCAAAGATATAGAAGTCTGAGCACAACAGTGTTGTTCATACTGAATGAAACAGTATGATAATTCAGAGGTTAGAGGTCCGAGAAATTTGATAAGGAAATGCTCTGACAGTTTCTCCCTTAAAATGATGGTGAGGGAGTAGCCCAACAACGTTCAAAAATGGTTCACACCATACAGTGGTGTTCAAGCTAATTGTAGAGTGTTAGGGTGATAGGAAATTATGTAAGGGTGTTGCTAAGTGTCTCTGTTTAATCAGGTTTAAAAATCCAAGATAACAAGTATGAAGGCTGATATAGGCATAGTTGAAGTCAGTCAAGTTTCTCACTTAAGTTTCTTTCTAACCTTACATTTCTATAATTCTCATCTACAGCTTACTTAAAACTCACCTTTCTGTGGTCAAAATAGTATTCCTTGAACTTTCTTTTTCTTTTTCTATGGATTTTATCCAATTTTTAATCTCACTTGCTTTCTGCTGAGCAGCATGCGCCAAGTTTATACATTTATTCCTTTCACTTTGGATAACTTCATACATTTTAGCAAATATTTGGATTCTGAAGAAATGACAAATACAAAAGAAATAATTAATTTTACAGATACATTACTTGGATAAAATTTGTTTTAAAAGACTTTTTTTAGCTAACGTATTGTTATTATTTTCTTACTCTTTTTGGATTTCTGTTGTCCTCCTTTTATACTCTCTTATTTCATGATCCTTTCTTTTCATTTTTTTAATAATATTTTGGAGTTGTACCTGAAATTTAAAGAGCATTCAGTAAGCACTTTATATATATCAAAGAAATGTCTTCAAAGAAATTACTCGGAACAGCTTAGACAAGGAAAAGATGGGAAAGCAACATGATTCTAAGAACTTATTCTAATTTTAATTAAATACTTTTATTATTACAATATTAAAAATACATTTTTCTATATATATTAAACCTACAAGGACTGTTACTAATGTGGAAAATTTCATGCTGCATCTCAATATACTTGATCTTTTGTCTCTGGAGTTCCATTGTTTCTATTGATCAGCCTCTTGTTTCTATCACTATATAATTATTTGGCATATGCATCACTGAAATTGTACCTTTTCAAATAAAAATTATTTTTCACTCTTTCCTGGCTTTTAAGAAATTGCTGATGATTGAGCAGAGTGGTACATTTACATTTTGTTATGGCTTTGGACCGTTTCATTTCAGTTATGCTCAATCTCCATGGCTGGTGTCATTAACCTTCAATGGACAGGCCTTTTCTCACCTCCCACTGATATTAGGATGAAGAAAATGGCATTAAAAAATCTGGTTGACTTTAGGTTGCAGCTCTGGGTTTGTATGTGTATACATTACTTTGTATTGTTTATTTTTATGATCTGCTCGTGGCCTGATTTTTATCGAAGGTGCAAAGCCTAACGTGTTTGTTCACTCTGTTTTTATAGGGAGTCAAAGATTTCCAAGTGCTGGAAGGGAAGCCTGTCTAATTTCTTTGAATAGGACTACATTGTGGAAGCATAAATAGTTCATTCCTGTGTACAAACCTGGTATTTTGTATAAACAGTGCAACACCACAGCACATATATACTATAAAGCCAGCAAACTGCAGGCAGGAAATCCAATGACTGCTCCCAGTTTCTGTGACCACAGGAAAAGTTTTCTTTCCATCTTTCTTCACCTTTATAAAAATTTACACTGGGAAATGTGTCAGGAAAAGAAAATTCACTGCTTCTCCTTGAATGAGTAGCAGGTCTGTTTGTCTTTTAATGTCTATATATTTGTAAAATATAACATATAGTTATATTTCCAAGAATCTCCATTGAGCCTATTTGCTTCTCTGCCTCTTTATTGCATAGGTTTCAAAGAAAAATGTCCTTTCAAATACATTGTTTCAAGTACAGCATGATATTTTAATACCCTATTTCACTGCACCATAATTTGACAATAGAACAATGCAGTATTGTGAGCTTCCTGCATTGTGCTGCGACTTCCAAGAACAGCGGGCAATGAGAATCCATATGGCTCTCCTCATTAGTCATTTATTTTCTCCATTTACTTGCTTTTACTTTAGAAGGGTCTTCCAAATGTAAGACATATTTTTTTACCTGGGTTTTCAGAACATCCCTGCATTTCTGTTCCTTCTCTTCAACTTTGCGAGAAGTCAGATGTGCTAGCTTAGATAACTCATTTCTGCATTTCTCCTGCTCTTTGAAAAGCCGACCTTCTTCAGCAATATATTCTTCTATCACACGAGCATCCATATCTGATAACATTTCCTAAGCAAAATTAAATTCAGTTACGTATGCATCAATGCATCACTGTTCCCAACCCCACTTGATATATCCATACCACACAATGGGGTACTTTAAGCTTTCACATTAAAAGACCAGATTTGGATATTTAAAGCCGAGCAAAGTATCAAGATGCCTAGATCTAGAGATTCAGTCAATACAAATAAAGAGCTATTTGCTCTGCCCAGTGTAGGCTAACCTCTTTAGGAAGAGATGAGCAGACGGCTTCCTAGACTCCTCCGTCTACATGATCAGATTGTTATGACTGTCATGGCACACTAGATAAATAACCCATACACAAGCACTGATATGTGGATCTTGAATACATAAGTGTTCAAACACGAGGTGAATCTCATCTGATAATACTAAAAATTTCAAAGACAGAACAAGCAGAAATGATCTTAAAAAGAAGGTATGTCTGAAATATATTGCTTCTTATAAAGCCATTTACATAGTGGTAAGTCCTAATATTCTCATGATTGAGACACCTGCATTTTCACATCATATATGGCTGTGTTGATTATAGACAAACATCCACAAATGACAAAACCATGAAGATGGAAAATTATGATGTACAAATACTGAATTGTCCTTGTTTCAACAAGACACACTGCCATATCCAAAGGAAATTTATACCCATCACATTTCTATCTGTAACGTAGTTTATGATATTCAGAAAGACTTAACCTAGAAAGCAGAATTGCTTTCTGCCTTCCAGTATATGACCAGTAACACAGAATTTTTTTTTTTAAATATGTGAAGTGAGTGATCTTTAAAATTAAACAAATATTGTTGCATGCCTACTCCTCAGAAAGCTGCAACTAGAAACTCCCATAATTTTTCCTTCAAACACTGCCTTTATGCTCATGGTTGAAAACCAACTGTTATAGTGAAAAAGTATGAGAAAACAGAACTTGGCACCTGCTCAGCTAAACTTCTCCTGGCCTTTTCAACTTCTCTCTGCAGTCCTTGTCGTCTTTCTAATAATACTCCGTTACTTTTAAGGATGTCTTCTACCTATAAAAATAAACCAAGCACACTGAGTGATGCAAACAAAAGATTTAAAAAATGTAAACTGCAGATGATCTATTTGAAGTAGTGACACAGGTTAAGAAATGAATTTTCTGTCTTGTTAAAATAGCTAGTCCAAGAGCGCATTGTTGAGCAGAATTCCTCAGCAACACATCAAAGTTACTCAATCTTCCTTATTAATTCTTTTAAGGATTTAACTATAAAACTAAACTTCAGAAAGCCCAATTTAAGTAAGTACTGAATTTTTAATAGTTAAGATTTTCAGCAGCTCACAAATAATGACTATGCAAAGATGTTACCTTTCAAATTCACAGAGGATTTTCTGAGTGAAATTTTGACCTTACTGAGAGAAAAAATAGATTTACCACTGGTTTTAATAGGGCCAGTATTTCACATCTGTGTAGATTTCATAGCATCTAAGAATCATAGGTTTGGATTGGAAGGGATCTTAAAGATCATCCAGATCCAGTCCTCTATGGCACAGGCAGGGACATGTTCCATTGGATAAGGTTGTTCAAAGCCCCGTCCAACTTGATATCACAGTTCTTGCTTTAAGTTACTAAATTAAGATTTTTTTCCTCTTTGGCTCTAGAAAATCAAAACTAACAGCATAAACAGTTCAGTGTTGTTTTTTCTTGTACACTAAGGGAAATTTTGTTTATTCAGTTAGATTTAAAAAGGAAATGTGTGAAGGAAGACAGAGGAGATACTGCTCTCTGATAAAATATATCTAGACTACGAATACTTGTGTGATATAACTCATAACTGAATTGGCCTCACAGTGACTAACTTCACTTAAAAATTCTTCACTGTTATAAGGAAGAAAAAAATACAGCACACTAACTAGGCAAGCATATGTTGCCTATCGGTGATTGCAGATCTGTACTCAGGTCTCAACCACATGTTAGAGTTCAAAACACTACACCTCAATATAGATAATGAGAAGTTTCACACTTACAGTTTTCTCCTTTGTGATAACATTATAAAAATAGGTGTTGTTTACTTGCACAAAGGGAAAATGAAAAAAAAAAGGCACAGTAAAGGTCAACCTTTAGAGTTATTTGAGTTTCAGTTGCCAACTCTGAGGCAGATTGTATTTGACTTAGATTTGCTAAAAGGTCAATAAAATCTATTTTAAGTAATTTGCTTTCACTCTTGTGGAAGAAGCAAACACAGCCTTTCTGTGGAGTGTATATTAGTTACCGCTTCTGCTGTGTAAAGGCTGTAGCAGCATTAAGTAGGCATTTTCACATTTCCAAGGTGGGATTCTAAAGATACCATGAAGTTCCTGAGTTTAAAAGTAGAAAGCTCATATAAACATCTTTAATACAGTGAGGACTTTTCTTCACATAGGCACTTGGCACTTTTAGCTGTCTCTGCACTGGCCTGGCAGAAGAGAAAGTATGCATGGAGAGGAATAGGAGTTCTGCCCCGAGCTAGCGAGAACTGCAGTGGTCAGTTCTCTTTCACACAGAATGTCAGTGTTTAGCAATAAGTGACCTTTCACAACTTACTGAGAAGAAAAACACATTTGAAGGAAGTGTTCCTATAATTTCCTTATTCTACAAACCAGTTATTCTGCCCTTAGCATGTGTTTTAAAGTAACAGAAACTCAGGGAAACACACTGATGTACTGCAGCTTCTGCAATCACATTTTTATACTAGCAATTAACTCTTGTAATTTTTTTTTACTTGGAATTACAATGAATAAATATAAATTCATCTTTTAAAGTAGTTTAAAAAACTTTAATTACTTAAAATAGTTTTACTTTTGATAAATGTGATCCTAAATCTTCCAAATTCAAATAGTCTTCAGAGAAGAAAAGCCAATCAGATTCATGCTTGTCACACTAGCCTTTTGTACTCCAGTACTACATTTGAACTGGACGTGCTGCAGAGAAGTGGTTTCTGCATTTGGTCTTCTAAAAGACCCAAGAAAGGAATCAGAGAAAACACGTAACATAGAGAAGATGAGTTAAGACCAACTACATTGCCACGGTCTATTTGCATAAGGGTAGCATCCTGGAACATTTGGAGTGAAATATTGCAGAGAATTCCACTTCTAGCTCTGCCGGCATTCTCTTCCCTTCCCCCAAGTCCTCATGATGTTGCTGCTTTGAAGACATATACAAGCCTACAATATAACCTAGCATTAGTTCTGAAGGACTCCTCTGCAATGCAGGTTAACATTTAATGGTCTCATTATAGATCTCCTGCCTTTTCACACAGTGTAAAGAGGTTTGCTTAGGCTGGATTTGGATTTCACCAGGACAGTGAACTCTAACCACAACTGTTGGTGAGTTGTGGTATTTGATTTTAGCACTACAAGCTTTTGAACAATTGTGATTCTCCCTCCAGGAATATTTCTTCAATAAGCACACAGGAAATAATATCACTTCCCAAATTCTCTTAGCTCATACTGAAGAGAAATTAAGTGTGAAATTTCAGAATGAAGTCTGGAATATGAGTCAGCCCTTTAATCAATATTTCAAAAAAAATGTGTAGTTACAGAATTTTTCTTCTGTTCTCTCAAGGAGTCTTATATTACTACATAATAATACTTTGGTGAATTTAGGAAGAATTTGAGGGAAGATAGAAAACCACTTGTGTTATTTAATAATATTGAACATTCTTGAGTAGTATTTAGAGTTGTTTAAGTAGCAAAGTCAAATGTGTGTGGGTTTTGATGTCATATAGTCATTTCAAAAAATTTTACAGTGACATAAATAGGATTTTTTTCTGTCCTTAATTGCTTAGAAGGACCAAGGAAAATTTTGAGATGCTGTGTCAAGTAGGAAATATCAAGTCCTGTGAAAAAATATTCACCTGACCTGGCAAGACTGGGTGAAATACTATTAGAGCGAGGAAGAGAGGATGGTTAAATTTGAGTGGAAACAAAGGACATAGGGAATTATTTTCTATTATTTAATATCAGACTTTATAGTGCTAGTCTCTTGTCCTCTGGAATAATGTTAAATACATAACAAATCATTTACAGTAATGTACAAGCAACCTTCAGTTTCAAAAACTATGTATCTTTTCCTCATCTAGGAGCCAGAGAGTACTTGGCATCATTTTTCTGATACAAATAGGCATCAAATACTATATCAGTCATAAATGACAGCAATTTCATAGTGCTTTGAAGGAAGACATGACACCATATTGCCAATATGATTTCCCATTTCTCCTTGATAGGATGCTCCCACCTACAAGCCATTTCTTAAGAATAGTCCAAATATATCTTGATACAGAGCTTTTATCACAGCCATAGCACTTTTCTTTGTTAGTTGTGGCAACACACTCAACACTGCTATATGCATGATCCTTAAAACAGTCTTCTCCTCTTCCCTCTTTTAGGATCAGTCACAAGATTTCTTAGACAGATTTCTTACAAGAAAATTTAGAATCTTTATCATCAATGCATTCATACAGACCTCTAATATGAGTTTTTTATACTGTGACTTATCTCGTTCCAAGGAATCACTAATCACATTCAGTTGTAACTCCACTTTCTTCAATTCTTTCAGTTCTCTAGCTTTCTCTGCTTGCTGGTAAGTGAGAATATCATATTGCCTTTTTTTCTCCAAGGCACATTTATTTAAACTCTCTTTCAGGACTTCTCTGTATAAACAAACAAACACAGAATTTTAGAAACTGATAACTTGACCAAGACGCATATGCAAACAGGCACAATCATTTAAATGGGTTTTGAGTACTGCATCATTACGGTTTAACAGCAGGATAAACTCATAAACTACTGATACAAATTACCTAAAAAGTTGGCATTTTATAACTCTAATCAATTATAACATTACAATGTCAACAAAGTCTCACACTCTGTTCTAAACATGCTAAAATTTCCAGAGAAGTTATTGCTTATAATAAAAAGAAAAGAAATTTTTTGTATAATTGAAAATTTATAAGTTCATGTCACTCAAAACATTTCAAAGTGCCACAATCCTTTAATACAAAACTTGAAAGGCAAAAACATTGCTCCTGAGCAAAAGGCCTTGGTTACAACTATATATCCTCTTCCCCAAAGAAGGAATCATTTGAAGCTTGCAATCAACTTAACATTTTATTTTACTTTACCTTGTATAAGCTCGTAATTCAAAGGAATATTAAAGAGATGAGTAATCAGTTCCAATTGAAATGCTGGAGTACTTGGGTGCAGAAATCCATTATCCTTATTTGAAAATGAAAATATTGCCCTGTTTTTCTTGCTCAGTTTACATTCTGTGGTTTACATGGGTTAAAAAATCACTTGAGAGAGAAAGCCTATGAAAGACATCTCTTTTAGAGCAAAATCCAGTTTCACTCTCCCAGGAGAGTGTTGTTCTTCAAGTGACATCCTAGATTCTAGCAGTTTAGATAAACATTTCTGAAGTGAAAAACAGGTCAGAGAATTTCTGGACTGCCCTGGTTGCAGCATAAAACTTGAAAACATAAGCAATACACCAGAAAAAAATAAACAGAATTTTGAGAGTAGAGAAATTTTCACTCATAATGCACAGCTTATGTTGACTACTCTAACCTGTCTAGTAGGATTGATGATTCCTTCTCTTTGATGATTTCTAGTGACTTCGTCAAAGTAATGTTTTCTCGTTCTTTGCTTTCCAGCAAAATTTGTTTCCCATTGAATTCCTCCATTACATTTTGTCTTTCCTGCAAAATCTCTTCAGTTCTTTTCTCAATGGCTTTCAGGGTATCATTCAACTCTTCTATTTGGTCATTAAGGGCTTCTTTCTTCTTCTCTTCATCACTGTGGATGTATTTTAACAAAACAGTACAGGTTAACATTTCCACATGCATATTTAAATGGAAAAATGTAACTTTCCAGTTTTCGTCACAAAATCATTTCAACACCACAACTACCTACATTACATTTTTGAAAGTAGACTACATATAGTGAAAATCTTCAAATGCCAGTGCTGTTCAACAATAACATTGAAGATAACAATGCAGTCATCTAACAGTTAGCTTAGCATCATGACAGTATTAAAAAGATTTCTAGTAAACTGATTTCTGTCAAAATTACTGAGTATGTGGGTGTGATGCTTCAAAATATTATTTCCAAGACTAGAAACTCTAGTTAGTTCAGTTTGTGATGCAAGACAACTAGAAAGACTCATTTAGATGTTCATTAATAACAATCTACACAATGTACTAGGGTTTTAATTTTTTTTCTCTGTAACACTATAAGAAAAGCTTCTTATATCTCCAGTAGCAGAGTTACATTAAGAAGAATAGTGAAGAAAATATAGAAGAAAACCATAATACAAGTTTTAAAACTAAGAAATTTAATGTAGCCAAACAGTTTCTATATTACAAATAGGGATTTCAAGCAGGAGACACAAAAACTTCACTGTTACTCTGCCTGAGCAGGGTACAAAAGCACAAGTGCTAATTAGATTTTACACATACAGAAAGCAGCACATGTCATGCTTCAGGGGAGAAAAAACCCAACTACATAAAACGCAAGGCTGGCTACTGGCTTACATTTTCCATGCTGAAACACCAGCAACCAGAATTCACATCAGGAGCTTACAGGATCTCTGGTTTAAAAATTGGTACAAAAGCATTGAGAGAAAATAGTTATTTAGCTCTGGCCAGACTGTTAGCTGTGAAAGCTGTTAGTTTCACTGAGGACAAAAGACCTAAACTAATATATAGTCACTGAGGACTAGAAGTTGTGAAAAAGCCTAATTGCTAGACTATACGGTAACATTATTTTCCATTAAAAGTCTACTAAGTAGATATGTTCTGTAGGAACACAGCACAGTAAAATAGTTCAGCAATTTTTCATTAAGCCTTATTCTGAATTTTTCTTTGTTAAATTTAAAATGTTTCACTGCACTTACTAAACTTTTCAGTATAGTGTATGGATCTTAAGTGGTTTATAGATGCTTTTTAAAATGTCAACACTAATTTTAATTTAACAACTATAGTCAATTGTTTATGTAACAGATGGATGTAAAGAAGTCATGCATACATGTTTAGGTATAGGTAGTTATTTATTAAAAGCATACATTTTTTCCCGATTAATCTTCTCAGTTTCTTTTCGATGATGTGCTGAAACAGCAAGGATCTTAACTAGCTCACCCTAGTGACAAAACAGAAAGATTAGATTGATGGCATCAAAATCTAGTGAGAGTTCATAGAAGAAATATTCACCTAGAACTGCTGTGAAAATTGGCAAGAAATGTATTTTCAAATTACTCGAGCTTGTCACAGGAAACTGTAGCTGCTAGTTTTGAAATTAAACATTATGATAGTTACCATTTCATTATTTCTGCAAGATAAAAATTATGCCAGAATATTATTAGTACATCTGATTATGTTCTCCATGCCATGGAGAGGAAAATGGCAAAGACCTGGGTATGTATTTTAATTCTCAGCATAAAACTCTACTAACTTCAATCTAGGAGAGCAGCCCACAATAAGTCAATATAGCAACAATTCATTATAGAAACCACTTCTTTAATCAAATCCATGACTATTCTTATTTCCTGAAGGAGTAATAATGGATTTGGCACAGCAGCATGTTTCATGCTTATTGAAAAATGATGTAATATATAATGTAATACCATCTCATGAATTTGAAATGACAAACAACATCCAGAAGATTCACTGTTTTCTTGGACAAATGCATGTACCCATATACACATGCATGCGTGTGCGCACGCACACACAACTATCCATACACACAATTTATTTTTTTTTACTTTTAAGTCCGCCTGCTTCCCCAGGAGTTCTTCTACTTCTTCCTTGTCTATTAACAGTTGTTTTTGCTGGGACAAAACATCTTCCTTTAATGAATTAATTTCTGCTTTCCTTTGGGTTACTTCTTTGCAGAGCTCATCATAATTTTCTTTCAACTGTTTAATTTTCTTCTCTGCTTCCTTAAGAAAAGTGAAGCAAAAGATCAGATAATTTTGATTTTCCCTTTACATTTTGTAAATTGCAGAATCATTAAGACTGAAAGTTGATAACTTTTTTTACAACAGGTATGAAACACAAATTTTAATAGACATGTTTCTTCTATCAACAACCAGCAGTTCCAACAGAATTAGTCATATCAACCAGGATATATGACTGTAAATGCATTTGCTGTACTCACATCCTATAACCCATAACCTGCAGATATTTTTACATGCAGTACCCATTTGGTGAATACAGTAAAAAATTTTCTTTAGGAAATTCTAATAAATCCATATCTTTTCCAAATCAGTATTTCACCACTTGGCCTACAGTTATTAAAAAAGAATGGCATATTGTAGCCTGCCCTATAAAATCTGCCTCTTGATTTTTATATGCATTCCAGATTTTAAAAGCTTCTAGAGGTACATGATGTGAAAACATTTTCATTTATGGTTTTATGTTAGGTCACAGAACATAAACCATTGCTTTTTTCATGTTTCATACTTACCCTTTGAATTCTATTGCATTCATTCTCCAGAAAACTTTTTTCTTCTTGCAAACTGCAGAAAAAGAAAAACAGGGCTAAATTTATTAGTAATATGCACAACAATAAAAAGTATGGAAGACTACCTTGTGCTAGACTAAAATGTACAGTGAATTATTATCAGGGACAACTGAAAGGTACCAAGATTTATAAGGAAGGTTGCTGATGGGTAACTGGAAGTCCTTAAAGACATATGCAGGTTTTTTCTACAGTGCACATCTAAACTTTTGAACTTGATTTTTCTTAGTCTTACCACCTCCTGCAGGGCTGTATGTATACTTCATTCACACTTATTTTTATACTAGCAGAGTATAATGGGCCAGAAGGCACCCACAGTTCCTTCCTACCTCAGAAAACAACATTCAGAAGGCTGCTTGGCAAAGTCTCATGGGAGACAGTACTTAAGGGCAAGGAAGACCATGAGGGCTGGGAGCTCTTCAAAAAGGAGATCCTAGCAGTTCAGGAGAAAGTCATCCCCGTGTTCTGGAAAAAAAGCCAGCAGGGGAAAAAAACAGCTTGGTTGAACAGATTGATCTTCAGTGACATCAAGAAGAAGAGGAATTTTTATGGGCCCTGGAAGAGGGGACAGGCCTCTTGGGTTGACTATGGGAGGGAAGTGAGGTTGTGTAGAGAAAAATTCAGAAGGGCTAAGGCTCAACTAGAAATCAGATTGGCAAAGTCTGTGAAAGATAACAAAAAATCTTTCTATAAATGCATAAATAATAAAAGGATGACTACGGAGACCATACAGTCTCTGTTGGACACAGAGGGAACAACAGTGACAGGGGATGAGGAAAAGGCTGAGGTATTTAATGGCTTCTTTGCCTCAGTCTTTAATTGTAAAGAAAGTTTTTCCCTCCGTGTACAAACCCAGGAGCTAGAGGAGCAAAATGAGGCTCCCATGGTCCAAGAGGAGGTGGTCAGAGCCTTGCTTGCCCAGCTAGACACCCACAAGTCTATGGGGCCAGACGGGATTCACCCTAGGGTATTGAGGGAGCTGGCGGATGAATTGGCCAAACCCCTTTCCATCATCTTCCAACAGTCCTGGAAGACTGGGGAGGTTCCACCGGACTGGAGGCTGGTTGATGTAGTGCCCATCTACAAGAAGGGTCGCAGGGAGGATCCAGGGAACTACGGGCCTGTCAGTCTGACCTCAGTGCCAGGGAAAGTCATGGAACAGGTGATCTTGAGTGCTATCATGAAGCACTTACAAGAGAACCGGGTGATCAGGCCCAGTCAACATGGGTTTACCAGAGGCAGGTCCTGCCAAAACAACCTGATCGCCTCCTATGACAAAGTCACTCGGCTGCTGGATGAGGGAAAGGCTGTGGATGTATCTTCCTGGACTTCAGTAAAGCCTTTAACACAGTTTCTCACAGCATTCTGCTACGGAAACTGTCAGCCTCTGGCCTGGACAGGCGCACACTCTCCTGGGTGGAAAACTGTTTGGCTGGCCGGGCCCAGAGAGTGGTGGGAAATGGTGTTAAATCCAGTTGGAGGCCAGTTACAAGCGGGGTTCCCCAGGGCTCAGTGCTCGGTCCAGCATTACGACATTAGGAGGAAGTTTTTCATAGAAAGGGTCATTGGGCATTGGAACAGGCTGCCCAGGGAGGTGGTTGATTCACCTTCCCTGGAGGTGTTTAAGGCACGGGTGGATGAGGTCCTGAGGGACATAGTTTAGTGTTTGATGGGAATGTTTGGACTAGATGATCCGGTGGGTATCTTCCAACCTCATTCTTCTATGATTCTATGATTTTAATGCAAGACTGAGGCAAAATGAAAGAGTAGCTGGGTTATAAACATCTGCAAAGACATCACACATCAAAGAAAGTGCAGTTCCTAGTGAGAAACTTTCTTTTTTCTTTGAGAGATTGCTCTCATACACATTCACACTGTAAACAACTGTAAGTGAAGCTCCTCAAGTCTGAACAGGCTCTTGTGAAAAAAATGTCCTGAAAAGTAACAGGTGATGTAAACTAAGTTGATGAGGTGGTAGAAAAACAAATTGAATAGCCATGGTGCTCACCACCTATATGCAAAACTACATTGCAAATTCATTTCAGACAACAATAGAGACAGATGTTGAGGAAAGGAAGAATTAGGAAAGCTTTTAGATCTTCTGAGTGTATTTTTAGTAATGTTGCCCTGAGAAAGATGAAGGAGTGACTACAAAAGAGAGGCTGAACCAGCTGAACTATAAAATATGACATGAGAGTCCTGGGGCAGGCTCACCTAACCAAAGCAGCTATTACAGTTGCTTCTAAATGTTGCTTCTGAGTCAGCTCATTTGTATTTGTTTTTTTCTCTAAAACATTTCAGCAGCAGCCAAAGACTTTGCGTTGTGGTGGTGGTTCATTTTGCAGAAGGTGGTGGTCACTGGGAGAGAGATCAATCTCCCAGCAACCAACCTCAAGCAGGATTGTGGTGGGTTGGTCATGTCTGGATGCCAGGTGTCCACTGAAGTAGCTCTAGAGTTCCCCTTCTCAGCTGGAGAGAGGAGAGAAAACATAATGCAGGGCTTGTGGGTCGACATAAGAACAGGGAGAGATCACTTACCAATTACTGTCATGGGCAAAACAAACTGGATTCAAGGGATTTAATTTATTGCCAATAAAATCAGAGAAAATTTGAATGCCAGAAGTGAATAGTTGTAAAAAAAATTCTAAGAAAAGAGGCTGAAGTTTGATAACTCCTCCTCCAAAACTCATAACGTGAATTATAAAATAAAATTCTATTGCAAAATATATTATAACTAGAGAAATAGCACAGAACAAGAGTGAAAACAGATACAGGAGTATTTTGCAGATGTACAGTGCATGTGAATAGAAAGAAACGCTGTAAGATGATAACTTCTTTGTTCCAATGAGGCTCAGAAACTACTCCTTTAATATTGAACTGTGTGCAGGCAGTGAGGGAGGGCACAGGGATCAAACTGCATTGAACATGAGCTACTTTTAATCTGCACTGGCAGCGTCAGTCAGGCTGTGTACTGTGCATGTACTGTGTAAGACAGGGCATATTGTGTTGGAACACCACATGGGTCAAACGTAATGTTTTCACTTACCAACAGGTTGCCTAAATGTATAAACAAGTTAATAAGGGCAATTCATATTCCCAACGCATTTTGGCAGGAATCCTAGTTGGACTCCTTGTGACTGGCATAATCATAGTAATTATAATCAAGATCAACTCTGCACAAATACCTGTAACTGTTTGATTGCCACAAAAATTGATTAAATAAGTCCTGCGCAAACTGATTAAAGGGGTACTGCATTGCTATCCACCAGTCCATGCTGTGTCCTCCTTAATACCATGCCAGACAATCAAAAGAGCAATCCTTAAAATTAGAAGGGAGAACAAAGTTGACACTGTTTTTCTTTTGTCACATTCCACTCATGAGGACAAATTCCTGTTGAGCCATGTGAGTTTCACAACAAAGACTTTGCACTCCACCAGAAGTAAAATGATTTGAATACCTCATTTTCAGTGACATAAACAGAGGCAACTGTGAACTGCAAGCACGAGTTATCTTAAGAGCTGTCAGGCTAACTACTTGCACACAAAAAAAACCCCAGTGAAAGGGTAAAAAGAAAAAGTGGGTAAAAGAAAGAAGTTATTTCTCATCATTTGTGCAATGAGTTTGGTCCAACTGCCCATATCCAAGCCTTAAACAGGAACTTCTATGCTAACATCTATGCTAACATCCCCTAGACTTCCTTACTGTGAGACAAAAGCAGGAACTACCAAAGGGCAAACCTATTTTAGGATTAGATAATTCACCAGCTGAAGACAACCTGTCTGTCTCCATTGACTGTAATGGTAGACCAGGATAATTAACTCATATTAAAGAATTAAAAAAGATTCTTCACAAATTTTAAGTTCATTCTCTGATGCAATAGCTATATGGACACAAAACATTAATGTAAGTTAAACGGAGAAAATCTGGTGTTTCCATTTCAGATTTGAATCTCTTAATTTGTGAGATATGGACATCAGCCTCATCACTGCCTATAAAATACTTAGATGTCAAACAGGAGAAACAAAATAGCTGCAGCTGGTATTAGGCATTTATAATTCCCATTGTTTTACAGTCCTTCTTTAATGGGTGTACTTTTCAACGTGGTGTGTTGGTTTTATTATCATTGTTATTATACCTACAAAAACATAAATGATGAAAAGAGGACACTTAAGTGTTAATGTTTGCAAATGTTTCTCATGTTGCTGTGCTTATTTTCATGACGCTTAATAGCAGTACTGTACGTGAAAAGGTATCATGGATGCAGATCTAATGAGTTCAAAAAAAGCACTCGGAAAATTGGACCATTAGTGAAAACACATTCCAAACTTTACCCTAAGAGATTTTTACAGCTGCAAACTGACACAGAAACAAAAAATAAGTCAGAGAGATTAAGAAATGTAGTGGTAGTTGTCAACAGAGGTCTATTTCAGTTCCTCAGCTCACAAAATAGGTAGAACATTGTTATCATTACAAATCTCATCATGTAAGAAAGCAAACTCCTTCAGCTGCTCTGACACATGGCTGAGATTGCTGAGGAATCCACACAAGGTGCTCAGCATCTCATAACTAAAATGTAGTGACAACAAGTAGAAGCTATCATAGCTGACAAGCTGCCAGCATGAGATTCCTGTAAGGCTTTTAGCTGTGCTTATTTTGCATGTACTGGAGAAGGCAGTCACAAGACTAACTGAAAACAACTTTAAATCTAACTCGCTTTATTTTAATGATGACACCTAACTCATTGCTAGAAAAAACTATGGACAGAAACTTAACTTTTCACTTACTAATTACTGAGTGACTAATCCTGAAATAATTACAAGCATTGAAATAATTTTCCATATTTGCAATCCTTCTACAAGGCCAAACTCAGTGTTGCAATCATGACTTGCATGCAATAGCACATAGTACTTCAGTGAATAGCCATTTTGCTACCTGCACAAATGACTGCAAGGGCTGTAGATTGGACCTAGGCTGTAAAACAAAATAGGTTTTAAGAATCAGACAGCTTTGACCTCAGAAAACTTTGCTAAAGATAATTTAATTTCACATTATTTTCTTATTTTTAGATATATATTTCAGATGATAAAATAATTTAGATGATACATTTATTATCTCTCAAAAATAAACTATTGTAGATACTACTGCCTAATAAGTACAAATAGCTCTTCCTTATTTCATTTCACAAACCAGGACTGTAAACCTCACTCAGAGATCAAAATGAATAATTTCCTCAAGTTAGAACAAATCCTTGCTGATCACATTGATCCTTCTTTGCTCTTGTGCTAAAATGATTTATTAGTCTGTATTTTTATTTACTGAGGCATGTTCAGTCCCAGTAATATGAAGAAACTTTATGGCTCTGAACGCAGTTGTACCAGAACTGCACTGAGGTCACTGTATTTTCTCATATTTTATTACACTTGCCTAATAATTTTCGAGAGGAAGAATACTCCTGGAGCCACCTCTGACTTTGGGGCAGTGACCTGAACATTAAATTCTTGCAACTGTTCTAACCCTTCTGTGCTGAGCACATGTGCAGACACAAGAGCAGTGAACCCAGTACAACCACACAAAAGAACAGAAATGCAAACCAGGAAAGGATGGAACCCACCCCTGGAGGTGTTCAAGGCCAGGTTGGATGAGGCTTTGAGCAACCTGATCCAGTGGCAGGTGTCCCTGCCCGTGGCAGGGGGTTTGGAACTGGATGATCTTTAAGGTCCCTTGCAATCCAAACCATTCTATGATACTATGATTCTATGATAAATGGACAGTGGGATACAATACATGCACACAATCACACTCAAAGTGACTTTCTTGAAAGTCAAACTGCATCAGAGCTATTTCTGAGAACCCTGTGTAGCTATGAAAAATGTCACAAAATTTCTGAAAACCTGCTGATACTGCAGTGCCGAAAGCAATTTACGTTTACTCTTGGAATTTTGAATACTCATTGGAACAACAAAGAATTAAACCAGAAGATGAAATATCACAGCTATTGAAAATGGCATGTGATCTGAAAATATGTTTACAAGGGCAAGTAAACAGAAAATGATATATGGAAAAGAGAACATAGTATACTAAGGAAACTTGAGATAAAAATAACTTTGCTAATGCTATGGCATATGTATGTGACACTTTAAAGGAAAAGTACTGAATGCCAAGAGGGCGTTATATGCCCTTAGCTATCAGAGAACGCAAACAGAGGCAGGAAGTAAAGGCAGCAGAGAGTAGAGAGATGCTTCAGAGAAAGGATTACAGAAGGGAAGCAGAAGGTTCACAGAGTCTCTTTCTTACTGACAGCTCAGCAGTATTCCTGAGAAGATCAAATCCAAAACTTTTAAGAAAAGGATAAATAAATAGATACACAAATACTCCCTTCAAAAACTTTTGCCCTTCATGTTCCCCACCTGCTATACATAAGAAGGTAAATGACTAATATGTTTGTTTTCAGACTGAACAGGCATTAGTCATAATTCCCAAAGAGAAGCTTACTTGTGAGTGCCAAGCACAGCTGGGACTGTACTGACACAGTTGGACAACAAGGGAAACTGTGCTCCAGAGAGATCAAGGGCCAAGACAGGTTGAAACACAGTTTTTATCCTTCTGAGAAATGAAGGAAACCAAGCAGTCACCTAATAGCAGACTTACAGTATGCAGTTTCCCCTCTGTCTGACACCACCCACGCACACAGATATTTCAGAAGACATCACTTTATTATTTGTCTAAAACCACCAGTCATATAGATCTTCATTTTATATCAGTGTTGCTATTAGACCACCTGCTACTCACAACTCTATTCTGAACATCCATTTTCACTGTCTTTTATAGGCACCAAACCCATCCCTTCTTCACAAACATATTCACAGCCATTATCTGCTTTTCTTCATAGCCCATTTCTCACCTCCCCTCTACCTTCACTCACCTGTTCCCCACACAGTTCTCTATCTGCTAGCTCTGTTCATTTTACACTACTCCAACATTAAATCCCACTCATCTCTGCAAAGCAGTATCTTATCTCTTAATAAACAAAACCCACACATAACCAAGGCACATGACCTCCTCACTCCACACCCACAATACACATAAGACTCAATGGGCACACAGGGCATGAAGCAGATATCAAACAAGGAACAGTTAAATAATCTGCAACTCTTCAGTTTAGAAAGTTGATGAATTAAGGAAAGGGATGGGTGGGAGTTAAGAGGGGGAAATACAAAAAAGGTCTAGCACCTCATCCTGTAGGAGTGAAAAATGAAGACAGGGTCAGATTTTCACTATCTCATCCCATACAAGAACTACAGAGCATGAAATGAAGCAGGTAGAATTCAGGTTCAAAAAAGAAAGGAGATGGCATTTCTTGTGTACTTAATCTGTGGAACTCCTTGCCCAGGGTGTTGCAATGCCAGAAGTTCAAATAGTTAAGGAGGAGATAGCAGAAGTTCAGCAAAGAGGGATCAACTGAGTATTCCCAAATACAGGAGCATTTGGCTTATGAGATCCCTGTATCACAAATGATTGGGGCCACACATTTGGTCACCATTAGATACTGTGCCATATGGCCCTCTGATCAGGCCATACAGCTGGTTTTGATCTCATGAAAAATGTAAAACCAAAGAGAGGAAGTTTCTTATTAAAGTGAAAGAACATTTGACTGACCCAAAACCTGTATTTTTAATCTGCACAATAGGACATTCAATTCATATATAAGAATTAATGTAGTAAATGTGCATGAGTAATTGAACCAGTACCTAAACTGTGTTATGCGGTGGCCAGAAGTCACCCTTCAACTACAGGCAGAAAACAGAGTGGTAGTAAATATCTCCTAAACATATAAAGAGTGGTAGTAAATATCTCCTAAACATATAAACACCCATCATTTATTTGAAAACTAATACAAAATCAGTGAGTAATGTTCACAAGATATGAAGGTAAATGGTAAAAAGCATGATATTTTGAAGAGGTGTTTTCTGAATTACTTGGAAAAAGCAAAAAAAATTCTGTATTTAATAATTATTTCAGGAAATTTCATGTTGCTTAGTTATCTCATAGCAAATAATTTTTTCCAGATGCTTCCCATGTTTCTCTATTTCTCCCACTCCCGATTTGCTTTTTTTTCTCAAGTTTTTTTTTCTCTTATAGAGCAAACATTTGGCTCTAAAAAATTCAAGAAAGAACTGCCAGAAAAATCTGCAGTTTGTGCAGTGCCCCTGCTCTCCTTGCAGGAAATCAACTTAAACTACTTTACATGACATTATTTACTTGGATTTATACACACCAACTACCACCAACTAGCTGGACTGAAGATGGATAAAAATAGCATGCACCCCATAAAATGAAAATTTGAGTTCATCTCCATAGGTATGTGTTTTTAAAGATATAATAGCACTGTTTGAAATTTTACTATAAAATCTTAAAGTACACCACACTCATATATGCAGATAATTAAAACATATACACTATCAAGCTTATTCTGAACTTTTTTCCTTTTACAGAACTGTCAATTATTCACTTCTTTCAAAGTGCATTCCTCGTTTCTCTAACATGAGAACCTACAAGGACTTCTCTTTTAAATACCTGAAGAGAAAAACTTAAACAAACTATGCTTCTGGTATTAAAAATAGCACTGGGTCTATTTATGACATTGTTTCTATAAAACCCTAGTCATTAGGTCTCTAAAACAGTTTAATCATTTGTATTAAAGGTGTTCTAGACTAGACTTGTTCCTGTTAATTTTACATACTTAAAGATTAATCGTACAATGCACTAAATTTTAAATAGCATTTCAAAGGACACCATAGCTACCATGTTCTGAAATTAAAATTATCTGCAATTCTTGTACTAGGGTAATTTTATTCATCCCTGAAATATTGCTGAGAATGTTTGTGGCAATTTGGTTAGCGATCACCAGCAAGAATTGTGTCCATGTAACATGGAGATAAGATTGAATTATTCTCTATGCTATTATCTTTCTAAATAAACTATAATAAAATTATCAGCATTTCACCACTATCACCTACCATTCCAGCTTGAACTGCACTTCATCCTCTCTTTCTTTTATAGCCTTGTATTCATTTTGGCAGCTAAGAAGCTGTTGCCTTATTTGGGAAACTTCACTGGAAGGTTCTTCAGGGAACTGTTCCACTTTTTCCAGTTCATGTTGCTGTTGTTCCAGTTCTACACTAAGACGCTTGGCTTCCTGTAACAGCTGGATCTCAGATTCCTGTAAACTACATTAAATAGAAAAATTTAGAACTAGGCAATGAGAAGCATAAGATTTGTATTTATATATCTTTACCTATGTATAATATTTAATTCAAGATTTTCAAGATGAGATGGGATTAAGTCCTGAATAATTTGGTTTGACCTCCTAGTTGACTCTGCCTTGAACAGGAAGTTGGACCAGAAACATCCTGAGGGCTGCGCAAACCTGAATTATCCTGTGACGCTATGAGAGCACCGGAATCTGATATGAAGATTTTTTTCTGCATCCTAGATTTGGAGTGGGATTCATGTCATCTAATTTTAACCAGATGAAAGTTGCTTAGTTAGTGACACAGATACACAGAATTGTTTAGGCTAGGTTTTAGGATCATCAAGTCCAACTTAAACCTCACACTGCCAACTCCGCCTTTAAGTTCTTACCCTGTGCTGAATTGCATGTTCTTATTGCTGTAGTGTTATGCCAGGATCTGAAGTAACTACTTTAATGATATCCAAGCTGTGAATATGCTTATGAATTGATGTGGAATGTTATTATAAGGCTTGAAGACATGATCAGTTTCTGATCTGACTTGTATCACTGAAGTCTAGCTTCATGGAAACAATAAACTGCAATATTCTGCCAATGTTAAGAAGCCGGTATCCATAATACACTTAGGAAGCTATGTGGCAATAGCTGAGTATCAGATCTTAAAGGCTGTTAGTAAAATGTATTGATTATTATGAAAAAGTCTTAAAGGAAGTAACAGCATTAAAATTTATATACAGTATACAATATATAAATCTATTCTTTATGCTATAGAAATAATTGTCTATGACTTTTCAAAATTATTCCATGATAATTTTTCTATAATTGAATACTAAAATTAGCCACAAATTATATGGAAGAATAAAAAACACTATCACTTGCCTTTCATTAATTAAAAATATAATGCAATTTAACATTCTTTTAAATAAAGGGATTTAGAATCTCCCATGTTGCAAAACTCTATACAAAAATTTTAGCTGAAAGATTACACATATAGCTTGGCAACAAACCCAAAATTACATATTACACTGAAAAGAAGAGTTGAGATAATAACTATAAAACCACTAAATACACAACTGACTATACTGCATGAACATAGCTCAAATAATACAGCAGAAAAAAAGTTTTGTTTTGTGTAACATTTTTACTTAGGTAACCACTTCCTTTTTTAAACCAGAAAATAAGAAAACCACAGACTTCAACGGGGAACAAGTGTGTGTTTATCACAGACAAGTAACTTCACATGTGATGAACTTATGCAGTAACCTTTTAAGGGAAAAACAGGTTGACTTATCAACACAAGATGCTATACAGTATTTAGAATTTACTTTAAGTCCAACAGAACATATGCTGTTTTAGGAGAAAACACAATTGGTTGCAGTAATTTGCATTCATTTCAAACATAATTCTTACATAAAATGTAAATTTTACTTAAAAATATAGAAAAACATAAGTTATTCCATTAAACAGAATTCTTAGTGTTGATCTTTTTGAGACAATAAAAAGAGAAAATGAAAAAAATAGAAATATAAACAAGACCTAGTATTGAATCCAGACCAGATCTTGCTCACTATACCTGCTAACAATATGCTTTCATGTGAAGATTTAAATTTAATTGATGGCAAGAAATAGCTGGATATCTACACAAAGCACACATCTGCACACATCTAAAATCATATGGATGTAAAAGGAGGCTTGCCAAGTCTGATGTTGCAGCTTTTGAGCTTGTGAGGTGAATAATAATTTAACATAGGCTTAAAAAGATGAGATTCCTAAGCTGTCAACTCCTCACAAGAGTATTCACATAAGGTTCCTAACTGAGATAATGGAAAACTAACATTTACAATACATCCACATGATTGTGTGACCAAATGTGTTTTCATGGGCCAAATAAGAGCTCAGATACATCAGCTTTAGGTGCAGCCTCACTGCAGAATAGATGGGTGAGACAGCCTGTTTCCAGAATTCCAGCTGTGCAGCAAACGTAAATTTAAAAGCACAGAACGCTTTCAAAGTGTTTCAAAATTTATCAAAGAAGTTATCTACCAGGTGACATCTTTCCCTTTCCAGAATGCCAAATTATACAAAACTGAAGCCAAGAATTAAAGGACTATTTACCACTAAACAAAGGACCACACTATACTCGTATACCCCTGCATACTTTAGCAACAGCCTTGGAAACCATTTGTGTACTGATTAGTTGCATTCATTCATTGTATTAGAGAAGTTTGTGATGAATATCGGTGAGATCAGTTACAATCATCTCACATGACTGTCACAGGGATCTAAGCTGCCTAAGATGCAGATGACTTTATTTGTGACATTTTTGAGTGTGACTAAAGGAAAGATCACACACAGCTTTAAGATCTTATCCAGTGTCATTTGTTTCCACATAGCACTGTAACAGCACTGGGACAGATAGGGATTAAATAGAAACAAGATTAAATTCAATGGTAATAAGTGAAAAAATAAGTTTTTGATGAACTGTACTGCACGTGTAAGTGTGAAGAACTAAAAATTAATAAGTGGTATTGATTCTGTGAATGGTTCATTGCAGGAAAAGAGTATACACACAGCCTGAACTATCATCAGGACTGTTTTTATAGTCAATGGACAAATCCAGACACTTGCAGATGTCTCTTTAAGGAGGAAGTATATGGTCCTTATTTCATTCTATTGACTGTTAAGAGACTCTAGATGCCTAGTTCAGATGTGTATGTCTAATGATGTTAACACATGGGCAAGTGAATCCCACTTCTGATGTGTCCTTAAAATATATGGGAGATGATCATGAATTTTTGCTAATTGACTTCCCTTGTTCTCTTTCATCAATATGAGAAATTTATCTGTGGGAGTTAGTACATCTTCACACCTTGTTTTTTTGCTTTGACATGTGACTACATCTAAGTAAAGAATGTGACATGATTCCCTCTGATAAACTTTCTCACAGAAATATGGTGATTTCACACTCCTGTGAAAACCACGGGAAGAATGAGAGATGTAATCTACCATCTAATATTTTCATGCTTTTGGTGCATGGCGTTTATGATAGTTTTATGTGTGACAGGAAATACAGCTGAGTCCTGGTTTTCCTCAGCCATATTCCACTTATTATACATACATAGGAATTGTCCTTACATAAAAGAATGCTCTAGAAACATATAAAATATGTAGTAATAAGGCTGGTTTCAGACTAACACTGGCTAAAAGCCAACCAAATTCAGTAGCTACTGGATTTCTAGTCCAGCACAGTGAATATCAATATGGTAGAAGCCTTCTCAGTCAACTAACCCAAGCCACACATAATACGCTGAGCATTGAGAAATTACTGCTTGCATATTCTAGGCAGTTGGTTTAGGAGTGTTTTCAACTTTGCTTCCAAAAATATTTGCTATGTAGTAATCTGAATAAAGTCAGATGAGTCAGGGACTATATTCTAACTCCCCATTTTATTAAGGTGAAACTAGAAGACTCGGAAAAAACTCCTGAGAAATCTCAGGAAAAATTGTATCTTTGAGATTTTGCAAACTTCTTCTCAAATTTCTTATTATTTTTTATTCATTACTTAGCACTAACTACTATTTAGATTGTTGGGAGGCACACCAAATCCCATCAAAACTCAAGGAAGTAGGTATGACATTAGTTAGTTTTACAATCCTTAGATTAGACCTTCTGCATCAGCAGAAAATTACCTTGGATGTATAATGCTTTGGCTACTTAAACAAAGTCTAAAATAGGAATATTGTACCTTATCACAGTCTTATGCAGGAGTGTGTACTTTCCCTTCAGCTCAGCTACTCTGGTGTCTGTGATTTTTCCAGCAGAAAATAGCTACAGAAGGGAAACAGACATTATGAAATCTCCTAAAGTGCTAATATTTTCACTCTGCTGTCACTTCTTATAACTATAATTGGCAGCCTTTCAGTTTACGCAGACTTTGGTAACATACCAAATCAAATACATAGATGAAAAAACGCTTATTTACATAATACTTCAAACCATAAATATAAGGATATAAAAAATGTCTGTCACGACTACAGTGCTATTTGCATCACTGTTTCTTCTCTGATTTTTCTGTCTGTATTATTATTTCATGATAATTTTGTCTTGACTTGGAATTCAGACTCTAAGTCACCTGTTTTCCACATTGCTGAATTGGTTCAGGTTTGGTATATACTAACTGGCCTGAATTGGGAAACCTGAGGCTTAAAGTCTGGTCTGTGCTAAAGTTTTGTGTCCAGAGGCAATACAGATGCAAAAAAAAGAGGAGCCGGGCTCTAACTGGGTCATCCTCAGGCCAGAAACCACATTACCTTACATACCTGTGCAGGCCTTCACAAAGCACCAAAAGCAAACTACTCCATGTATTTAGTACCAAAAACCCCATATATGTGTGATGCAGCATGCACATATCGTAGATGATTCCTCAGATGTCTTGAGGGCAGTAATTTGGGACAATAAGCCAGTCCTTCTTAATTATATAGGAAATTTGACTAGAAGCCTAATTTTGCCACTATGAAATATCACAGTAGTATCTCCTGGAGTATTTATTTAAAAAAAAAAATTGTCCCCTCTTCATTACAGGTAAGGAGAACCAGGTTATATCCAGTTAAAGAAACGTAAGGTGATTTGGTTCTACAGGAGTCCGTAGCTAGCCTTTTGGGGCAGCAAGTTTAATCTGCAGTTGTCATGGGAACCTGCCAAGAAATGTGGTTGCACAGATAACCTAAAATAAGAAAAGAAGTTACTACAGCACAAGGAAAATCCCCCGAGTCATACTTCAACCCCTGTGCTTGACAAGACCTCCAGGGAAAAGCCTTTCCCTAAACAGAACTAAGGGCTGTTTAAGAGATTCATGTGTTATTTTGTAGATGCCCCTCTTTGAATATCCAGGAAAAACTGTCCAGAACCAGTCCTACTGTCAAGAAGCAAGAAGCAGACCACAAGAAAATATGTCAAAAGAAGTATAGATTTTGTTGATAGCTGTTTCATTTTATGTACTTTTTTAAGACTCGCTTCAAAATATTTCATGGCAGCAAAGACAATCTTTGCTGTCTGCAACCCTGAGAAAGGAAAGAACATCTATCTTTCTCTTGTTTGCATGAGATGAAAGATAAGCAGCTTTGAAATATTTATTTTGGCATCCTCTTCTGTGAGAAAGAAAATATTTCCCTACTTCAACTCATTTATTTCTTAGCCTTATATGCAGGTATAGTTGCCTTATGTGGATGATACCTCACTGATGTTTTTTCTCTATGCTCCTCTGAACTGTACCTCAATGCAGACCTATGCCATGTTTGACAATATTTCTGCAGAAATAAACTTACTTGTCCTTAAGGCTATGTCTTCTCCTTTATAAACATAAGTTTTTACACCTTTTACACTGGATTTCTCAGTTCAGTAAAGGGCTAACATCTTTATTCCAATACAGTTGGTCTTATACAATGAAGAGAGATGTAGCTTTGAGGACTCCATAAGACAGACTGTATTGACAGAATACCAGCTTGTCAAAAGGATTGAGGCTTGTGTGAAAAGTATCATTACAAGACAGTTCCTATCACCAAAACTTTGTTTGGAGAGCCATCAGAAAGTCAGTGCTGGACTGCTCTGATCCCACAATTTGTTATTAAAGCCTAGTGCACTGTTTTCTCCAAGATTCTTGGGAAGGCAGAGGGAGAGAGGCAACTGCTTGGGCAGAAGAAACAGCCAGTTGTGGAAAAAGGAAGGAAAAGCATAACCCTACTGTAGGAAATTTTATTATTTGCTGTAATACAAGTAGATGAGAGATTATGCCCCTGATATACAGATAAATGCTGCTTTTAAGGCGGTCTTTCTCACACATGATAGTGGGTGATGTGTAAATTAAGTGAACTTCAGAAGCTAAGTTAGCTGAATCAATAGATGTCCCCAGAAAGTCAGTGAATGCCTAGAATGAGGCTAGCAATTGTTTTCTTTATGCATTTCTTTCATGGTGATAGAATGAAGAACAGATTTTCAGTCCCTGAATACACTGTCTATTGATAAGAAAATTTAGAGATAGGACTGAAATGATAGTAGGTACCCACTTGGAACTTAAATCATAGCTATGCACAGTCAGCAGAAGATTAATAATCACTTTTGCAAAAGATACTGAAAATGCATAGCGGTCACCTTTTAGAGCCACTACTCAGTGAACTGTATAAAGGATAGAGTCCATTTTGACTGCCATCAGGTGGGCTGAGAAGTAAACAGTTTTCCAGCTGGGACAACTTTAGTTCCTACTGATATTTAGAATGGAATTAGAGACAAGAAACTGGCTTCAATCTCTCCATCCTTTCACCCTCTGAAAAGGCTATTCACAGTCCTGAAGCAAACCACCTCTTGTGGCCATGGATATACTTCAGCTCAATGGCAAACTACAGTAACTATTATAACAATTTTTCCCATACAGTTTCCCTTCAAAATATTTTACACTTTATTCCATTATATGAAAATAAGCGCATTTGGCCTTCTTGGCTTGTAATCACAGATCTTGCCTATCCCCTGTGTGTGGAGATATGCTACTGCCTCTAACATTCCATTCCAGATCATCTCCTCACATCTCTTTTATATATTTTTGTTTTCAAGCATAAATCTCTCATGGTGGAGAACAATTTTAGCTTCTAAGTTTCCCTTTAGCCACCCAAAGAGTGTTTGGAAAACTGCAGTCTAAGGACAACAATTGGATTATCCTAATTCTGTAAAAATGTTTGTGCCTATTACATGCACCATTTATTAAATAAAATTTGTATTATATTCATAATATCTGTTATAACAGGCATACATAGTAGTTAGCATGATGTCTTAAAATGCAGCACAATATGAGTCAAATAAAAATGTCTACTTGTATAGAATATTCAATATTCAAGTGAATATTCACTTCCCAGATGCTTTTAAACTCATCTAGAATAAATTTGACTTTTCAGGCAAATTTATAAATATGCATGACAGAAGGCTGTATGGAAGGAGATATCTTGTACGAGGTACCTAATGCCTCAGAGTTTCAGAAGGGAAATGCTTGCCAGGGAGCATTAATGTCTTATATAAAGGTCAGTATTAAAGTCACCAGATTCCTGTGAAATGTAGTGCCAAGGGTCTTGTGAAGATTACTCAAAAAACCCAACCAAAATCTCTAACTGGCCCATCTTGCACATGTAACACAAGACTACACTGATTAATTTGATTAATTCCTAATAATAGCAACATGGAAATCCAATGCAAAAAAGAGAAATGATTCCTCACTATTTTATTATTTGTAAAAACGCTTGAGTTTAAACTACATATATTTGAATAAGCTCTGGGTTAATTAAAAACCACTGTACTTTGGCAGCAGTGAATGCTGTGAGTGTTAGAACTTCCAGATTTCCTGGAAGGAAAGTAAGTGTGCAAGTTGGTTCAAAAAATGTCACCATTCAAGAACACATAAATAAAACAATTAATGATAAAATAGGCAACAGTGTTTATATATATACATACATATACACACAGACACAAAAATAGCATTTCTAAATGAAATCTTGTGATCATTTTCTTCCAGTCTGTTGGATCTCTATTAGCCACATTTCCATAAAATTGCTGTGTACAAGTCTAATATCCCAAGTTTAAAAAAGAAGTTACATTTCACTCCTCTCTCTTCCTCCCAAGACACGCTACCAGTTCACTTTATTGTTTGGAAGATCTCACGTGGCTGGGGTAAGTAAAACAGTACTCCTTAGCTCAACTGATTATATTTCTACACTGAAAAGGAAGAGAACGAGTGAGAAGATGTAATAGTGAGGGGGAAAAAGTGCTTGTGAATGGCAAATATGTATGTCTTTTTTCCAGTCCTGTGTTAAACATCATGCCCTGAAAAGAACTGAGACCATTTTATTACATACATACATACATTCACATATCAGTTGTACGTAACTTTTTAAAAGCTTTTCTCAGATTTTCTTTCTCATTATACAATGAAATGGGACCTCATACATTTTTACACATGCTCAAAAATTCATAGATCATCTGGATAAAATGAAAAATAAATTTTCCTTATTTAATTGGAGAGTTATTGGAAAGTTGGATGAAGATTTGGCTAATAATGGATGATTGCCTGGCAACTTTCTGCTTTCCTTTTCCCCTTACTCTCATAAACGCAATTACACAAAAAGTATGGAAGTATGTATCTTATTGCTGGATTTATTTCTATCTTTCCCCTTTAATTTAAATTTTCTGTTATGCTTATTATGTTTCCTTTCTTTTACTTTACGCTCATCTTTAAGTGATTAACCTGACTGTAATTTTCTAACTTGGTTACATTTTTTCATGTTGCCTTGTTCTGCGAAGCTTGGCTTTCCTACCAGAAAAACAAAACATAACAAAGCAAATCCAAGCTCAAATTCCAAAACATTTTTTTTTCCTTCAGTCAGTGAAAACTCTCATGAAATAAAGCACAGGGTACCCTTGTCCTGTGATAAAGATTGTGAAGGAATTTTCCCCTGAAAAGGGGAAAGGCAAGGACATGTCCTTTGTGTTTTTCTGTTAGGAAAAGGTGGATTTTTCTGGCTCTGGGTAGGAACCTTTTAAATATAGGAACCCATGAGGAAAACATAAGATAAGTATGCTTAAAGAGCTGTTCTGTACACGTGCATCACTTTTCTCTTTACCCATACCAATAATAAGTTCGTATTTGCTTGCTATAAACAGGTGCCTATCAGAGCTCTTTTCAAAATCTCTTGAAGAAAATTCCAAGAAAAAGTGAACACAATCTGAGGTTATACACAATCTGAGGGAGCTCTCTTATATCCTTTCAGCTTGAACTCAGGTCCACTAGTCCCTGGTGTTGGACCACAGTAGTTTCTCAAAGGCTGGAAGGTGGATACAGATGAGGTGTTGGTAAGAAAGATGTCAGAATATGAATGAGAAGTAAAACCGTGAAAGGGACAGGACCCAGTGGACAAATGAGTTACTTTGCCATCTGAGCAAAATCCAGCCGTAACTACATCAATACCTCCTCATTCCTGCACTAAGGTTTTTACATTTTCCATTTTAACAGATTATATTTGCTACTGAGAGACAGCTTAAAGCAATACACTGAGGAACTCATCTAGAATTTCAAAACAAGTTTCCTGTAACTCAAATGTGATACAAATAAGAAGTCTAAGAATTCTGATGTTCCCTATTTTGAATTTCAAGGCTTTTAAAGCTTCTTTTGGGACTCTTCAGAAGTGGATTAAACAAAGTCAAATTTTAAACTGAAAAAGATGATGCAATCTGAACGCCGGTCTAACAACTTGCACTGTTTTTATAAAAAGCATCAAGAAAAGCATGGGGGATAAATATAGCTACCACCAGGAAATTGCTGATTAACATCAGTTACTCATAATCATTATGAAAGTGAAAAACTTGAAGGCTTCCAACGAAAGATTTAATTTCAACAGTACCTAGAATCTCTGCACTTCAGGGAAATGATGGATGCAACACATGTTTCTAATTATGTTTGCACACACTGCAAAATAACTGAAATGTCTTCTAAGCTTGGGTAGAAAAATAACACTTTCCGCCTCTTCATTCTAAACCATAGGGTTTGTAATTAGAACTAGACATTGTGAATACATTTAAAGTTATTTTAACCCATAGAATATCCAACATTTTATATCAGCTTCGTTTATTTCAAACATCTGAAAGGTGTCATCAAACAACTCTTTTGCCTTATACTGGGAAAGAACAGAAAAATATCAAGCACTTAATACATTTCATAGTTTGTATACACTAGGATTTTGGTATAGTATTAGCCACCTAGCAAAAGTCTCTTCTGTCCAGTCTGATATGTGAGGTTTGGAATTTTCTCTCTGTGTTGTTTATATGAAGAGTTTTTTTCTTACCTCTTTTGGAGAACATCTATATGTTTAAACATTTGGGGAAGAAAAAGGGTAAGTTCTCCTCTTTGAACAGAAAACTCTGCATCCTCATTCAGTCCGCACTGTCTGGACACCCACCACACAGCTCAGGTGTTTTTTAGTCTAGGGAGAAGGCAACACTCTCTTCCATTGACTTTTCAGTGTTTATTCCTACACTGCAAGAGGACAACAGGTACAAGCGTGCTGAACTCATGCATTTCTATCCATATTGCTGGCTATCATTCCCCACAGAACTTATTTAACCCTTTAAAATAGGTGAGATGGGGATATCTGCTGGTGTATGACTCACCTGTGCCTGACATCTCCGAATTATCTAGAAAAATGCTTGGACATTGCACAAATGGAACTGAAGCTTTGTCCACAAGTTCAGCCCACTGCTCAGAGCAAGTTCATAACTGAGCCTGCACTTGTGCCAGAACAGTGCAGAACGATCTACATAGAAATGGAAAATGAGGTATATCTGCTCTAGGTCCTTAGCATCACAATTGTCATCAACTAGAACTGTCAATGACATGCCAGCACCAAAATGGAGAAAATGCAGAATACTAACTGGGCTTCTAAATGGCTACATATAACAGTTTATATTGTTCTCAATTTCTGAGAATTTCTATGGCTTCTCATTACTTCTGAAGATTGTGTCCTGGCTACTTCAAGATAGGGCATCCAAATATTAAAGAAAAATAAAATTAAATCTATAGAGTTAGTATTTGCAATCTCTATAAGTAATAGGTTTATCTTAAAAAAATCCCAAAACAAATGTCAAAAATCTGCTTTAAAAACTACCAGTCCCAATGCCAGAGAATTTAATGGTTGTAAGGACTTGCATGACAATTTCATCTGATTCCCTGAACAACACATAGGACAGCTTTTACCATCTCCACCACTTTTGCTACAAGGCTTGAAGTATACAACATATAGTAAAGCAAAAGCCAAACTCCAAAGTAGAGGATAGAGTTAGAAAAATTAAGGGTGAAAGGAACTTCTGGATGCCATTTCATCCAACCTCCTGCTCAAAGCAAGGATAGTTTCCAAGTTTGACAAGATTATATAAGGATTCTGTCCTGACAAATATTGAAAATGCAGTTTCCGAATACAGATACAGTAACTGAATAAATATTCCACAAAGTATAAGATAGTCTCTATATTCTGCTGATGTTCCAATCTCTCTAATTTTTACCCAAAAGAAGATACTGACTTGCCCTGAAGTGCACTGAGCCTAAACATTGAGTCACTTGCATACCTTTTTTTGTTTTTCGTCTCACTTCCATATCTTTTCCAAACCATGCAGCTAAAGACTGAAAAGCATTGCCTTCAGACTTAAGGAATCAAAAGGAAGGCAATAAGAGATGCCAGAATAGAGGATAATAATCAAGCCAGTTAATATTCTGCTTCTTTTTAATAGTAAGATTTAACTACCTAAATTACTTCAGACTGCTTTCAGCTTTTATGAAAAAAGAAACATTCTCAGCAAGGTTCTTGCCTTTTACAATAGAGGGAGCCACAGATGACTAACTAGCTCAGACCAAACACCAGGTCTTTAGATGACCTAAGCTCTGTTTTTAATGTAGAATGTTGCATTGCAACTTACATATGTCCAAGAAAAATCATCATTACACATTTTAGTCAGTCATCTGGTTCACTTAGTTTTCAGTATGCCTCAAATATTCATACACAGTTATGGAAGAGCAACACTTCTAAAATAATCTAGAATTTCTCTGCTCAACAATACAGGCTTCAGGCCTGTAATACTGTCTAAGCATTTTAAGACAAGAAGAAAAAAAATCACTCACTTATATAATTACAACATAAATTGTAGGTTCCAATATTTCAATGCAATTCTGCATTCCATTTTGTACAGACAGGAATAGCTATGCTGCAGATATTTAGAGATTTATATGCCTTGTCTAAGTTATTATTCCAGAGAGAGGTTATGATAGTATAAAGTAAAGAAAAATGCAGTATAATTTTTAAATTAATGCTGTCATTCGGGTTAAAAAATGTGGTGGAATCCCCCTCATCTGTAACTACAGAGTGACAGGCAGTTGATTTTTTAGAGTAAGTATGGGAACTCCCCAGTTCAAGTAGAAGAATATTTGTCACTGAGATGGGGCTCTTGGTTGCACAAATGCAGGCAGATATATCTCTCCTGATCTTTGTGATGAGCACAACTATAACAAAGTAATAAGTACATTTGTATAAAATCACATTTATATGTAAATCTGTTTTCCCATCAAGAGCTATTTTACAGGGGAAAAAATCACCTTTCTAAGCCATTTCTATCTGGAAGCTAAAATAACTTAAACAATTTTGAAAGTATGTTTTTGTATTTCACAGTGTTTCACAAATTATTTTGCTCTATTTGCTATTCCAAGAAAAAAACCCATTCATGTAATGAATAAGAAGACAGCATGCACTTTTAAAACACAACATGTCATTATGTCACGAAGTGAGGGCATAAGGTTCATGGTTCCTTGAACTTTATCGTCTAAAGGAAAGTAACTTGGTTGCATTGTTTCCACAGCCACAAGCTGCTAACTCAGAAGACAAAAGTCAAATGTTAAAAAAATGAGCCTGAGAAATTATTAATATCTACTCACATTATTTTGATATGGAGCCTTCTATATCAATATAGGATTGAAAGAAGACAAAAATAAGAGTGGGGGTAAAGTAAAAGCATACACAAAACCACTGATACACCTACTTACAGTAGATAGAGAACCATATTGCCTTACAGAGAATTTACAGTTTTACTTTTTTAATTACAGATGGATCAGTTAGGCATCCTTTAATGAAAAATAAACTTCTGGAAAGCTTTCTAAAAATAACAAATAAGAACTAAGAAAAATAATATAATGAACTCTTTCCCAAGGCATAGTAGTTTTGTCCCCCAGTTCATGAGAAAAAGCAGTCCCTGGATGGGTGAAGCTCTGAGTAATCTGATCTAGTTGAAGGTATTCCTGCCTGTGACAGGGGCATTGGAAGTGAATGATCTTTAAGGTCACTTCCAACCCCAAACATTCTATGATTCTATGAAATACCAGAAGTATCACTACAGCAGTTGAATCTTAACATATCCCACCTTTGTCACCAAAATGGTTTATATAAATGAGTCCGGATGTGCTTCAGGTTTGTTCACACCAGTCATCTGAACTGCTTACACAAACCTAGATGTTTTGCAGCATCTCTTCTACAGGAAATTTTAACTCCCAGCACAAAGTGGGAAATCAAACAGATGGCAAACTGTTGTGTTTTAAATGGCCATAGTCACTAGTTAAGTTAACATCTGCCTACAATCTGAACTTTGTTGGTTTCTGTTTGACCTACGTTCCATTATTGGTCAGAAAAAACCCAAAGCCTTGCTCTGAGAAATCATGGGAAATGGTTAAGCTGCTTTTGATAAACTTTGAATAAACAATCCCCCAACAAGTCAGTTAAAGCAAAATATATTACTTCTTTAACCTTGTAACCACCGGGTAGTTCTGGGAATGGAATTCAAATCTTTAGTAGAATTTAAGAATGCCATGAGTTCTCAGTTATTTTCTTTATCTTTGGGAAGATATGTCTGTAAGATTAAGATATGTTTTCAGTCCACAAGAGGAAAAATAGATTCCTAAAAAGAAGACTAAATGAGATTAAAAGCTACATGAAAATGACCTTTAACCAAAGACCTTGGTAGAAAATTCTTGCTTGTGATCATAAGCATTTCTTCAGTCAGATCCTTTCACATTGACAAAGATTGGCTTTGGGGTTTTGTGATTGCATAACTACTTCAAAGTTTTAAGTATTATAAAGAACACTCTAGGGATCTAGAAAAGCCCCATCTGGGAAGAAACTTTGTTTATAAACAAGCCACAGTTCTCAATTCTGATCTGGTCCAATATTTCTGCCATTAGTTAAGATGCCTCAACAGAGAGCAAAGACTTGTGAAAAGCTCAATTTTGAAAGTTTGCTTCATTGATCCCAAAGAAGATGAGAGGCTTGAAACACTAAAAAAGGTTGTGGCATACTGAAGGAAGAATAGAGACCTGATAGTCTTTCAAAATGGACATTTCTTCTCAGTACAGGAAGAAAGATCAGTCCTCAATTACAAAACTTCCCTAGGTAGAAGCATACAGATACCGGATGGAGAAATGACTCTTTTGGGCTCCAAACCACATGTTCTGCCTAGCAGCAGAACATCAGAATAAAACCAAAACTGGAATGATAGCAGAGCATCTCAAGGGTACAGTAGTCTCCAAAAGTTGAAGTAAATATCCCAAAATGAAGTTATATGAGGGATCAAAGAAAGAATGTTTCAGTGCAGACATCTGAAAACCTCAGATACCTCTCATTCCATCTGAACTTTCTTTTCTTTGACATTCAGCAATACCAGAAATTTATGCCCTTTCTGAAGTTACTTAGTTCTAAGTAATAAGTTTAGGCTTCCAATGCAGCTCCATGATAATAAATAATGAAAATATTTTATATGAATCTAAACATTTCAAGGCCATTAATAAAATGTGGCCTGCCAAGGATAGTTATTATTAATTTTATAGATACAAAATAGTTTGTCTAGTCCAAAGTCCCACAACAGATGGCAGAGTTCATTGTAAATAGAGCAAACAACAGTGTAGGGGGTGGAAATGCCTCCCCAAATCACCAGGATTTAGAAATCCTCTTATATTTCAAAATCCCATCAAAAGAGGCTGGTATGGCTTTCCTCAATGTAACAGTCATACAGGAGAACAAGGCTGTATAAATACCTGATTTTAGACTGATAGAAAAAAATATAGAATCCTGTTAATCAAGTGAAAAATTAAAAAATTTTACTCACAAATCACAATAATTTCATCTGTTACAAACATTTCAGTTGTGATGGAGGGATGTCTTCCAGTTTATTGCTAGGGGACTATCATGATCTGCACAGGAGAGATACACAGTTTTGCCACACAACTAAAAGCACTATGGCAGTTTCTGGGATGTTCATTTTGAATACAGGAAAGGTAGATTCAAAACCCATTTCCCCAAAAAAGTGCTCTGATCATTGTGCTATGTAGGAATCTAAAGGAATTATTGTAGCAGGTTGGACAAGTAGGTTTTTTTTTTTTTTTACTAGGCCTTCATCCTGTACTGTCAATATAAGCCTGTTGTCTCTATAAAAGCTAGTAACACCTCAGAGATATTGAATTTATGGAGTATGTGCCTAACTAATGTCTGTTTAATGTTTAATCCATATTTTAATGTTTAAACCATGTTATGACTGATTTCAAACAGGACTTGGGGTAATAGATTGTTCAGGTTTGACTAATTAAACAAGAACTGCTGTAAAAATCCCTTAGTCATGGAAGACACTTGGCTCTTGACTGAGTAATAAATGCACAAAGACATGTCCATGTAGCCTTGCTCTGAGACAAGAGGGAAATGACACAGATCATTAAAACATCATAGTCACCACGTAAGAATGGCAAAGGTGTCTGGAGAATAAATATAAGGAAGTACACGGCAATTGTCACCTAGAGCTGAAGTATTCCATATGGTGTGATTGGTCATACAAACTACACGATGAAGTCTTAAAGCTAATACAAGGCACAATAAAAAAGAAAAGAGGGAACTGAAAATCAGGATACAGAAGGAAATACCTGCCCTAGCTGCCTGCTTTGCTTCACATTTAGAATCCGGGACATTATTCAGAATATCATGCTTTGCTTTGTGTTTCCTGGACAACCAATCCAAAAGTTAGGAATCTACACATTGTGGGGGAATTGGATCTTAAGTTCCCCTCCCTTCCCTTCTTTTAGAAAGGTTGAATAAGAAGTACACAGAATCAGGTAACAGAGAGTTTAAACTGTGATGTGCTATGCAAATCATGGATAGTTAAGGTAATTATTCCAAGAAGCACTAAGCAAAATAGGAAGAAGAAAGTGCTGCTCACCTTCCTTAGTTTGTGAGTCTACTGAAAAATGTTTGGAACCAAAACTATATGTGTGTTGTCCAGCATGCTTTTGGATTTAAATCATTTTCATGAAAACGTCTATTCAATTTAAAAAAGTTCTAGGAAGAACAGAACTTAGTGCCAGTGAAGCTATTGTTGTGATAACCCTCAAGTGGAAAGGGGTTGTTTTCCACCTTTTCCACCTGTTGTGGTAAAATCACAGTCTCGTTTTCAAAAACAGTTTTAGAACACTCAAATGTTAAGAACCAGGTGTTAGAAGACTATTATAACAGAAGCCAAGTGATTTTTTTCCCCCAAACCAGAAAATCCGTGTACAAGAAGGAATAAAATTAAAATGTACAAGTGATCAGCAGACATGCATTTCATAATTTTACTTACTTACACTAGTTCTGAGTCAGGAATACTCACTGAAATGTGCTTCTCTTGCAAGCACTACCTACTTTGCTCTGCTATTAATCACTAGTGATGCAAGCACTCCCACCCATTTCTGAGAACAGTGTAGGCAGTCTGATAACTCACAGGCTTGAAGCTGCCCTTATAAAGTTGTTCCACTTTCACATACTTCCTCATACTGCTAGTTTCTCTGCAAAAATGAAGCTTCTTGTTTACTTATTCTTGCTGAAGACAGCTCTCCTTGCTGTAACAAATGTTTTTGCAGTTGTTTTAGAAGATGAAGAGGATGCTAAAGAAGGAAAAGTTACTGAGACTTGTCCTATAAAGCTCAAAACTAATCGGAAATGTGATGAAGGAGAGGATTGTCCATATCAGATAAATCTGCCTCCAATGACCATGCAATTACCTAAAGAATTCAGACTGCTTGAGAAGACTCTCAAAGAAGTACAGAACCTTAAGGAAGCAGTAAACAAGCTGAAGAAATGCTGCCAAGATTGCAAGCTGCAGGCAGATGACAATCAAGAAAGAGACAGTAGTAATGAATTCCTTCCACCTAATGCAGAAACTCTAGCAGAAAACAGCAAAATCCAAGATAACAGAGTGACGGAACTGCAAGGCAAAGTTAACAGAATGGCAACCAGCTTAAAAAATGCAAAGAATCAGATTCAGACACTGCAGGGTCGTTTAGAGAAGATGAGCCTCATAAATATGAACAACGTAGAACATTATGTTGACAGCAAAGTTGCTAATTTGACATTTGTTGTGAACAGCCTTGATAACAAATGTTCTTCTAAATGTCCAGCAATGCAACCAAGCCCTGGTATGTAATATGTTAATTCTTACTACCTGTATAAGCTTTCTGATCAATTTACAAACACTAGATATACAATTTAAAATATTTAAACCAAATAGTTGTGTTATTAACTTCACAAGCTAAGTATCACAGATTCTGTGATTCTGTGTGATTCTGTGATTTGCACTTTTAGTGTCTATTTATACTTCTGTAGAACATTTCAGCTGCCACTAGAGGGTTACTGAGAACTGCAGGTGTTCAGTTCCTCTTAGAATTGGTGTTTATTATGGGATTTAAAACATGACCTTTCATGGGTGGGTTTTTTTGCAATTTATTTAGTAAATGTGAAAACATAACTTTATTTTACACTATATTACACATATCTATCACACATATGATGACGTATAAAATAGGGAAAGATCAGGCTGTATTACACCTTCTAAGCCTCTGTTCCTTAGCATTCAAGTTTAAAATAAAGCTGTTCCTCTGCCTACCCATATGGAATACTGAAGGATCTGCAGATGGTACAGTGTATGCATAGCTGAAATTCTCAATAGAGTGAAAAGAGGAAATGAATAACAATAAAGGCAATACTTTTTCAACAATCAGCTTAAACTAGTATAAATCAATTATTTCAATTCACATATAAAGCATCCACAAAAAGAATGAATGATGTTTGGTACACTGATAATGAGAAATATCTCAGATTTAAGTACAGTACTTCATAACACACTAAACTAATTTTAGATATTCCTCATACTTACTGAAACATCAGGTACTGTTCACTGCATATGAGCATGTAGATATTCCTTATGTTTTGCAGTAACTGGTGCTGAAAGGGTTCATAGCAGCAATACATACATTATGAAAACTAGCAAGCATAACAGTTACAACGTCTTCCTATACAGGAGCTATTCCTGCTTCCACTGAATTTAATAGCAAAAGTTTGTTTAAAAAGGAATTAGTTTATAAAAGAATTTTAGCTGAAATGTATATCTTTTGCCAATATCTGCTCTGAAACTTAGTCTTACACAAAGTTCAGTGAAATAAACAAGAATCTATAGTGGATTTAGATTTGGTTTATAAGCTTTCAATTCCTGTATTTTATGTTTCCACTGATGTCCAGTTTTCTGTACTGGCAAACAAGGAGTCCTTAGTCTTACCCCCTGTTGCAGCCTGAGAACACTCCTCTCTTTCAAGCAGTTCAATTATTTAAATTTTTTTACTAGGAAAAATACGCAATTCAAGCCTGCAAATTATTATGCCCACAAATTCAAATCCTCAATAGGAATGAACATTAGGGGTTTGATTCTTAATGCAGAACTTCTCAGAACTCTCTGTCACTTACTTAAGTACATGGAATTATAATATCATGTATTTGAACACAGTGCCATGACTGGATGACACTGTGGATCAAAAATGGGTTTTCCTTCTTCAGGAAAAATCTGGGGGTATTTTTCTTCTGAATAAAATACATCACTTAATATTGGGGAAAAGCTGTGTTAACGGGAAATGCTAAAACATTTCCCTACTGTAAAGCCAGCAATGTCACATACCAGAAAGCATTGTCAATGTTCTAGTTTCATCTTTCTAGGAATCACAGCATTACTACAATTGATGAGAAAAATTTATTACTTTTTTCCTGCTTCCTAAAGTACAGTCAACATTAACACATGAAACATTCCTAATGATGTTATGTTCTATATCAAATTATGTCAACTGAACAATAGCCAGGCTGAAATCATTCCCACATGGACAAAGACGTTTTCTGACATACTGCCAGATGAATATTTAAATTACAGCCAGGGTGTAATAGTATACATTTCAGTACAAAAAGCAGCAAGCATGTAAACATGAATCATTGGAAACATCAACTGAAGAAATCAGGCTGAATTTACAGGAGGTAATGAAAGGATAAAGAGAAGGGTAGAGAAAAGGGAAAGCAAACAATCAAAATGCCCCCATATTAGGCAGTTTTGATATAAAAAATAATTTAAATGGGCTTTTGGGGACAACTACATGATGCAGAGATCCTAGGTGGTACCTACAATAAAGTAAATCTGATGGAAAAAAGTCTCATTTCTCCCTAGAACTGAAATTGCAGTAACTCTATTTCCTATCAGTAAATCTCTGTAATTTAAGTTTTGTATGTCACATCATTCTGGGTAAAGATTTTTGTTTACTTTAAAACTGAAATTATGTTTATTCTAACACTATCTGTTCTTCCACCAGTTATACAAATAATGCAGAGAGACTGTGCTGATCATTACACAGCAGGCAGAAGGAGTAATGGCATCTACAGGATTAGCCCTGACCCCAGAAACGCTAGCTTTGAAGTTTACTGTGACATGCAAACACATAGAGGTGGCTGGACAGTTCTGCAACGGCGACTGGATGGTAGCACTAACTTTAACAGAACCTGGAATGACTACAAAAATGGCTTTGGAAACCTCAGCAGGGAATTTTGGCTTGGAAATGACAAAATTCACCTGCTGACAAAGAGCCAGGAAATGCAGCTGAGAATTGAACTTGAAGATTTCAATGGCATCAGAGAGTACGCGAAATACGAACACTTCTATGTGGCCAATGAATATTTAAAGTACCGTCTAAGTGTTCACGGCTATAGCGGCACAGCAGGGGATGCCCTTCACTACAGCAAGCATTATAACCATGACCAAAAGTTCTTTACAACTCCAGACAGGGACAATGATAGGTATCCTTCAGGAAACTGTGGAGCATATTACAGCTCTGGCTGGTGGTTTGATGCATGCTTGTCTGCCAATCTCAATGGCAAGTACTACCACAAGAAATACAAAGGTGTTCGCAATGGCATATTCTGGGGTACATGGCATGGTATTAATGATGATATTCCCAATGGATACAGACAAGCCTTTAAATCAGTAAAAATCATGATAAGACCAAAAAGTTTTGCGTTGTAATTCTATATCTTTCTCCTAACTGGTTTGCATTGGACTGCGCTCAAAGTCATACTTACTCAGTATTATACTCAGAATTCAAGTATTCAGTTATGTTTGGCATGAATAGTCCTAGACAAAACAACATATTTCCACATAAATTTTTAGAGATGGTTTGTCCCATATAATGTATTAAAAACAGCAGAAATGTTTCTGAATATTTATTGCTAAAATTTAGCACAGTTTAAGTCTTGGTATTGTATGTAAATATTCTAAACATTGCTTTTGGTGCTTTTACTGACTGTGATATATCAGATTTTATGATTTAAAACATTTAAATGGTCTTCTATAAATTGTGTTGGAACGAACACCTACGCTTTAAGCTGAAAATAAGTCAGAAGTACAACTGCTAACATATAAACTTGTCAACACTTAGAATGAAAATTAGTGTCTATGAAACAGCTTGACTTTTCATATCATCTTTCCTTCGCAATTACAAAGGTGTGCCATAGCAATATCAATACAAGCTAGGAGAAGTACTACTTGTCCTTTTTCAAGGACAAGAAAACAGAGGGCCACATGGCTTGCCCAAAGACAGGAAAAAAAAAACTTGAAGAAAACTTAGAAAATGAAGATGATTCCTCAAATCTTCTCTCTTTTATCAGAGTATACAAACAAGTTGGTTAAAGAATTGAATAAAAGTAAGCAGAAATATTGTAGAGAGTATGTAATGAAAGAGAACATCTTCTGCTCATTTGGGTTCCTCTGTTCAAGCTTAAGGTCATACTTGTCATTTGTGGGAGAAAGGAGTCATTATGTAGCTTTTTGCACATTTATATAGGCAGGTAGATAGGTAGGAAGAAGGCACATAAGAATGAATGTCTTTGCATTTATGCCTCTAAATACACACAAAACCAATTCCCAGTGTCATGGTGGTTTCTCCTGAATCTTTTAGGTAAGCAAAATGCTTCCAGATCACTCTTTTAGAGATTCAACCTCTCATTTAAGTACCTCTCACTCTAGGTATCATCACACCTCAAAGTAACAAAGGGATTGTAAATATTTTGTAAGATACAAAAAGATTGTCTTCTCATTTTCTATGTATCTCTTTTGTAGCCACAGAAACAGGAAAAGGCCACTCACAATTATAAACAGAAAAGATAATACATGCAAGACTTTTTTTTTTCTTCTAAAACATTACAAATGAAACAATCAAATTTTCAAATACTGCAAGAATTGCAAATTAGAGATACTATTTAGTAAAGCTTGTGTTGCAGACAGCAAACATAAATTTGACTACATGTATATATTGCCTATCCAAGAAAGGACGTCTGTACAGCTGTCACAGAATCATAGAATGGTTTGAGTTGGAAGGGACATTGATGATCACCCAGTTCTAATCACTCTGTCATGGGCAGGGCCACCTTCCCCTACATCAGGTTGCTCAAAGCCTACAGTGACAAATATTCTGAGCAGACATGCAATTTATCTTAGCAAGAAGCTATTTTATTATATTACTCATGCAGATAAACTATTAATCTTTTTGGTTAAAAGACACATACCAAATAAAAAAAAAAGGAAATAAATGACCTTATGCTTTACAAATATGACTTCTACTGTTTGTTAAGATGGTGGTAAGTTACACAAATGAGCAACAGTGGCAATTGCTAAATTGTAAAATATTAATATATATATTTTAAGGAAGTAAATACTTTGAAGGATATTTCAGTGTGAAGTGTGATTTGGTTTATTTTATTTCAATTTTCAAGTGTAATGGAAAATTTTATTCGCAAGATGCGTAAGATTTTCTTAAGAACAAGTTTAAAAGGTATAGAGTATTTATTTTGGGATAAAAAAGGATTGTTTAAACAAAAAAAAGAACAATTTATCAAGTATAGTTTAGAGGAGTAAACATGTAATTTCATATGATGATATTTAATCATTTTGCATTAAATGCACAGTTTGTTCCTATTCATTATATGGTAACTAAGTATGACTTCCAGTATTTACAAGCTTCTACTTGAAAATGTCTTTTCCCTGCTAAGTTGTTAGAAGAGAAACTGTCCTTTTATTCATCCTGTTTAAAGGAAACTTCACAAAACACAGAAATTTTAACAGAATGATCAAATGTGAGAGAAAAGAAAAGAAAAGAAAAGAAAAGAAAAGAAAAGAAAAGAAAAGAAAAGAAAAGAAAAGAAAAGAAAAGAAAAGAAAAGAAAAGAAAAGAAAAGAAAAGAAAAGAAAAGAAAAGAAAAGAAAAGAAAAGAAAAGAAAAGAAAAGAAAAGAAAAGAAAAGAAAAGAAAAGAAAAGAAAAGAAAAGAAAAGAAAAGAAAAGAAAAGAAAAGAAAAGAAAAGAAAAGAAAAGAAAAGAAAAGAAAAGAAAAGAAAAGAAAAGAAATGTTGTTACACAGGTCTGAATATTACCTGCCTGGAACTGTTGTAGCTGAATGTCCATCGATGTGTACTGGTTTTACAAAGTGTAACTCCATCTACTTGTTGCAAGCATTAATTTTTTTTTAACTTGGTAAAATAAAAGTAAGTTACACTGTTAAAGTTGTACTACTGTCATAGATATTTATGGGGGCTACAAAGAAAAAAATCACAAATTGTTTTATGGGTTTTCTGTAAAAACGGAAGCAATACAGAAACATGAGTAACACGGGATGTCCAATAAAGATGATGTGCAAGGAGAAAATAATGATAGTTCTCAAGAGATCCATTTCATGACACTTCAGCTGCCAGATAATACTGAAGGCTGAAATCTCAGACATATTTTTGAAACTATTCATATGTTGGTAGAGAAAAAAAGGAATTGCCCAATCAAGAGTTTACACACCTTGAATCTTTAACATGAAAGAGGAGCAACAAACTCATCCATTTTTTGTGTTACAAGCAAACTGTCAGATCATGTGCAAGTTTCATTAAAGCATTTGAACAGAAATACTACCCCAAATCAAAGTAAAAAATTTTTTATACAAATAAAAGCATTCGGTCTCTGCTTAAGATTTAATAATTCAAATCATGCTTTCCAGTTTATGGAAAACTCCTATATAACACTGATCATCATATGAAAACATTTCATATGATCTTACTAATATCTAAATTGTGATTTGTGAAGAAGGTTATTAATACCAGGTTTGCTAGCGAAATCCTTATGGGTTGTGTCCAGCAATTAAAGGCACAAGCACATCTGTTCAATGTGCTCGGCCAAGTAGCTGTAATGTCTTGGCTGTCTATGCACTGCTTACACAAAAAAATATCAGGAAAAACAAAAAAAGAGAAGAAATTAAAAGAAGTTCTGTGATTTTTTTTCCTTCCCTTTGTTATGCAAATATCCGTTTCCTTAATGGCGTTGTTTTAGGAAACACTGCAGCCAAAGACAGTGAGTTGTGAACGACAGGTAGTTTGACAATAAACCGGCATTTCTGTGGTTATTTTCAAAGGAAATTAAGATGATTCTCAATCCACAGCTACAACACCATGTTTATAAGTTAAACCAAAATTAAATAGGAAAATGGTGCTAAATTTACTCATCATCTATGACTTACATGTCGTAGAAATATCGACACATGAATGATGCAACTTCCAATTTTCATAGAGAAAAAGATGCGGTAAGAACTAACTACTGGCCTACCAAGAAAGAGATTTGAAACATATTTGTATGAATGTATTCTGTGTTCTTTTTTTCAGGAGACAGCAGAAAAATAATACGATATATGAATGACAAAAGTTTCAAAGAAAAGTGGCTGAGCAATAATATCCACAGGCCTTACTAAACCTGAATATTTCACTTAATGAACTGATTCATTTTACAGCTGATTATTAATTTACTGCTTCAATTAAGCTTTTATGGAGTTATAATATTTCTGTAAGAAGTTAATTTGGCAACCAGAAATAGAAAATAATGTTTTAAGATGACGTGTCAAATCCAACCCTCACACAAGTCATGAGGACAGAATATGAATCAATATTATTTTTTAAGTCGTTGTTCACCAAATTTTTCTTATCATAGTAAAAGAAGAATCCCTTTGGAAAAAAATAACTGCAAAAAATATTCCAAATTACCTAATTATGTTCATATAATCAAGAAAAACAATTAGTATAATTAATATTATACCATAATATGCCAACATATAGAAAAACACAGTAGAAAATTAATGTGTTTTACATACTTACTTTTAAGTAATTACATGGAGGCAATGATTTTTATGGAGAAGTAGCATGCACTTTGAGAAAGAGAAATTCTCATTTCTTTCTTTGAACAGAGTACAAAAGCCCTTTTGCTTACTTCTGCAGATCAACCTCTATGTGCTAAACTGAAAGACAAGGATTTTTTTCTCGCTCAAAATTAAAGGCTCTGTTCATTAAGAAGTATTCGGACACAGTTTATGCTGCAAAAAAACCCCCAGCTTCTAGCTTACACATTATCATTCCTAGCAGACTCCTGAAGTGATTGTATCAACAAAGTTGAAAAAGGTTTATTTAACTAGCAGTCAGATTCCTATGGGTAGAGATGGAGGCAACATTTGTCTTCACTGTGCCAACATATTTATACAGCTTTTTTGTTGTGCCAGGAGCCTTTGCAGCATATAATCTGGAACATGCCAGGATCAGCTTAAGCTTGAATAAGTTGTTTGCATTCAACAGCTGTGTTAAGACTTTTACATCCTTGATAAAGCACATAAATGCTTGGAGAGTGCTGAAACAAATTAGCCACTGCTATGGTTACCATATAAAAATACACTAATGATGATACTTTACAAGAGTGGAAAGCACGCTGCAGTACATGTAGGTGAACAGAAATTAAACCGGTGCTCATATTAAAAAAAAATAATCTTAGTCCACCAAGCTGCCTTTTCTAGAAAATTTTTCATTTAAAGTTGTATGAACATTTTTTTAAAAGGGGAAAGTAGTTCACATCTACCATTTAACCTAAGTTAGGAGAGAATTAGAAAACAGGTTGTTAGCAAAAGAAATTGGAAAAGGTTACATTTTCTAAAGTGGTGTTGCAAGATGTCTGAATGCCATTGAAGAAATATACGAAATACTGATTCTTAGTGTTTATATCTAAAATAGGTAGCCAACCTTTCTATGACTTTTCTTTCCTGTAGCACAGACGAGAAAAAAGAGAAAAAAAGAAAAGTTCCTTTCTCCTCTTAAATCACACTCAAACACTGAAAATGCATCATTCTGTGACTTTAAAGCCCTTCCAGCCTGCAGACCCACGAGATCTGAGATCAGCACAAGTGAAATTTGATTAAGAACTCTCTGTCATGTCTACTGTTAATTTTTTGGTAAACACTGAGAATTTGCTGTGTTTCCAGTAGAACCAGGATTTTGGTTAGCATCTTTATTAGTAGTTCATCACTTTTGGCAGTAAAGGTTAAGAAGTTAATTAATCTCAGAAAGACATCAAGTTTTAAAATACTTATGAAAAATATTCATGAAAGATTCTTCCTGCTTCCTGATGGATGGTAGTACTAGGATGCTTGGACAGCACTGAAAAGAAACATAGCAAGTGATAATTTCCGTCAAAAACACCCTGTGCAATTGAAAGATTTGGTGCTGGTGTCAGGTAGAGGGTACAGCACATTTTATCTTTATATGATGCAGAGTCCAACAGTCTGCATTAGACCAATCAGAGAAATCTTCCAAAGGAGTTTATTCTTCTGCAGGTTTAGATTTACAACATAAATGGACAATGTTCATTAGTAGAAAGGGATTATTACAGTATTTTCCAAACAAGGTACTCGCTCACTCAATCTGGTAAACAGGAAAACACTTTTCATTCACAAGTACACGATGAGTAGCTCCCTAGTAGTGTCCACTACAAAGACATGCAAGATAAATGTTGCAGAATCCTTTTCCTGGTATTGTTTGAAAATCCAGATGTATACACTTGAGTGAACTAACAACTATCCTTCTAACTCAAGGACACACCAACAAAAGGAAGAGAAGGAACAAGCATGACAGAAAAGTTCGGCAACACCATTCTTCAGTAATGCCTAACAAGAACACTAACATAATACTTCCACCATTTGATTTCCCTTTTTTTTCCCCTCAGAAAAAGAGGAGCTGGTACCCAACATAAAAATAAATATAATTAACTAAACAGAATTAAAAGATCCTAAGCTCCATGACTGATTTCTCCTTCTAAATGAAAGAACTTGAACAACACTAGTTTTTGGAATGTCTCTTGAATCAAAAGGATGAACACACAGATTTTGTGAGCAATTCATCAACTTTTTGAAATCTTTGAAATATGGCAAAGATAAAGTGGATGAAAGCCTAGAGCAGAGCTGCCAATGGTTCACTATCAAGTTGAAAAGATGGATAGAGCAGGGTTCTTTTTTGTGACTTGGATTTAATTGTGGTTTGTGTGACAAAACAAAAAGTAAGCAACAGAAAAGGATTTGAAGACTATAATAGATTATAAACTAAATGATATCATTGTCACAACTGACATTTTATTTATTTGTGTTCCCATTAAAATGGAAAAGCCTGGATCACGTGGGGGAAAGGAAAGAACAATGTGTAGGTCCAGAGGGAAAAATGCTACTATACGGTGCAGAGAAGGGCAAAATCATGAGGACAAAAATTATGAGAGTGAGCAGGATGCAATTCATCAAACTGTCTTTTTAATTTATGTTCCACCTAATCTTGTCATTTTAGAGCATTCATCTAGTTTCAGCTCATGTTCTGTTGTTTTTTTCTATCAGATAGCAGTTTCAGTATGTCCTGTATTGTTTTAGCAGTAATAGTAGCATTGTAATAGGATGATATAAGGTTAAAGGCAGAGATAAAATATATCATATTATGATCTGTTGAAAAAGAAAGTGCATGCAAAGGATAAGTATAAAATCAGAACATTTTTCTGAATCTAGCTACTAGAATATTCATTTTTAAATTAATAGTTCTTGAAATTTAGGCAATGTACATTGCATAGAATTCCATACGTTTTGTTGCCTTTTAAGAATCAAATTTACATACACATGATCTGTAATGCACTACAGTAAAAATGAAACCAGAGTAATTTAGCGCATCTTAACATAGCATTTATCCAAGTAATATATTCATTTCATCACACAAGTACTAGACTATGCAGTTTCCACAGAATTTATTAACATTATGCAGATTGATTTATTTCTAATTGTGTAAAGTAGAGGAAAACAGGATATGAGGAAAGACTGACGCTGACAAGCCAAGAAATTCCATTAGAAGCATTAGAGCATAAGTCTTTATTTCAAGGACAAAACAACAAAAGCTAAAAGAAGTAGAAAGTTCCTCTTAAGAATGTATGATAGTCCTCTAACCAATAGCAGTGAAGTATGGACTTAAGCTGATGTCAACTTGGTAACAAATAAAACACTTGGTGCAAAGAATCAAGTCATGATGGACTGTGTGGCTTTTATTCAGACCTCTGTCCAGTTTTTGAGGTTTTTATCTAACCCATGAGGCTAAAGAATGTTAATATGTGCTATTAGAAACAAAGGAGAGAGAGAGTAAGTGCTCATTTGTGGATGTTAGACTTCTTGCTATTTATTTGTTTGCCTATCTGCTCTTTACATGAGAAAACCAAGACTGGCTTGACTGGAAGGTTTACTGCTAGAAGGGATATGTCTGTTCTCAAATTAATCATTGTATCAAAAGGTGTCCCTTCTGATAAGTATTTGCTACTGCAGCCAGTAAACCAGAGATAACATGATACAATTCTGCTTCTGTGGAAAATTCTGAAAGCTCTTCCAAGAAGCTGAAGCCAGTGTCCATGCAATAATGTCTATGGTTACCAAAGTCATATATTATGTATAAAGTTCAACAAAGGAAAACAACCATGTCAGTGGAAAAGAAGAAATATGGATAAGTGATGAAAAGTCAAACTGAACCGTAAAACACAAGTACATATTGTTAAAAATTATGGTAAAAATAAATGAGTCAAAGTTCCCTTTTATGAATTGACACAATGACCAAAAGACATCGTTATGAAATCGATGAAAATTGCTTACTTCATTCTTTTTCCACTGCATGCTTGTTCCCTGAGATGGGAAAAACTTCCATTATTAAGTTTACGCTATATTTCCTATTACTTGTTTAGAATGTTATCAGAGTTAAAGAAGTTGGCCTTAAACTTGGTATGCAGAATAGCCACTTTTGAAAGTGATTTGACTATTTTCTAGAATAAGGCTAGAAAAATCTGGTTTTCCTGTGATTAAAAATAAAGAAAACAAAGCATGAGTATGGAATATCTTCTAGAATGTTATACCATTTATTTTTATTTTATTTGGGGAGAGTCGGGGTTGAATTCATATGAGCATACGCTTCCTGTTGACATATCAAAACCTCCTCCACAATTGAAAATCTGTAGAAGTAGCTGGAAAATAAAGTACTCTCCAAAGTGCATTTTCCATAATTTCAGTGGACAGGAGGATTTCTTTAAAGTGAGAGGTCAACCCAGAGCTGAGCTGCCCTGGACTTCTGCAGCTGCCTTGGACTGAGAAGAAAGGGGGTTTGTGTAACAGCAATGGAAGCTGTAGGCTCATCATATACCAGCACCGGACCGAAAGTGAAAATCCCTCTCCCTCTGGTACACTTCACTTGAATGCACAAAAGATTATAAAGACATTGACTGTGCAGGTCCATGTTATGTTCAGTATCACTTAATAGCAGGATAGGAATGGAGGAAGACCTGTTTTTCCTCTTCACTGCAAATTCTCACTTTCTACCAGCCTTAGATCCAGGGCAGAGAGATCTGGACTAGCAAACCCATCTGACAGATCTAAGCTGGAAAGTAACCAAGCTAAAGTAACTTAAGTGTTTCAAGAAAAACATGAAGTATGAACAAAGCTTGCTTAGGATATAAGAAATGTACAAGTTTACTATAAAGAGAGCAGAAATCAATTGCTCTCTATTGTCACTATGGGAAAGGCAAGAAGAAAGTGGCATTATTCATAGAAATTTAATAAATATTTTTTAAACTCTACCAATGATGAAGTGCTGGGAAAGGACATCCAAAGGGCTATCTCCATTGTCTCAAGTTTTAAAGATACCTGCACAGAATCTACTTCAGTGTAAATTATGAATTAGATGATCTCTTAATGTTTCTTCTGGCACTACCTTTTTAAGGTTTCCATTTTATATGTATTCATTATCTTAAATTCTAAAATATTTCTAGTATTCTAAAAGTTCCCTTAACACAGAAAATTCTTCAAAAGAAAGTAATCCAAACAGGTTTCTTCTATCATCAGCAGTCATTAGTGCCTCAGGTCCCACTAACCCTGATTTTTCCTGCATCTACTGAGCCTTTCTGCAAATAATGCTCATGATGCAATTACCTCTATAGTTAGACTACTACAAAAACAAGACTTCTGTATCCTCATTTTCCTTAAGGCCATGATCAGTGAAAATAATAACATGGTTATCTATTAAGCACACCATCTCCAGCACAAATATGCCCCATGTATGTTTCTGTTTCACAAAATGTTCTTACCGTTTAGAAAAAGAATCAGAGAAAGAATAGGAAAGCTATAGACAGCCTATGGTAATAACCTTCAATTACTGACAACAAAATATATTTCAGATTAATTGTTTTGGACACAATATGCACTGTCATAGATACAGAAAGTTTGGGCACATCGTACCTCATCTAAACACTGAAAGGCAGGACTTGTTGTTATATCAGTAGACCCCTCATCTCGGCTATTAACAGTTGGAGCTGGAGCACAGACAAGTTGCTCCTTCTCAGTTTCCAGTTCGGTGTCACTGGAACAGGAACTTTCTTCGTCAGCCTGACTCATTGCTTGAAGTTCTAGGAAGTAACAGAAATAACAAAATACAGTTAATTAGATCCACAAATATACATGTCTATGTGAGATAAATGCGTAATGTAAAGAACACAAAATCAACATGTGACAGTTACATTGAAAAAACAAATGTCACAAGGTGAGCAAACTAGGTGAGTCTACAGTTATAACTTCTTGCAAGAGGCTGCACAGTCACTCTATCACTGAGTGGTTTTGAAAGCATACATGGAGGAATTTAAAAATCCCTTCACAGGTTCACTAAAGCTGTCTGTAGATGACTTGAATGGACAAATCATTATCACTGTCTTTTAGTTCAAAACTCTGGGAGGAAGATTGTTGACTTCTGCATGTGTTCACCTGACACTAGCAGATCTTTGTAGATTAATTGTTATGCAGAATAACTATTATGCAGAGAGAGCATTGTACTCTGCTGTAGGCCAAAATCGTTATAAAACCCATATCAACTGCCAAAGATGCAGAACCCTCCTCAAATTACTCAGTCTAGATGTCAGTTAGCCTTTCACATAACATATGGGAGATCTTTATCTTTCAAAAGAGAGTTTTCCGTTACAAATAAAGGACAATCAAAACTAAAACTGTAAGAAAATCAATAAGAACTTCTGAGAGTCCTTCAGTAGTATACAACAGAATTGCCTGAATGAAATAACCAGAGCAATATTGCATTCCAAAGCCAGAAATCTGTCAGTTAAAAAAATACAATTTCTTATTGTAATTGTAGTGGGAAAAGGGATATAAAAATGTTGTGTGTATCCACCTTCTGAAAAAACCACTTGTCTATAAAGGCAGTGAAATTTAAATTGGCAAGCATATGACTTTCTACAGTGCTGTTTGGAATTCCTTCAGGAACGTTTTGACTTTCAGAGAGATTTCAGCAGCTATATTTGTTTATGGAAAAAAAAAGCAACTTCATGATCTTTCGTGAAGGAGTCAAAACATTGTGAAACAACTGTAAACATCATAGAAACCAAGAAATAAACTCCAAAATACTGTACATAAACATGTATACACATTTATAAACAGAGACATTTTTCATCTATAAAGAACTGCTGAATATTTTTAATACACATTTCATGTTTATGGTTGCTGCTACTTTATTTGCTTCTCTAAACATATTGGAAGAATTTAGACAGAGAAAAGCACAGCAGAAGAAACTCTAAGCAGAACAGTGCCAAAACCTGAGAGCTTCATGAGTCTAGGCATTTTTGTCGATCTTTCATGTGAAAGATATATTAGACACTAGTTAAGAAATATACTTCCTCACAGTCTGCTAGTATAAGAGTGTCCTCACTGAGACTCCAGCTTGCTGGGCAGAGAAAGAACAAAAACAATCTTCAGGATCTGAAAAGTTTATAATAGTATGTTAAGACACAACTATAGACAGCTGAGACAAAGGAAAACAAATAGCCTTAGGGTGATAAGCACTGGACTCCACTGCTTTTTAAGAGGAAAGAGAACAGACTGTAACAAAAGGTATGTATGGTTATGGGACATCAAAATAAGTTGCCATTTCTTCAATTACCTGCTACATAATTAAAATTCAGCTTATACAAAATTGGATATATGAAGTTCAAAAAACAAAGAGGAAAACTTGTATTTTTGCAGTATTTGATAAAGAAATGAAAGTTGTCATGATTTATGAATTTACAGAATAGTTAACAAATATGGATGTTTTCGAACTGTAGCACTGTAAATAATATCATAACCTTGATCCAACCCACAGAATTACAGAGAAAGAGAATTACAAGCCTGTTTTGGAACCTAGGTCAAATCAGGTTGAGAACCACCTTGTGAAACAGATTCAGGACAGCAATAAAAAAGTCTGAACTCAGATTCCCAGGACTTAGGCCACCATCTTTACTTCAGCACCTCTCTTGCAAAGAGCATGTTAATACAGAAGTCAGTGCAGAATATGGATAGGTGATACTTGGCTGCATTGGCTCTTTCCAGAGCGACAGATTCAAAAAGCAGCAATGTTCCACCCACCATGAATGTGAAGAGATGCAACTCCATATACGAAGATGCATCAACCAGACACAAAATTTATAAAAATCTCTGCTGAGGGAACTACACTTAAAGTAATTGACTTAATTAGCTTATATTTCCTGGCAATTAGCTTGTATCTGTTTTCTTCAGTATTTCTAACCACGTAAGCATGCTCAGATTTTATCTAATGAAAAAACCCCAACCACAAAACAGTGGAATATAAACATAGCTATGGCTTAAACATCTTTGAATGGTTTCTTGAACAAAGTTTTCAATTGTGCAAAACTCAGCCATATTAAAGTTGATGCATAGCATAGTAAGAAACCCAACCTAATAAACTTTGCCTGCACAGGAGCATCAAATACCAAGGTGTTGGAGGAATGGGGGCAGTGGGAAAGCAGCACTGGAGCAGGTAGGTGACAGCAGCACTGCCTTCAAGAAGAAAGGCTTGGCAGCAGCAAAGCCCACCTAACCAAAGGCAGGACTCCATTTGAACAGGCCGTTAACAGTTATTTGTTGAATTGGCTGTCATCTAGTGGAATTATGGAACATTGCACCACACTGCATAAAGGTCTGTAACGGTTTCCCTGAAATACTATCTAGCATTTAAATTTTGGTCTCAAGAGTGAGAATCATGTAGTATTTTTCAAAAAATCATCTATTTCTGAAGACTTGAAAAAAACCACCCCTTTTATCCTCTGTCATGTTCCAAGGTATTTCTTGATACATTTTTGTCTCTCTGGAACCTTAATTTTCTATAATAAACTTCTATACGGCAAGCTGCTCCTTTTTGTGTTTCATCTAATGATTTTTGAGATTGAATAATGTAAACCAGTGAAATAATTTAACTTGAAGGGCCTTGATGTATATGAATCTTTACTAAACTTATACAGTAAAAAATTCAGATGGACCAAAAAGCTAAGGCAGTCATCTTTCCTATTGAACATTTAGATGTTATTTCAGATTCATAAATAATCAGTGCCAGAAAGTGATAAAAATTGAAATGAGGCTGATGAGATTATACGGTCTTGATGATAAAATATCATATTGCATGGCTTGCACAGTTATTTTTGTAAAAGAAGAAAAACAACGCATGGATTGCAAAAGGGAGTAAACTGAAAAGTAGCAACCCCAGACTTCATTATTTCTTGTCCTGCAATGTAGTTACAGAATCACAGAATCACAGAACAACCAGGTTGGAAGGGACCCATCGGATCTTCTAGTCCAACCATTCCTATCTAACACTAAACCAAGTCCCTCAAGACCTCATCCACCCGTGCCTTAAACACCTCCAGGGAAGGTGACTCAACCACCTCCCTAGACAGCCTGTTCCAATGCCCAATGACCCTCTGCGTGAAAAACCTCCTCCTAATCTCCAGCCTAAATCTACCCTGGCGGAGCTTGAGGCCATTCCCTCTTGTCCTGTCCCCTGTCACTTGGGAGAAGAGGCCAGCTCCCTCCTCTCCACAACCACCTTTCAGGTACTTGTAGAGAGTAATGAGGTCTCCTCTCAGCCTCCTCTTCTCCAGGATAAACAACCCCAGCTCTCTCAGCCGCTCCTCATACGGTCTGTTCTCCAGCCCCTTCACCAGCCTCGTTGCTCTTCTCTGGACTCGCTCCAGAACCTCAACATCCTTCTTGTGGTGAGGGGCCCAGAACTGGACACAATATTCAAGGAGCGGCCTCACCAGTGCTGAATACAGAGGGAGAATCACCTCCCTGGACCTGTTGGTCACACCGTTTCTGATACAAGCCAAGATGCCATTGGCCTTCTTGGCCACCTGGGCACACTGCTGGCTCATGTTCAGTCGGCTGTCGACCAACACCCCCAGGTCCCTCTCCTCCTGGCAGTTTTCCAGCCAGGCTTCTCCCAGTCTGTAGTTCTACATAGGGTTGTTGTGCCCCAAGTGCAGGGGCACAACACGGCATTTGGCCGTGTTAAACCTCATGCCGTTGGACATTGCCCAGCGGTCCAGCCTGTTTAGGTCCCTTTGCAGAGCCTCCCTACCCTCCAGCAGATCGACACTTGCACACAGCTTTGTGTCATCTGCAAACTTGCTAAGGGTACCCTCAATGCCCTCATCCAGGTCATTGATGAAGACATTGAACAGGACTGGACCTAGCACTGAGCCCTGGGGAACACCACTTGTGACTGGCCTCCAGCTGGATTTAACATCATTTACCACCACTCTCTGGGCCCGGCCATCCAGCCAGTTTTCTACCCAGGAGAGTGTGCGTCTGTCCAGGCCAGAGGCTGACAGTTTCCGTAGCAGAATGCTGTGAGAAACTGTGTCAAAGGCTTTACTGAAGTCCAGAAAGACCACATCCACAGCCTTTCCATCATCCAGCAGCCGAGTGACTTTGTCATAGAAGGCGATCAGGTTGGTTTGGCAGGACCTGCCTCTGGTAAACCCCTGTTGACTGGGCCTGATCACCCGGTTCTCTTGTAAGTGCTTCGTGATAGCACTCAAGATCACCTGTTCCATGACTTTCCCTGGCACTGAGGTCAGACTGACTGGCCTGTAGTTCCCCGGATCCTCCCTGCTACCCTTCTTGTAAATGGGAACTACATCAGCCAGTCTCCAGTCCAGAGGTACCTCCCCAGTCTTCCAGGACTGCTGGAAGATGATGGAAAGGGGTTTGGCCAATACATCCGCCAGCTCCCTCAAAACCCTAGGATGTATCCCATCTGGCGCCATAGACTTGTGGGTGTCCAGTTGGCCAAGCAGGGCTCTGACCACCTCCTCTTGGACTACGGGAGCCTCATATTGCTCCTCTGTTTCCCGGGTATCTACACAGAGGGAACAGCTTTCTTTACAATTAAAGACTGAGGCAAAGAAGGCATTAAGTACCTCAGCCTTCTCCTCGTCCCCTGTCACTGTTGTTCCCTCTGAGTCCAAAAGGGACTGTATGGTCTCCCTTGTCCTCCTTTTACTGTTAATATACTTATAAAAAGATTTTTTATTGTCTTTTGCTGACTTAGCTAATCTGATCTCTAGCTCAGCCTTAGCCCCTCTGATTTTTTCCCTACATAGCCTCGCTTCCCTCCTGTAGTCCCTCAAAGAGGCCTGTCCCCCCTTCCAGAGCCTATAAATATTCCTTTTTTTTCTAATTTCACTCAAGATTTCCCTACTTAACCAAGCTGTGTTTTTCCCCTGCCGGCCTTTTTTCCAGAACACGGGGATGGCTTTCTCCTGAGCTGCCAGGATCTCCTTTTTGAAAAGCTCCCAGCCCTCATGGGCTCCCTTGCCCTCAAGTGCTGTCTCCCAGGAGACTTTGCCAACCAGCCTTCTAAACAGTTCAAAGTCTGCTCTCTGAAAATTTAGTGCTACCGTCCTGCTTAGCACCCTCTTCGCTTCACCTAGGACAGAAAACCCTATCATCTCATGATCACTAAGACCTAGGCGACCCCCTACTATCACATCCCCCACAAGCCCCTCTCTGTTGACAAACAGCAAAATGATCATCTGATTCTGTGATTCGTTTCCCCCATCCCATTCCTCTCTTTTCGCGGCCTCCCCCTCGCTGGTGTCAAACGCTGGGGCCGCCCCGGGGAGCCGAGGATCTCCAAACGCAGCCGGGACGGCTCTACCATTGGAAACCAAGGCTCGGCTGTACCGCATCGCCCGAAGGGACCGCGGAAAACGCTCCCGCACGCGCGGAGGCGCCGCCCCGAGCACCATAAAGATGGGGGAGATCCCGGCACGCACAGGGAGGCGGGTGGGGCTGGCGGATCCCGGAGCCCCCGGGGATGCTCAGACAGGGCTGAGGAGGCCCCGCGGGGTTGGATTCGCTCCCGTGGTTGCGCCTCCCACGTCGTGTGGCCCCCGCCCGCCTCCTACCTGAGCGGCCCCTGTTGCCATGGCGACACAGGCCCCCGCTCGCGCCTTCTACCTGAGCGTCCGCCGTTACCATGGCGACGCCGGCTTCCCGCCCCCTCCTCGCATCTCTCGCTTCTGATTGGTCCTGGCGTCCCGCCCCGCTGCCCAATGGGAACAGAGTAGGGGTGCGCTCCGCCTTCCCCCTTCGCCGATAGGCCTGCCTGGTACAAGAATTGGTGCCTGTTACGGGGAGTGTTGTGGGATTTTTTTAATTTAAAGTTAACTAGAGTTAAGTTTTGATATCGCAAATGCCGGCAAATTAACTCTCTGAGGCTCATTTTGGAGTTTTAGAAGGCGAGCATCCTTCATCAGGCCTGAGAAACACGATTTCCCAGAAATCTTGTGCGTATTCTATTGCTTTCCAAGGATTCATTTGAAAGTTATTATGAACTTTACAACAGTCAAGAATCTTACTAATTTGAAGCTTTGGAGCCAGAATCTTGACTGTGTGAAGTTTATAATAACGTTCAAATGAATCCTTGGAAAGCAATTGAATATGCATAAGATTTCTGGGAAAAAAATACATATACATGTAAGTATAAATGGGAAATATTTTCACAGAAAGGGTCATTGGGCACTGGAATAGGCTGCCCAGGGAGGGGGTTGAGTCACCTTCCCTGGAAGTGTTTAAGGCACGGGTAGATAAGGTCCTGAGGAACGTGGTTTGGTGTTTGATAGGAATGGTTAGACTCGATGATACTGTGGGTCTCTTCCAACCTGGTGATTCTATGATAAGTAGGAAATAGATTCTGTCCAGCTCTTGCCTTGCTTCACAGGATTGGTGGAAACCACTCCTCGCGCTTCCCAGACCTGAGAAGGGACTCTTGCTTTCTCAAAACCCCCAAACGAGTCTGAAGAGTGTTTATTTGCCAGCTAACTCGGTTATCGTGACAGGAGGCAAGACAACAGGGAATGGCCTCAAGCTCCACCAGGGGAGGTTTAGGCTGAACATCAGAAAAAAAAAAATTCATAGAAAGGGTCATTGGGCACTGTAACCTTCCCTGGAGGTGTTTAAGGCACGGGTGGACGAGGTGCTGAGGGGCATGGTTTAGTGTTTGATAGGAATGGTTGGACTCGATGATCCGCTGGGTCTCTTCCAATCTGGTAATTCTAGCATTCTATGAATCTATGATCGTTTTCGGTAGTTCCCCCCGCACGCCGGTGAACTACGACTCCCAGGAGCCTCCTCGGTGGGTGCGTCACGTGATCCGACGGCGCGGGGAGGGTGTGGGTGGGGCGGCTGTGTCACGTGACCCGGCGGCGCGGGTGGGTGACGCCCGCCTCGAGGCGCGGCTCCTGTCCCGTCCCGTCCCGCTACCGGGGCCGGCGCCGAGCGGCATGAGGGGGCTGCCCTCGCGCTGGGCGGCTCTGGCGGGGCGGTGGGGGCCGCTCGTTCCCCGCCGCTGCTCCGCCGGGGAGGCCGGCGGCGGCCGCCAGCCCGGCGGGGAGTGGGCGTTGCCGGTGGGGCCGCGCGGGCGGCTGCGCGTGCGCTTGCCCTGCCAGGTGAGCGTCCGCCCGCTCGACCCGCGGAACTGCCCGCGCGGAGACCGCGTCCTGGTGGCGGCGGGAAGCGGCGCCCACGGCCGCCTCCGCGTCGAGTACGACCGGGACAGCGAGCAGGTGGACATCGTCGCGGACGGCGTGGACAGCAAAGCCGCCGTGGACGTCAGGACGCCCGTCAAGTTCGGTGGGTGGCGCGGGGTTTCCCCGATGCAAGAAATCATTATCCTTGCAGAAAGTGGAATTGAAACTCAAGTTTCATCTAAGTAATTGTATTTTTTTGAAAGTTAGATGCAGTGTCTCTCTCAGAGCATGTTTTCACAGAATCAGTACTTTGGAAAAGACCCACAGAATCATCGAGTCCAACCATTGCCATCAATCGCTATGACTGTACTTTCTCCAGTGCCACGACAAGCTCACGTTTCTCTTGCTGCAGCAGATCCCTCTGAAGCTGCAAGTCCTCCAGTTCTTCCCTCGCCGCTACCAATTTATTCTTTCTCTTAGAGCATCTTTTCTTTCAGGCAGTGTTTCTGCGTATACTGTTCATTCTGTGGAGGTGACAGTGTCGTGTGTGAAATATGATCTGTGCTGCACAGATGTCACTTCTTCTGCAATCACTTCTGTTTGCAGTTTTTCCCCATCACAGGTGCTTCAAGCAACGAAGCTGAGGAAGGGGCTGGAAAACAAGTCTTATGAGGAGCGGCTGAGGGAGCTGGGGTTGTTTAGCCTGGAGAAGAGGAGGGGAGGCCTTTATTGCTCTCTACAACTACCTGAAAGGAGGTTGTAGAGAGGAGGGAGCTGGCCTCTTCTTCCAAGTGACCGGGGGACAGGACGAGAGGGAATGGCCTCAAGGTCTGCCAGGAGAGGTTCAGGCTTGAAATGAGGAAAAAAATTTCATGAAAAGGGTCATCGGGCACTGGAACAGTCTGCCCAGGGAGGTGGTTGGGTCACCTTCCTTGGAGGTGTTTAAAAGACCAGTGGATGAGGTGCTAAGGGGCATGGTTTAGTGATGATAGGAATGGTTGGACTTGATGATCCTGTGGGGCTTTTCCAACCCAGTGGTTCTGTGAAGTGCAAGGTCAGGCAGAGTTGTCTCCAGAGTTCCAAATCAGCAAAAGTTTTGACTGATATGAAGTTCATAATGTCATTAAAATTAGTCCTTAGAAAGCAATGGAATATGCATAACACATGTGGGAAAGTTTATACATAGGTGTGTAATTGTGAAACCTCTTCTGTCCCAGCTCTTGTCTTGTTGCACAGGATTGATGGAGATCACTCCGTCATGTTGCCCAGGCTTGATAAAGGATGCTTGTCTTCTAAAACTTCAAAACAAGTGTAAGAGTGTTTATTTGCTGTCATTTATGGTATCACCTCCTTGGCTGGCTGTCAGCCCACTCTGTGCTGGCACACGGATCCTGGGATAGCTTTCCCCAGTGAAAATTACACATGGACCAAAAATCTAGGGACATTGTCTTTTTTCTTGGACGTGCAGACCTCATTTCAGATTCATAAATCATCAATGCCAAAACCAACAGTTCATGCTGAAACTTGTGCTATTAAGCGGTACCTGTGATGCACACTCTTACATTTACCTTGACAGCTGGTGTTGTGGAAAAGTCGTAATGCAGTTTAGCTGGGAACCATTACGCTTTGGCATGTGTGGTGCCCATTTGCAGTCCAAGGCTTGCTCCCAGTAAGGTCGTTGAACCTACCAGCTCCATTAGTGGTTGTTACGCTGAGTGGCTGTCCACAGGTGTCAAAAAAGTGTGGAAGGTAACCATACTAATGAAACACCAAGAATGGATTCCTTGTCCAGTAGAAGTCTTGTGTTATCTTTTTGGGTATCAGGTAAAAATCTGTGCAAGGTTTGTGGTACAGAATCTACAAGCAACTTGGGACAGCAGTGGCCAAAGTCAGTAAAAATCTGTGCTGGACTGAAATACTGACAGCAGGCAAGGACAAACTTGCTGGCATAATTCCCCTCAGTGAACTGATGTTTAGGGACCCAGAGATATTTATGTTTAGTCATTGTTGTGTTTTTCCCCTGTGGATTTGGGCAATTGCTTATACAATGCACTGTAAGTTTCGCCTTACTGGAAAAATTTTTCAGTGTACAAATAACCTGGACCTTTGGTTTGTGTCAAGTGGTTGTTCAAGACTGCTGCTTTATTTCATTTGATGTTCTGCTGCAGTTGTGGTATGAGAGATGGTGAATAACCTTATTCTGCTTACGCTTCTTATGTGGCATGTATCGTGTTGTATTTTCTTGGTTAGCACCTTTTATCCTCGCTTATGTTTTGGTTTGGTTTTTTTCTTATAACTTGAATACTGCTGTGTTGTCTTGGGTTTCGTACCCTCCTTGTTTTAATTTAGAAGGACTTAAATTGTGCCTCTCGAAATGGAGAAGTGCTATAGATTTATCATAGCAGCGTTCTCTTTCAATTTCTAGTCTTAATCATCACTATAATTTACTTTTTTTTTAACACTGTTGATAGCTGAAGGGGTGTTTCTTAGATCTGTTTACAAAAACTTATGGTCTCTTCTGTTTCCTAGCAGCTAATAGAGAGACAAACATTTTTGTACCAGGAGTCCAGCTGGCTCACTGTCCTGTCTCCAGCAGTAGTCATAAACAGCTGCTCAGGGACGCTTGAATACAGGACAGATATAAATGTTATCCTGTCTAAGTGCTTTAGCTGTCAACTGTTTTCAGCTCAGAGGATTTTCTGAGCCTGATGCTGCTCAGCTCCTCAGTGGATCTCTCTTCTGAGTGTCTGCTTACACATGTAAAAGGTTTCATGGTGAGAGCTTCCTGGAAAACTCCATGCCTCTTGGCAGAGTCCCTCAAGGCATGCCATGCATTCAGTTTTGTTCTAATCATTCAAGTATGTGGTATTGCAAGAACTTTTTGCAATTTTTCAGTCAGTTTTTCACTAATGTGAATAATTCTGTGTTGTTGATGAAGCTATTCAACTTTGGCATTTGTGCAGATTTTCGAATTCATGTGATATTGAAGGTGATGTATAATTTATTGCTAAATGATGATACAGGGCTAAGGATACTGTCAAAGGCATCTGAAAATCCAAGTCAATTCTCTTAAGCAGATCAACTGTTATGTGTATATTCATTGATTCTTTCACTGATCTGTAACATGACTGTCTTCTCCAAGACACTTCTGTAGTTTTGGTGCTTCCCTAAGAATTGTCAGTTAGACTTTTACAGCTATTTTTTTGTTCTGCTTAGCAAGTGCAAATATTACCCTGACTTGTCTGTAGTACATTCACAGACCCCATCCCAGGATTACAGACAATGAAAACAAAAGCCAGTGTCTTCATTTCTCTGGTACCAGGTGTGTCTGGTTACTTTAGTTGTTAGTAATTTAAGACTCTCCAGGATCTCTGAGTCACTGTGATGTGTTATTCTGGATTTGGTTACTCTTGGGGACTTATATTAAGATCTGTAGGATCTCAGCCATAATAGTGTTTCAATGTTGGAAAGCTTCCCAAAGGTCTCACTCAGTAATTAAAAAAAATCATTCAGTGATTGTCCTCTCTTCAGAAATTCTTATATCTGAAGGTAAAACAGCTCTGCACCCTGTCTTACAGTCTTCCTTGTTGAACCAGGCTTTATCAGTTTGTAGGTTTCTAAGATGTTCCACTTGTGTTATGGTAACCTCATGCAATCCCAGTTCCCTGGACAGTCTGTGGACTATAATCCCCTTCTACTCATTGTTGTTTGTCATTCCATAATTAGCATGATTCTGTGATTGTCTGTTCATGCTGTTTTCCAGGCATGTTCAGAGATAGATTTTCTAAAATGTAAGTACTCTTTTTTTTTTTTTTCAAACTCAGTGAAGTAGAATTGCTGCTTGTCTTTGAGGTTCTCCTTTAAATGTCCTATCAGTTCTGGTTTAGGTTTTATGTTCTCTGAGTAGTAGTTTGTGCTTGAGTTGTTTGTTTCTTTTTTTATTTAAGAAGGAATATCTATTAAACATCATTGCATAACTAGAAGATCTTATCCCTTATAAAAACACATCTTAAACCAGAAAAAAAAAAGGTTTTGCTCTGCAAGCACTTTGGCTTTTCTCTGACCTGCCTTGAGTGCATGAGGAGGATGTTAACTCTGTTCTGTTCAGACCATTTTATCTGAGCTCTCTTTCTGTCACTTAGCTGTGAGATGTTGAGAAGTTGATGTGAATGGCTTCACAGAACTCTAGCTTCTTTCTTCGTTCTGGAAGTTAAGGCATTTCATAACAGCTTTCACAATTAGATTGGGGCTTATCCAGGAAGCTCTGTCAGCTGGCACTCCGTGGACTCTGAACACGTGCAGAAGATGCTAGATGATGAGCCTAAGTATGAACTTTAAACCTGAGGCAACTTGTACTTGTGCTCCTGGACTACTTGCTAAAGGATCCTCTATTTCTTAACATCTAATCTGATGCTATGTATAGTCTTTCAATATTGCAGACTATCTGATAGTCCTTTCTGATACATTTAACCTTCATAAGGGATAGGTGTCAAAGAATTCCTCTTTAATCTAGCTTATTTGTTTTCCTTCAGGTCATTTGTATGTTGGCTGTTTAATCCAGGGACAGTGTAGGTACTTGGCTTTAGGTTTGAAGTCTGCTCAGCTCATAAAAAGAAACCTGTGTCGTGGCATATCGAACTGCATGTGCTAATTAAACCTGAAACCAGCTCTTTGAGGATCAAGGCACAAAGTACATTTCCAGAATCCCTGGTGTTTCTTAACAGCATGATTATGAATCCCTGGAATTCTGTGTCTTCATTTGGCACCGGTCTTTGGTACGTCTTGGGTTATGCTACTATTCAACCTTTCAAATAATGTCCATAATATGCCCTGAAGAATCAGAAGCTTTTATTAATCTTATAAAAATATTAAGTTGATATCATGGCTAAACTGATTGCTCTGAAGCTTTTTCTTTCCCTCTTTGACAGAAACAGTAGGGCAAGAGGCTATCAAGCTGATTGAATTCAAAGATACACACAAGCGAACTGGCTTTTGGACCTGTCTGTTTCCTGAAGACAAAAAAGGAAAAGTCTTGGATGCTGACCCTCCCAAGGGCCGTGCAGTTTTCCAGCAAGTGAACTGAGCAATTTTGAGCAGGGCAGCTTATATTTCAAAAATAACTTTATTTTCTTTCTCAGCTTCCCAGGTTTGTGCTATGCAGGGACATACTGTTTCCAGCTTAGATGTTTGGAGAGTGCCTCTATTTGTGGCTCTCTGGGGACTGATCCCTGAGAAGTAAAACCTTTTCGAAGAGTTTTGTCTCAGTTTCAAAACCTGTAGATCAGCATAGATCATATGGAAATAGCTCAGATACCATTCAGTTTTAGTCTGGTTCAGCTCTCTAGGCTTTGCCAACATAAAGCCTTGTGGTGTTGGTCCTCAGGACTGATAGTAATCGCCTATCCAGTTTGCCAGGGTTTGTGCTTTTACATGCCTTGAATCCGATATTAGAGTTTACTTTAACCAAACTGCATGTTTCTTAAATTTAAATCTTGCTCACAGTATCTCTTTCTTGGAACTCTTCCATGAAGAGGCTAAGAAAATAGTATCAGCAAATTAAATGAATTCCTGGGAAACATGCTTGTCCAGTACACCTCTTCTAACCCCCTTTCTTAGGGAATTGTTACCTGCAAACACAGTCTGCATCCTTCCCTAAATTTAATGTCTGTGGCAGTAAGGTAGCAATCTTGTAGCAAAGATGTAATATGTTTTATCTCTGCCTTTGTATTCTCCTAGTTTGTCAGGTGGTGAAACTTCGCTTCATTGTTAATTGAAGCTCTTGGTGTCTCCTCCTCATGGTCTGTGAGCTACTGTCATCATAGTTCCAGCATGTGACGTGAGCAGCAGCATATATATATATGTGTATGTGTGTGTATAAATATATATATATGTGTGTGTATGTATGTATATGTATGAACTTCATTAAAGGACCATACCCTGATGATTTCTTACCTGAGGTTACAGTCATTCTGTGGCCTTTTAATGTTCTTTCTTGAAGCTGCATAGCTGTACACAGGCTTACAAAACTTTCTGTGCCAGCTGTTGATAGTGACTAGTCATGGAATTGAAAGTATGGGGCCAGACTTTGCAAGAAGGTTCTTAAGTAACTAAGAAGCTGTATTTTTTACCCCTGTTATACATAGTTACTACTTTAAGTGATCAAGTACTATATTGGATATGCCTAACTCTTCTCACTCTGTTGCTAATAAAACTCTTTTAATTCTAGATTTGGATATCAAAACATCAGGGACTGGCTGCGTGAAGATTCAGAAAATAGAATGCGATAACTGCAAAATAGAAACAGAGAAGGGGACTAGTGTCTTGCAGTCAATAAAGGTACAAAGAACCCTCCCCTACTCTATCAATGTTTTAAAAGGGATTATGTGGTGGAATATAGTATAATATATTCTGTTCTGGACATGAGAAGTACTCTGATATTTCTAAATGTTACTGCATGTGCAGCATTTCCCCTTTATTTATTGCATACAAATACAACACAAAGTCAATAACGCTAAATAATGTGGAGTCAGAAGTCCCAGTAACTGATGATAGCCAAATCCAGCAGAAACAGTGACAGCAGTAAGCCTGATATCAGCCCTCTCAGCCCCTCAGAATAAAAAAGGCAGACTGGGATTTCCTGTCTAGTATGTTAATAGTTATGCTTGCTCAGGTTCTTTCTGCTTCTTTTTATTCTCATTTTTTTATAATTCTGATTTATCATAGCTGTTGACAAATGCTCTGGGTTAATTATCAATCAGAAGTTACACATTGCATGTCCAAAATACTTTGTTCTTTCAATCTTAAGACTTCAGGTTTGCTGATATAGGCTTTTGTACAAATAATCAAAGTATATCTGACTTGGGTGCTCTTTGGAATCAATTTCAACTCAATAATTGAGATTCTACCTGAGGAAATTGATGTAAATTGAAAGGAAATGCTTTTCAAATAGGCTAAATCCTAAGCTTAAATATTTTTAAGATAGAAAACTCAACACTTTTTACACAGTAAGAGATGATTTTATAGCACATATATGTAAAACTGAACTTATGGGGAAATTTGATAGAGTAAAACAAGGTTGATTCCATATTCAATGAACTTTAGACAGCTTGCATCTTCCAGATTCTGTGTAATTTATTGTATCACTCTTAAAAAGGTAACTAAATTCTAAGAAAAAGTTAAGGGTACTGTGTGTGTTACTACTGTCCAAAGCATTGATAAAAAATGACTCTGTTGTATAATCACAACAGCAAACAACAGTACATAAGAAACTACATAATGTGAGAAAGTGAGGTGGTTGTGGCCAGAAGGTAGTGGCAGTAATCACAGCCCATCATTAAAATTGTCAAGAATTTTTTGTTGTGTCATGGAGAAAGAGGATTTTGAGGAAAGACAGCTAATTTTGTGGATATCTTTTCTCATATGCAATCTGAGATGTGAAATATGTTGAATTTTAAAAATGAAAAAGTTAGTTCTGTTTAACTTGAGACTTCAAGTAGCAATGGAGCAATACTTTCTAATGAACTGAAAAGAATACTGCAAAGTCACTAGAGGGTGGCTTCTGAGACCGACTCCTCCACAGCCTTATTATAGTTTAGAAGAGCTTGGTGTTGCTTTTTTCCCTCTATCTGCTTTGAGCCTTGCTGGATTCATCAAACTCAGGAATCTGCAAGAGTAAAAGGTGTTCCTTGCCCTGTGCATGTGCCTCAGTGTGTCCAGTAGGTTGGTGGCCACAGGAAGCTTCTTTGCTCCCTAGAGCCTCAGATGAGAGGGATGGCCTTGTCCAACAAGGCAAGAAGGCATTTAAAATATCAAGAATCAATAAAAAACTGCATATTTGAAGTGAAACTCTTGTTAAAACAATGGTGTGGTAGATTATAAAGCTTTGGTGACTTTTTTTTAACCAAAATAGCTACCCAAAGTATTATTTTGGGCTGTGAGCGGCAATTGCTTGTCTTTGTTCTGATTACTGGGCTGGCTTCAACATATAGTACTAGAGAAGATATGCTACCACTCCTTCTTTTGTTAACTCTGAAGTAGAGATGAACGTTTTGAACTAAATTTACCAACCTCGTACATGTTTGCAAGAGCAAACAATTGTTCAATTGCAGCATCTCTTAGTCTGAAGTTAAGTACTGTAGTTCTATTAAGGCAACTGTAACTGAATTTTTCTAACATAGGCTCAGGAATTATACTCTCTAATAGCAGAGAAGTATAATTATAAACCTTTTGGTTTTTTTCAAAGCTACTGAAAATCTTATAGACTAGACTCTGTAGTGCAGCACATGACTGATTCTCCTTTAGGGACCGCACTTAGCTGAGAAAACTGAAGCGATACTGCCCTCCAATGGACGGATTTAAGAGCTGTTTAATTTTGCTGTGCAGTCCGCGAACCTCATGGAGTAGGGAAGCAAGGGATATTTCCTTTGCAGGAGAGAGCAAAAGACTGTTGATCAGTTACTTTAAATAGAAAAATCCGGGCACATGACGATTATTCAAGAGCACCAGCAAAGAGTTTTTCAACTTTCACCATGGCAGTGGCGACAAGAATTTCTAGGTGTCTTGTGCACAGTCTGTAAAGACCTGCTATGTTTCCTCACCACATACTATATCCATATATAATATATATATATTTTTTTCTCTTGTCAATATTATGCAGCAGCAGCTGAAAGATATAAGGGCTATAGCATTTTTTACATGAAACCTGTTTTCTTTGGGGAAAAAACTTTAAAACGTCACGCAGATGCATGCAAAATACCTAATTTGAATTGGAATCTGATTGGAGTGGAACACTAAGATCTGGTTCTACTTGCTGGGCTAAGGTTTGCACCGGAATACATCCACAGAATGCATTATGGGCGTACAGTCTACTCCAAGCATAGGTAGCTCAGTGGTGTATTTGTGTATATGCATGATTATCTTACAGAATTCTGTGACACTGTAGGTTCCAGGTCACTGGAAGGCTGCAATTCGCAACTTCGTGTCTCGCTGCCAGCTCCTGTTTCTCATCTGCTGCAGCACTGCGCATACACATATCTTGATTTCTGGGTGGAGTATAATTGAAATGCAAGTTCCCTCTTTTTTTCCCCTGCTGCTTGTTTTAATATTTTCTGAGTGACTGTTTCTATAGTTTAAAAAAAAAAAAAGCAAAACCCCCACCTTTATTGAGAATAAAGGGTTCCTTAGCATCATTCTTTCCCTTGTGTTTCTGGTTACAAAGAAACTTGTTTTGAGTTTGACTCCACTGGAAATAAGACCTGTGGCAATCAGTGGAGAAGAAACCTTCACAGTAAAGTTGGTGATTCAAGGTGGTATAGCTTGAAAAACTATAACATAACTCATCTTCTAATTATGATTATCCTAACCATATGGGTTTTTTTAAACTTTCTTTCAGAGCCATAAAATTGATATACGAACAAATGGTGGCAAAGTAATTGGCGTCGGAACACTTTATGGAAACACAGATATTCATGCAACAGAGAAAGGTGTAAGTAAGAAGTAAAACTTTTTCTTTGTTGGTTTGCTCAGCTTGTCTGTTGCAAAATGACTAAATTTTGAAGAATACGCTGAGGAATATTTAATGACCGTTATTAGTTTATTGTCATTTTACTGTTAATTTACATTTTTCTGTTTAATTTTATGGTCTTATGTTTGATTCAGAATCAGTAAATAGGCTCCAGAGAAGAACCACTAATAAGCATGTGATCATTCCATCAGCATGAAGGTCATGCTAACTGATACAGCTTATCAACTTCAGTTACATAGACTCTCACAGCAATCTTAAATTTTTAAATTGGCTGTTACCAAGGCACCTGGATTCTGCAGCAGGCCCATGAATAGTTAGTTGATATTGTTACATGTTGTTTGCTTCCAGCTTGATATGGTTGCAAGAATGGAAGAGTAGAAGGTTTTATGTATTTCTTTGCATCCGTGGAAATAGTCACATGTAATGTTATGACAGTAAGAAAAACTATAAACAGGAAAATACTTCATAGGTAAGTAGCTTGCTTTCTCAGCAGATGGCAGTATGAGACCTCATACTACTCTAATCTGGTTTTGTTTCTTGCTATGAGTAATCAGTTCTCCATTATTGGAAATAACGTAGAGATGGGCTCCCTTAAAGTGGGAAGAATCAGAAAGAGTGCACATAGCTCTCCCTAGCCAAGAATTGAATTGAGACCAAGGTATTAAGTTTTAGAAGTCCAAAATAACCAATGTGAAGTGCTGTTTGTTATAAACCTAGCAGTTTGGGTTCCAAGATTGTATGTTCAATTACACAGAGCCAGCTGTGAGCTGTTGTTAACTTCCTTCTGTAAAGTGAGCAACCTGCCACTGGATTTTCCAAAATCTGTCAACATTAAATTACCTGCATTTCTTTGTAGTGGATGCTAGCCTGCCTTTTATATACAAAACAGCCCAGAGGTTGCTGTAGCTGTACTATAGATATTTCTTCACAAACATTATTTCATCCCAGCAGGACCTCCCAGCATAAAGCAGAGTGGGTAAGGGCTGTCCATGACATGCTCTGTTGATGCCATGGTTTGACCAATCAGTGCTGACTGATCAGAAGTTCCACTGCAACTGTTTCTAGTTAGTGGAGTTATGATCCATCCTAAGCCACTTGCAGCAACAGGGAGTGAAAAAGGCAGAGGCAGAAGGATCTGAAAACTGAAATTGTTGCTTTCTACCAGTGAATAATCATAGAATCATAGAGTAGTTAAGGTTGGAAGGGACCTCAAAGATCATCTAGTTTGACCTCCTGCCATGGGCAGGGACATCCCACTAGATCAGGTTACCCAGGGTCCCATCCAGCCTGGCCTTGAATACCTCCAGGAGTGGGGCAGCCACAACTTCCCTTGTCAGCTTGTTCCAGTGTCTCACCACTCTCATGGTGAAGAATTTCTTCCTAATGTCTAGTCTAAATCTGCCCCTCTCCAGTTTATACCTATTCCCCCTCATCCTATAACCACAAGTCTTTATAAATAGTCCCTCTCCAGCTTTCTTGTAGGACCCCTTCAGGTACTGCAAGTTTGCTATAAAATCTCCTCTGAGCCTTCTCATCTCCAGGCTGAACAAGCCCAAGTTTTTCAGCTTCTCATATGGAAGGTGCTCCAGCCCTCAGATCATCTTTGTATACCTCCTCTGGATCTGTTCCAACAGATCCGTATCCTTCTTATGTTGAGGATTCCAGAACTGGACATTGTACTCCAGATGAGGTCTCACAAGAGAGAAATAGAGGAGCAGAATCAATTCCCTCAACCTGCTGGCCACGCTTCTTTTGATACAGCCCAGGATACGGTTGGCCTTCTGGGCTGCGAGTGCACACTGCTGACTCATGTCAAGCTTCTCATCGACCAGCACCCTGAAGTCTTTCTCTGCAGGGCAGCTCTCAATCATGTCATTGCCCAACATGTACTGAAAACAGGGATTGCCCCGATCCAGGTGTAGGACCTTGCACTTAGCCTTGTTGAACCTCATGAGGTCTGGATGACATCCCGTCCTTCTGGTGTGGCAACTACACCACTCAGCTTAGTGTCATCTGCAAACTTGCTGAGGGTGCACATAGTCTCGCTGTCAATATCATTGATGAAGATATTAAACTGGTCCCAGCACAGATACCTGAGGGACACCAGTAGTCACAGATCTCCATCTGGACTTCGAGTCATTGACCACTACTCTCTGAATATGACCCTGCAACCAGTTTCTTATCCACCGTACCATTCATCCATAATATCCATATCTCTCCAATTTAGAGAGAAGGATGTTGTGGGGGACCATGTCAAAGGCTTTACAGAAATCTAGATAGATCACATCCGTCAGTGTACCCATGTCCACTGGTCATACAGGACTTGCCCCTAGTGAAGTCATGCTGGCTGCCATTAATTGCCTCCGTGTCCTCCATGAGCTTTAGCGTAGCTTCTAGGAGGATCTATTCCATGATCTTCCCAGAGGTGAGGCTGACAGGTTGGTAGTTCTCAGGATCATCTTTATTGCCTTTTTTAAAAATGGGCGCAATATTACCCTTTTTTCCAGTCACCAAGGACTTCTGATTGCCATGACTTTTGAAATATCGTGGAGAGTGGCTTGGCAACCACATCTGCCAATTCCCTCAGGACTCTGGGATGCATCTCATCAGGTCCTATAGACTTATATATGTTCAGGTCCCTCAAGTGGTCATGAACCTGATCCTCCTCTATACTGGGAGAGGTTTTACCCCCCTGGTCACCATCTTGCCGTTCCATGACCCAGGAGGATTGAGGAGAGCAGTTGTCAGTGAAGACTGAGGCAAAAAAGTTAAGTACCTCATCCTTCTCCTCATCTGTTGATACGTGATCAATATTTCCAACCATCAGGGGGCTATGTTCTCTTTGACTTCCTCTTTTGATTGACGTACCTGTAGAAGCTTTTCTTGTTAGTCTTTACTTCCTTTGCCAAGTTTAACTCCAGCTGTGCCTTGGACTTCCTGACTTCATCCCTACCCAACTGGGCAGCATCCCTGTACACACCCCAGGTTACCAATCCCTGCTTGCACTGCCTGTGCAGTTCCTTTTTCTTTAGTTTAATCAGCAGGCCTTGACTCAGTCATGCTGGTCTCTTTTCTTCCCTGTCTGATTTTCTACATACGGGGACTGAGCCCTCTTGCGCTTTATGGACAGCATCCTTGAATATTTTCCAGCTCTGTTCTGCTCCCTTGTCTTGGAGGGCCACATCCCAGGGTGTCCTACTGATTAATTCCTTGAAGAGCTGGAAGTCTAATTTAGTGTCCAAACTATACTCCTCGCCTGTCCCATATCCTTCTGGACCTTGAACTCCACTGGCACATGATTACTGCAGCCCAGGCTGCCTCCGATCCTAATATCGCTGATGAGTTTGCTTGGTGACCATAATAAGATTGGTGAATAAGATTATGTGCAATTTAGGAAGCACTTTGACCCTTGTGGATTCATGCTTTTCACAATGTACAAGGATGATGGTGGTTGTCAGCTGCTTAGTAATTCACCCCCAACTGGTTTGTTACAGCAGTGCAGTCCCTGGAGTTTATTTCAAGTAGCATCTTGCTGGTGTTGATAAAAACAAAGGAATAGAAGGAAAATAATTAGATCTATATCTCCATGAAAATATAGCTCATGAAAATGAGAAATGTAGTTGTTTTGCTTTGAGCCTTTAAATGCTGTTTAAAAAATCTGGCTTTTCCAGCACAGTCCTTCTGAAACAATAAAACAATCTTCATGCAGATTAAATTGATGTGATACTTTGCAGTCGTAATATTTATATAGCCTGTAATGTTGCTACAATTCACTCACAATTGTAAAGCTGTACTAAATTGAGTGAATTGAGTCATGTTAACAGGAATTTACAGCAATATTGTATTATTAATACTATATTTTGGCTTGTTATCAAACTTCTTATTAACAAACTTTATGTAGTTAGAAAGGGCAGTATGAGATTTCTCAGTTGGCCGCTTCTCTTAATAATCAGTCCACCTTACATGTGTATTTGTATAAAATGTTTATGCCATCAGTTGTACTAATCATTATGTAATTATGGCTCTGTCAGCATTTCCAGCCTCATCCTGGACGTGGAACGGGAAAGGATGTGGTAAAAGTCACTAAGCACTTAAGAAGCAGAATATTTTTAAGGAGGGAAATGGAGAAGATGCTCATAAAATATTTGAGCAAGAGCAGAACAAAAAGAAAGGCCAACATGAGGAATATATGGGGAAAGAGTTGTTAATGTTCTGTTTGAACATAGCAAGTCGTTAGTTTTCATCTTGAAAAATGTGTTCAGGTGTGAAAACATTCTCTATCTGATTGGTAAAGATAGACTTACACTTCTTTAAAAGGTAAGAAACTGATGGAACTTCAGCATGCAGTCAGTCTCAGTAACTGCAGCTCCCAAGGCTCTGCTGTCAAGGGAAGGTATTTTTCAGAGAACTTGATGTTTCAGTGGACAAAAATAATCAAATTTGATTGACTGTGGAGTCATTATCTAATCTGTACCACAGGGACTTTTCTATAACGCTTATTTAGCAGAGCCAAACATCTGTATTCTGCCAAAAATTTCTAAAAGTTAAAGAATCTGGGACTGAAAACATATTTAGTCTCAGTGAAAAGCAATTCTACTATTTTTTCATGCTTCCCCTATCTAGAGTACTTTTTTAGTCTTATACTTAAGCAGTCTGACTTCCCCCACTACCCCAGATTTCGGTTATTTTGAAACAAATGTTCATTATATAAGTAGTTTTTGTTTTATTTTTTATAGTAACTAGCTGACTCCAGTACTTTTTTCCCATGTGCTCAGACAACTCTTTATATCGCTGTCCATTTTTAAGAAAGGGAGTTGAAGCTGGTAAATAAGATGAGTTGGTATGTGAGCTTGTTTATAATAAAGCAGTTGTAGTATTTAAATAATGAAAATAGCTGAATAGCATCAGAGCTTGCATTCCATAGTAACTGATGTAGCTTGTTGGGCTTTCATTTTTGTATTCAGGAATGCCACAAGGCAGCCAGTTTGCATGCAAACTATGGAGATAGCGAGACACACTTTACCAGGGGGGCAGGAATAAAATGGAAGTACTTTAATTATGCTGATAGCAACGATGGCCCTGCTAAAATTGTAACGATTCTTTGCAAGTCACCTAACTCTCTCTGGAAGAGGTTTACGTCATAGAACCTAAAATGACAGTGGCTTTTCTTTATACTTTTTGCTTTCACCATGTGCCACAGCAGGCTTACACTTTGCCATCCTGTGTGATAGAGTAGTGGTTTACTCTGTGGGAGACATGCCTAGGGCAGATGCAATGTAAGCTTATGTTTAAGGTGTCTGCTTGTTAGAATGCTGTTAGAAGCATCAAAAGATTGAAGCTGTCACTTTCAGTAATGACAAATTATACCTTCAAGTCAGTGGGATTGTTTACTGTTGTTGGTTAGATTCTGTAGCATAGCAGCATCACCTGCAGAGATTGTAGATATTATCATTTCTCTGTAACTGTAGCACAGAACTTTGAACACTGGATTTTCTTAAAGGTTAATGTAGTTTTTTTACATTCTTGGAGACCTACTATGGATTTCAAGTTTTTCTTTCGTCCCTTTGTGATTATTTGGGTTTTTTATCACTGTGATGTATTCATAGGAATGTTGTAAAGAATTACTGACTTGTTGGTCAGAACTCTGGGTTGAAAAGGGTTTTTGTTTTGTCTTTTGTATCATTTAACTAAACATGATTTTGTTTGTTCTTCACCAACAACTGCTTTCCATATTTTTTCACCTCTTAATAATGTTACTTCCCTCTGCCTTTTCAAACTGTGGTGACAAATTTTCCATTATGTTTATTTAAGTTTATTTCTCTTAGAGCGTGAATATAGAGAAGCTGCAAGGGACCTCCATCAACATATCTACTGAATATGGACTATTGAAAACTAAGTATCTCTATGCAGAAGCATCATCACTGTCTTCAGAAGCTGGTGATATTCTGCTGGGAAGTATTCATGGTAAGAAAGAAATAGTGTAATGTATTTAGCTGCTTAGAAGGTATTCATAATGTGCACAGTAACAAATGGAATAATCATAGAATCATGGAATGTTTTTGGGTTGGAATTGGACCTCAAATTCCAGCCCCCTGACATGTGCATGGTCACCTTCCATTGGATCAGGTTGCTCAAAGCCTCATCCAGCCTCGCTTGAACATCTCCAGGGATGGGACATCCATGACTTCTCTGAACAACCTGTTCCAGTTCCTCACATTGAAAAATTTCTTCCTAATGTCTAATCTAATTCTCTCCTCTTTCAGCTTAAAACCATTCACCCTTGTCCTGTCCCTCCTTTTTTAAAAGTCCCTCCCCATCTTTACTGTCAGCCCCTAACGCTATATGCTATAATTCAGTTACCTGTGCACAGTGTCTGAACAGGACATTTCTGTGTTTGTTAGAGACTAAATTGATGAGAAATAATTTACCATGTAGTATACTGTACGTAGTTTTGAAAACAATATTCCAAGCACACTTGTGAAATAGAAAAAAAATGTGTGTTACAGAAGAGAAACATCACATATACTAAGGGTATCAAACTATTTTAAAATTCAGCCATAAAAATTTTACTGAAAGTGGTAAAGAGGCTTCTCTTTCCATCTCTCCATTCTTTATTTTCTTCATAGGAGAAGTAACTCTTACAGCATATAGTAAGAACCATGGTAGAACTCAGTCATATGTAGAATTTTTTGGCAGGAATAGTCTGTATAATAGCATAGACTGGTGATAGTTTCTGTTCTTCAACTCAGGAAAGAAAGCATCTAATCCATCCACTCTTTCATGTCCTTTATCTTGAACTCAAATTAACTACGGTGTCTTTTATGTAAACAGCAGTTAAGGTTGGAATCTAATATGGGTTTCTAATTTAATAAAATTCCTACTGAATTCAGAGTGTGCTGTAATGCGTTTCTGGTGACAATGTTAAGTAAAACAAACTGGAGCATACACAGAGAAGATAATTATTCAGGTCAGTCAGAGTTCCAGATTTCCAACTATATGCCTTACAACAATTTGCTGCCATTGCTTAGCAATTATGTGCTGTCATCTTTGCTTGAGAAATGACTCTTGTTTCTTCCTTAAGGGAGTAAATCATTTGTCTGTTTATTGTAAATTTAAGGCTGGCTTCTGAACCTGTTAGGCAAAATTCAGTTCAGCATGCATAGGTGGAAATAAGGTGTGTTTTTTTCCTTCTTCTTGTTATTGCATTTTTTTTAACATGTAGATGTTATTGTTACTGGTACTTCTGTCTAATAAGCTGTTTTGCTTTGCTTTTTCTAACTTCAGTATAATGTTACTGTGGAATGAGCAGTTTGTGAGCATGTTCATGCCTCTGTGAATATCCAGAAGTGTAATTTTGTTTAATTGGTACAAAAATGAAATAATCACTGTTGTAGTTAGTGATTTACTTCCTTAGTCATGCCTCATCATCATTTAGCTGAAGAGCAATGTAAAAATGAATAGAAGTGCATTCAAGTTATGCAGGCGTTTCTTAGTTACATCAGGATTATTTTCATGAGCTCTACTAAATGGATCTGGAACAACTACCATTATTTTAGCTGTTTCTTTTAAAAACAATTGCACTTCAACATCTGCTTGGTACTTCTTGTCTATTTTTCAGAAAAATATTTTCTGCGAAACATCATACTCCTTAATCATATTTTAATAGAACAAATACCATTAACGTCTTTACAATTATTATATTGAATATATGTACACACACATATTAGTTACAAAAATATGTTTGTATTATGATTTTATGTTAGGAAAAAAATGGGTTACTTCCACTGTTAGTCTTAGCTCGTGAGGTAGGTCAGTTTTAGTAGTAGTAAACATTAGGACAGATTGTTTCCTGGACAATTAAACCCTCTGTTTCCCTATTGCTGACAGTATGCTGATATTATAGTTGGCATAAAATCAGCACATCTGTGCACATTTTGTCCAAACTAATACTGAAGTTGGGCTCAGTGAGATCAAACTTGCTCATGGCCTTGTCTGGATGAGCTCTGAATACTTTGAATATCCTTAAGGACAGAGGATTGTTTGACCTTTCTGGATGATTTCCCGTCCCGAATTATCCTTCTGGTGGGAAAAGATTTTTTCTTTTTAATCTTAATTTTCATGATGGCAACTTGTAACTCATCCCTTCTTCTTGCATCGTCATGAGAAAAGTCTGTCTCTTTTTTCCATACTCTCTGTTAGGTAGTTGAAGACCACAGCATTCATCCACAGCTGCCTTCTTTTAAAGCAGAACAATGTCTGCTTCTGACCATCTGTAGTGTGCTCTGGGCCCCTAATCTTCTCAAATCCCTTCACTGGCCTCACTTTAGTATATCAGTCTGTCATACTTGGGAAGCTCAGAATTGGACAAAATAATCCAAATTTAGCCTTGGAAGAGGGCTTCACCTGCTGACTGTACTCTTAGTCTAACAGCTCAGTATGCAGTTGACCTTCTTTACTGACTCATATTGCAGTTGGTGTCCATCAAGATGCCCAGGTCCTTGCCTGCAAAGTTTCTTTGCACACAGTGAGCACTCAACTTTTATCACTCTATAAGGTTGATTTGTCTCACACAGGACTTCATATTTGCCTTTTACCTTTTCTTGTGTCGTAGTCTAGTAATTATTCCATTATGTGAGGAAATCATGCTGGAAAACATGGTTATTGAAGTTTATGTTAATTAACATGTAAATATATAAATTTATAAAAAGGTGAACATATAACTGCCTTATCCTGTCAGTGACCTGAATAAATCAAAGTAGAAAATCTGCAATATGTTGAAGGTAGTATGGTATTATACTTGAGCATGGCATACTGTAATCCCTTCTGAAAATTTATGTTCTGTAAATTTTAGCTATGCTTCTGGAGTTTACTGTATACAAAGTATGACTGTAAAAATTAAGTTTATTTTTGTTCCTTTATAGGCATGTCTCTATTCTGATACAAATTTAAAATACAGAGTTGAAATAGTAAAATGGTGGTTTATTTGCTTTTTCAGAATAACATCAGAATAACCTTGCCACCTTCACAAAAAAAATGAAAACGGAAATGATACAATGTAAAGTGATGCCTTTGTTTATATCCCAAAAGCCATCTTGAGCCTCTGTTCCTATACTAGTCATCCTGATTTTTAATACTGTAGTTTGAAGTGTTATAATGGAGAAGCGCAGCTTGTATATGATAGAAATTATAAGTATTTCTTTAGAAGCATTGAAAAAGAAACACTAAGCCACTATCATCAATATTCTGTTAACACTATTGTATTTGAAATTTACAATACCACACTGTAAAGGCTGAAGTCAGTTGGACATAAGGATCAAACTAGTAGTTACTCTAGTCACATCTTCCTCTCTTTGCCCTTGACGTGTCCAAAAAATATTTGGCTAACTTAAAAATTGTAAGTTAAGTGCTGTGAATTAGGGGCTGTTTTCAGACAGAGTATCATCTGGCTTTGGCTCCATGGGAGTTGCTAGCTGACAAAACCCTGGGCCGTTTTGTAGGTTGTACAAAATGAGTACTGTTCATGGTAAAATGGAGAAAAAGGTAGGATAATTGTAGTGTGCCTTTTCAAAACAGCCCACAGTAAAGTCAAACGTCTTTCAAATTCATTGAAATACAGTTTTATTTTCACTCTGACTTTCAAGACCTAAGTACTTTTTACAGTACGTGCTCGAAATGATGCATTTAGGACCATTGATGATAGACTGCTTTTCTCTAGTTTTCAACCCTCAGACCACTAAGAGCAACACTACTGGTCATAGGGTAGAATGCATTCCACTTTATAATAGTTGTTTACTACTATGTAATTACAGAAGATAAGATCAGAGCTTGATTATTTTTGAAGTCTTCTTCTGAAAGATCTGAAAATTTTTGCAACTACTATGTATGGATAAATTAGACTCAAATCACTGTGATCAACCTTTTTTCCCAATCTGTTATCCTTCTGGGAGAATGTGGGAATGGTAGGAATACCATGTTGCGGTTTAGTTTTTTAATTTAATGTATATTTTGTGAGGCAGTTAAACGTGTAACATACATGGAACTATGGGAAGTTTCTCCCAGCTTTATGAAACTGTTAGTATTATAGGTGTTTTTTTCTGTTGCGAGGTACATCTGTCCTCCTTCTAGATTCTCTTAGGCAAGGGGGACAAGTCTGTATTTTGAGATTTTAAGGCTTTAAACATTGCCTGCTCAAAGTAATGGCAGTTCAGTAGGAGACTACTCTAGATTTTATGCTTTATGCACTCTTTTGTTTGGTGTTCTTCGGTATGTCTAACACTCAGGTATTACTGAAGTCAATGAAAACTATTGGCAAGGGTTCCTCATGCACATAAGAGTAAGTTTGGAGTGAGCAGGTAGTGTTCAGTGAGTCCTGCAAATAGTTTTTGACGGTAAAGCAAAAAATCCACTCTATTGCAGGCCAGATATGTATGTACGTATATAAAAGAAATAAACTCTTGATATTACTCATCCTATTAAACTACTTAAGTAATTCATATTGTTGTTGGAGGCATCAGAGCAATTAAAAAAAAATTGGCCCAAAATAAAATAAGAAAATATTTTGCTTTAGCCTTGCAATGTCTCTCTGTTTTTCTCTCCTTTACATCCAGTCTGTCTTTAAGCTTTACTCAGTGTTTTTCTTGTCTGGAAACACTTCAGTGTCATACATGTATGTTGAGATTTTTGTTTATAAAGCAATAATACTCATGCAATATAACTGGTTTATGCTATTGTGTTTTTATATGCAAATCAGATATACTACTGCAATTATAAAACCCTTGTACAGTATCACATTACTTCAGGTTGTTATAATTTCAGAAAACAGATAAATAATGTTATTAACATTTTTCCCCCTTTTTTTCCTTATAGGTAACACCAGCCTTCAGACCAAAACAGGGAATATCACAGTAGGTAGGTTCTACCTTCCCTCTGAGATAAGTCTTTTCTTACATTTCCTTTCTCCTTTCTAAAAGCTAAATATTCACAGGGAATTAAAAAGGAGGTGATGCCTCACAGATGTTTCTGCCCTCTTTTCTTCTAAGGACTAGCACTGGTAGCTGTGTACCTGAAGGAGATCCTTCCCAAGCCTGATGGTCCATGTTTTGCAGCTTGGCAAGGCACTCTGCCTGGCTTTGGGTACCACAATACCCACTGGTCTTTGCGTAACTTAGACTGACTCTAGATGTCATCTTTTAGATTGAGGTGGGGTAAAAAGACACAGGAAAAGACTAAATGTGCATCAAATGCAATCATTTTACCTTTGACCTTTTTCTCTATATTAGCTTTGATATCATTAATTAGCTGTTCAATTTTTATATCACAAAGCATTAATCACTAGTGTATTGCGTATTGGGGGGTGGGGGGAGGGCAAGGCTTGTGATAGTTTAAACAACTATTCCAAAATTATAGAATCCATGGAATGGTTTGAATTGGAAGGGACCTTAAAGGTCATCTGATTCCAACCCTGCTGACATGGGCAGGGACACCTTCCACTAGATCAGGCTGCTCAAGTCCCCGTCCAATCTGGCTCTGAACACCAACAGGGGTGGGACATCCCCAACTTCCCTGGGCAACCTGTGCCAGTGCCTCATCACCCTCATTGTGAAGAACTATTTCACTAATCATCAACATCAATATGATCTTATAGTACATCAATACAAAAGTGAGAAGCTCAAATTCTGGTTATTTCTGTGACAGAAAAGCGAAGTAATAGAATTGTAGACAGTGCTCAGTATCTCTTGAATGTACATTGAAGGATCATAGAATCACCAGGTTGGAAGAGACCCACCGGATCATTGAGTCCAACCATTCCTATCAAACCCTAAACCATGTCCCTCAGCACCTCGTCTACCCGTGCCTTAAACACCTCCAGGGAAGGTGAATCAACCACCTCCCTAGGCAGCCTGTTCCAATGCCCAATGACCCTTTCCATGAATTTCCCCTTCATTAGAGATTTCCCCTTCAAGGGACTTCCCCTTCAGTAAACAAATTCGGTTACAGGCCCAAATCTCACAGACTTCTGTTAGTGGTAGTAACCATAGTCACTCAGTAAGCATTGTTCAGGGACGATCTGTACTGTTACAGATCTTCTTATGTTTCTAAGTGATCTATATTAACATTCCTGGAAAATGAATGCCATACACATTCTTACGAGTTAGTCATTAAACCACAGAATTAAATTCAGCTGGCTACTCTGTTTTTCCTTCTGTTAAATAAACTTGTAGAACATGAAGAGTGTTTAAATAAAGATTTCTTAACACTGGAGGTAGCTTTTTCCCTCAACAGATGATGATTATTTTCCTTAATTAGCCAAGTTCTGCTTAAACATTAAGACACATCTTACAGTTGAATAAACTGTGTTTTTCAGATTTAAATTCTGAAAGCACTTGTTAGACAGTGTTTTCCTAAAGACCATTAAACAGCCTTTAGATTTGTATACACTTATACAAAGACAAATGACTTCTAAGATCCAGTGGCTTAGCTCTAACACGTTGTGAAAGAAAATATGAAGTTATAAGTGAAAAATTTTTGTGTATGAAATTCACATAAGACAATTTGTTGGATTGTCAGAGACTTGACAAGGATTTGCTGATAGAAATAGGAAGAACAACTCAGATCTTCCAACTTCCCTGACTGTTTTTTCATGCAGGTATATCGTTCTGTATTTCACTGGAGAGAGAAGTTTATCAGTTAACTAAAAAAAGTGCACTCATATCTAGATTTTGGGGATGTTTTCTTTGCTTTTGAGAGGTTTATTTACAAGTTAAGCTAAAACATAGTTGTGTGTGCCGAATTTTTTTCAAAATACTTTGGGGAAAAATACAAGTGACTGTATCAACAGTTTCTTATTCTTATAACCTGATTAATCAGGCTGCAAGAGTCCTGAGGATGTTGAATATCCACAGAATGGTTGAGATTGAAAGGGATTGATTCTGAAGGTCATCTTGGCCAGGCCCTCTGCTCAAGCAGTTTCTTGTCTCCAACCTCTTGCTCAAAGCCTTGCCAGCCTTGAAATTTCTTTTGTCTTGTGGCCTCAAAAACCTCCAAGGATGCAGACTGTACAGCCTCTCTGAGCAAACTGCTCCACTCTTTGACTGTCTTCAGAATGAAAAATATTTTCCTTCTATCCAGACTGATTTTTTTTTTTAAGCTTACGTCTGTTGTCTGTCACGCTGTCATCATGCCCTAGGAGCCTGGTTTTGTTTTCTTGATCACCTCCTTGCAGATACTGGGAAGCTGCTGTCAGGTTCTGAGGCAGTGTGTTGTCCAGGCTGAGCAAGCTGCCATCCCGCAGCCTCTCCTGATGGGAAAGGTGTTCAATGCCTTGACTGCTTTTCTGCTGAATTCACTTCATTTTATTGATGTCTCCCTTCTCTGGGGAGCCCCAACACTGGATGCTGTGTTCTAGGTGTGGTCTAGTGAGTGCTGAGTAGAGTGAGATAATCCCTTCCCTTGATACTCTGGCTGTGCTCCAGTTAATGCTGCCAAGGATACTGCTGGATGTCTTTTCTGCCAGGGCACACTGCTGGCTCGTGTTCAGTACTGCTAGAATTTGTTTATTTCTCAGTGTTACTGGTATGGTCTGATCATGTATTCTTTGCTCTGCTGCCAAGCCAAATTTTCCCCTACAAGCTCAAAAAAAAAAAAAGTAATTTGTCCTTACTGGTTTAGTTATGTTTAACCCAGTTATGCATTGAAGAAATGATTCTTCTCCGTTTGATATAGTCAGTAATGATAAAGCTTATAGTGGTTGCTTTTTCTTCAGAGGGGAGGAAATAACCTTGACCAGTTTATGGGCAGCAGAGACTTATTCTGGTAAGGAGAACTGAGATCCTAGAAACTTTTTTTTTAAAAAAATACTGAATCATGGAATCATGGAACAACCAGGTTGGAAGAGACCCACTGGATCATCGAGTCCAACCATTCCTATCAAACACTAAACCATGTCCCTCTGGACCTCGTCTACCTGTCCCTTAAACCCCTCCAGGGAAGGTTACTCAACCCCCTCCCTGGGCAGCCTGTTCCAGTGCCCAATGACCGTTTCTGTGAAGAATTTTTCCCTAATGTCCAGCCTGAACCTCCTCCGGCAGAGCTTGAGGCCATTCCCTCTCATCCTGTCACTTGAGAGAAGAGGCCAGCACCCTTGGTGTCAGTTTGCATTATTCTGCTAATTTCTTTCTTCCGTAACCCACTGAAGATGACCTAAAGGCTTCAGTGATTTGCTGTTATGTTCATTGTCTTAAATCAACTGAAACCTAGCAATTAAGTATGCTTCAGCTTTCTTAAAACCAATTTGAGTGTTGTCTTGACATGAAAATGAACTGCGGTGTCCGATATCCTCCATTGTGATGAGTGTTATCATAAGGCAAGTTCCTAGTGCTGAGACAAAACACAGAAGTTTTATTTTAAGAAAGAAATAAATTATAGAAAACAATTAAGATGCTTAAGACAGTTTTGGATAACTGAAAAAATAAAACAATGAACAACCTAGTGTATTTAGAAATAATGCTGGATCTGTGAATTTGTCTTGAAGGTTCAGTTTTCAGTGTGCAATGTAGATTACTTTTAAATTGAAGACCTAGCTTCTGAATTTGATTAATAACATCGACTGTACCTCATAAAGTACAACTCTTTAAGTAACTTAAAAAAAAATAACACTCACACCCATGCTTATGTCTTAATAACAGTGAGTTCTGTTGATCTGGTCATTGCCATATGCTTGAAGTAAGTTAATGTCCTGACTCTTATTAAAGTGTCCTTCATTTTCCAACCTTGTGTCTCAGAACTTGACCTTCTGTGTTCTACTGATGACAGACCTGTAATGATTTTTCATGTTTTTCCCATATTTTCTTCCACACCATCCTATACTAAGAGTACTGCTCTCCAGGTAGGTTGGAATCACCTGCTTTTTCTAATCCCTCGGATATCAGATTATGAAAAATGAAAGTTTCTAAGAAAATAATTAGTTTGCTATGAGTTAATATCTACTGAGGTGCTACTTGGCTTTATTGTCAGTCTGTTCCCATCTTCCCCTTCCCTCTGTGCCCTTTGGAATGTAGATTATTTAGTGTTCTGGAAAGAGCTTATGTCCTGGAGGAACTACTTAAAATCAAAGCATACAGAAAAAGTAGCTGCTGCCTGAGAACAGTAGGGGTTTCTTTGCATCTTAAAAGAATAAACTTATATACTTCTGTACATGTTCTATTAGCAATAAACAATTCTGGTGATGTTATGTCATGTATGTTTTATAGCATCTCATATAGACACTAATATTTCTGGATGTTACAATAGTATAAAAGTTTATATTGGTTTGGGAGCAGATAAGATACATACTCTTGGTAAGATATATTTTTTATAATTGTAGAATGTATACCTTGCTACAGTTGTCAATATCTGTTTATTTGTAGCAGAAAAATGGGGGACTGTGCAGCCCGTTTTAGTAAGAAATGGATACTTCTGTTCCAATATTGACCTAACCACTCTGCATTCCAGACAGCAGAAATATAAGTAGACATCCAAGTATGATCCAATTCTAATAAATTCTATCAGGCAGTATTTTCCTACAGATATGATGTCTGGAAGCCTTTCACAGGATGCCACAAGTGGAAAAATAATTGATTTTTCTGAAAAAATGTTTCCTTCTCTCACTAGTTGGAGTGTACTGAAAGCCCTTGATAGTTGACTCCAAAATGTTCTCTTATGTCTCCTGTCGCTGTTATTTAACATACATTAAGTATGCTCTAAGAAGCGCAGTGTCCTGTAAATATCAGTCTTGTTCATTATATTTCAAACATATATTTCCCCATCTGCCACTCTAAATCTACAAAAAAATTGGCTGATGAAGGCAAAATTTGGTGGGTTTACATCAAGAGGACAAATCTGCCAGTCTTGAGTCTATGCAGAGTTTGGCTAATGTATTTGCCATTATTTGAAAGAAGCTGCTGTGGTATGAAAAAACTCTGTTCTATGCATATTATAATACAGGCCTGTGTTTAGTATTGTGGGCTACTATTTATTTATTACATCCAGAATGCAGAACCCAAAGCGCCTTTGCTGTTGGGTTTTTAACTCTTAAGTAGTTCAGCATTCTCCTTAAACATACTAAAATTAAAGCTAACATTTTCTTACTACAACCATTATAAGCTATGAATTTCATGAAAATGAAATCCCCAAATCCTGTTGTTCAAAGGAGGGTATTATCTTTTGATCTGTAATGAAAAGTAAATCCTAGTAAAAAGAGCATGAAGTTTAATGAACATGACCTCTGAAGGGCAACTGGTCCACTTTCTCTCCAAGAAGAGTCACCTGGACAGGGTTGCCCAGGACCATGGCCAGACTGCTTTTGACTATATCCAAGGGTATGCCAGCATACCAAGATATGTACAAGATCCTCTCAGCCTTCTCTTCTCCGGGCTGAGCAGTCCCAGTTCTCTAAGCCTTTCCTTGTAGGAGAGATGCTTCAGTTTCTTATCATCTTTGTATCCTTTGTTGGACTCTATCCAGTACGTTCATGTCTCTCTTGTACTGAGAAGCCCAGAACTGGACACAATAGAATCGTTAGGTTGGGAAAGACCTTTAAGATCATACAGTTCAGTCATATCTGTCCATTACTAAACCAAATTTCTGAGCACTGTGTCTACCAGTCTTTTAAATACTCCTAAGGATGGTGACTTAATTGCTTCCCTGGGTTACCTGTTCCGGTGTCTGATAACCATTATGGTGAAGAATATTCTGGGTGTGGCCACATCAGTGCTGAATAAAGGAAGGATCACCTTCCTCCACCTGCTAGCAATGATTTGTCTAATGCAGCCTGGATACCCTTTGCCTTCTTTGTGGCACAGGCCCATTGCCAGCTTGTGTTCAACCTGGTGTCCACCAAGTCCTTTTTGCTTCCACTCCATTAGTCTCTCAAGCATTTAAAATAGTTGAGACCTATAGCTAATTGATTTGCAGAGGTTATTAAAACAGTATGGTATAGTCTGTGGAAGAAGATGCATAGATATAGATATAAACAGCATGGATAGATATTCGAAGGGGAAGAGCCGTTTTTTCTGCAATAGGTCAGAGGCTTATCAAGGTGAAGTTGTAAATTTATTTAAATTTGGCCTTTTTAATATAACCTCATATTTGCTGGTGAACACTGAGAAGGGGACCTTATCAATGCTAATAAATATCTAAGGTGCAGCTGTCAAGAGGGTGGGGCCAGACTCCTTTTCAACGGTGCCCTGTGAAAGGACATGGGGCAGTGGGCACAAACTGGAATATAGGAAGTGCCACCTGAATATGAAGGAAAGATTCTTCATTGTGAGAGCACTGAAACAGGCTGCCCAGAGCAGTTGTGGAATCTCCTCCTCTAGAGTTATTCAAAACAATCCTGTGCCACCTGCTGTAGGTGAACCTGCTTTAGCAGAGGGGGTTGAACTGATTGATTTCAGAGAGGTCCCATCCAACCCATATCATTCTGTGATTTGTCATTAATATCGTATCAATAACATTCTTTCCATAAACCATGTTCAGTTGTTTCCATAAAATGCATTTCTTGATAAAAGCTAAACATGTATTGTAATGTTAGCTTTAGTGCTTGCTGCTGAGGTTCTTGATGATTTTGAAACTTTGCTGTATTTTCTGCCATAAGAAACTTCCATTTAGTGATGTACTCCTGGAGCCAAAATATGGCAAATCATTCTCTCAAAGCAATGTTCTGTTTTCCTTCAAATTGTTTTTTGTTTGTTTGCTTTCAAGTTAAACCTTTTGATTGGTGAACCTATGTCTACTGCCCACTCTCTGCATCCTTTATTCTGTTTATGCCTTCTGCAAACTGATTCCAGTCTTCAAACAGAATCCAGTATTTAAAAGAAACTAGAGTTCTTTTTTAGTGCATATACATATATAAGTAGGTATAAAATTGAAAATCTAGAAGGGAACTCTCTGTTTAGTCTCAAACGACGCTAACATTTGCAAAAGGCATCTTTCCACTATGAAGAATCTCGCAGGAACTGCTTTTACATTTGAAGAGTTCGAAGAGGAAGGATTCACTGAATAAGCATTGGTCCCTTTAAAGCACTGTCAACTGGTGGCAGTGTACAGACTGTTAGCAGTTGTTCCTCTGGGAGATGATTGCTGTCCTGTCACAGGAGATGACTTTATTCATAGAGCTGATAAAATAATTAATTGCATGTTTTGTTTAAAGCAGAAGAGTCAGAGGCTGGATATTTCCTGTATCTGTTGCCAGCAAAATCTCTGTCAAGGTTATGTGGAGTCTCAGTGATTGCCTGTTTATGAATTGGATTTGGAATATCTGCAAAGATATCTTTTAGATGAAACTTGATATATTGCTGCAACAAAATTAATTTTAAAAGATTCATATAAACTTTCTGTTTCAATTACTTTCATTTTCAAACTTATGAACACTACAAAATGTTACCAATAAAATGTCTGGTTGTGACTTATTCAAGCAAACCATTTTTCCTACTTCATTAATTTCAATTAATAAAGAGTTAGTTTCTTTTCCTTCAGATGTGGAACAGAACTTTTTAACACAATGTACTGAGATGGGAAAATCGTTCCCATCCAGTTCTAGTCATTATTATTATCTTGTTAGTCAAAGACAGTCTCAGTTTCTCAGCCAATTGAATATAGCTTGGCTACTTTTTTCAAAAAAATACTACTATCCCCTCCAAAGAAAACAATTTTAGTTGCTGGATAAGAATCCTTTTCTATCATCTTACTTTTGTGTGTGATACACTGATCTTCTACATCTGTGCTTGAAATCTGGCATCAGAAAAGCTCTAGATGAGTGTATTTCTAGCTACGTCTGTATAGCAAGATTAAGGCATTAATGCTTGACATCCTTGTTATGATTAATCAGCTGCATTCTCTCATTAATGTTTTTACTTTTTAGCATGGGGAGTTCCATTCAGGTTTTATTTTGTTATTTTAGCTAGCTCTGAAAGTTTGACTGTTTCTATACATATCAGAAACTAAAAAAAAAAGTCTCTGTCAGTATTTCAAGGTTTCTTGCCAATGCTTTCATTCCTAGCATCATATCTAGAAAGATATTCACTGACTGCCTTTTGCTCACATACATATGTAACTTTTTCTGCTTCTCTACAGTTACTTCATAATTTCTTGGCAATTTTTGTCAGCTGTAGGTCTTGTCTGTAGGTCAAAAGTTAACTCTTAGGACTTCACTATAGTATTGTAAAAAGCAATGTATTTAAAACTGGAATATGTTGCACATATATAAAACACTACTTATCAGGTATACAATTAGGGTTTCTTGAAACTTTTTACAAATCAAAAGCCTTCTTGAGAATGTCTCATCGTATATTTCTGCTAGTAAGATATAGAAGGAAACGTAGATGTCATTATTCTGAGGTAAAAACAAAATGCTGGTTTTCTGTGTATATATCAAAGATTTATTTAAAATTCAGTTGTAGCAGATAAGACCTTCTGTAAACTGTAATAGTACAGTTTGTCTACATAACAAGATGTTACAATGCACAATTGCTTGTTGTTTGCATGGGGTAGCTTTCCTGGGTGGGGTTCTCCATGGGAAAAGCCTGAGCAAATGAAGTCTTTTGGAAACTAAAATAGATTTTAGTGCTCAAAGTTTGTGCTTGATCCTTGCACAATGATTAATTCATCTTTGCAGAAAGAGGGGAGTGTCATGGGGGCTGTGTTACTACAAACCTAGTAACAACAGCAGGGGCTATGGCCACAGAAGAAGTATGTGATGCAATGCTGGACTGGGGAGATAAAGATTGCTCAGTAACCTGGTTTTCAAAGACAAGTTTAATGTGCAGTAAATGAATGTAAGAAACTTCTCAAATACAGAACTGTTGGCAAAATCAGTTAAATGTTTGAAGACAGATTCTAGCAAATTTTTATTTAAAAAGAGTGAATGATACACAAGGTCTTTTATTTTCTTTTTATTTTCTAGATGCATCAGATGGAACTCTAAAGGCTTCTACACATCATGGATCAATAGATGTTTATGTCAGTCAATTAAGAAAAGTGGATCTGAAATCCCAGAAAGGTTAGCAAACCAAACCAAGTAATTGTTGTGGCAGCCTTTGCTGTAAAAGAAGAGGGGCTACAGTTTGTTGGTTTGGGGTTTTTTTTTAATCTGTCTGGAAAAAATTAGTTTGCAATTGCTGGTTATCTACATTCTTTTTTACTTCATTATTAGAAAATGTGTATAAATACTTATCATACAGTAAACTCTGTAAGGGACAACAATACCTAAAGTGGATTACAGAGGGGTTTTTTTTATTTTTCAATACTTTCTTTTTTTCCTGGCAATCCACCCAGCAGATTTGTGCAGAGCTGACTTGGATTATAATCTTCCTTTAGCTTGAGCACAGTTTACTCCATGGTATTGATATATGTATGTGCAGAGTGATAGCCGTCATGCACTTATATTTCTTTTTCCTGACCTTTCCTGGTGAAATGTCCCACTATTGAAATTAGAAGGCAGAAGAATGGAGATTAGGTCGCTTGCCTTGCTTTGCCTTCCTTCCTTTTTGTCTCCTGATTACTCACTAAAATTCCACTTCTTAGTTAAAAGCTCACTCCTGAAGTAGAATTCATAGCTTTACAAAACTATATCTTCGGGGTAGCAAAATAGCAAAGCCATGAGTACATCTTGTTAGTGCTAAATTTGAAAAAAACCCTGCAGCATTTCTATATTTGACTTTAACATCATGGCAGACACTTCAGGTGGTTTAAATGAACATGGTATTTGGTACCCTTCTCTCATTGTCTGCAAGACAGTGCCTGTGCCCTGTTAAAACCTAGTAGTTAACTCAGAGAGATGATAAAGGAAATGCCATTCTTCAGTACAAGCTATCCTAGTTCCTTTGATGTAAAGACATTTGTTTGTCTTTTTTCCTAGTTACCTTTTGAATCACTTAGTACTAAGTTACCTCTCTTTGAATTAATAGCGAAGAGGAATGTATTTAATAAATGTTATTTTCAAATGAAAGTCTGATATCTCTTATCTGATATCTCTTCTGGCAGTGTAGTTTAGTAAAGGCAAAGTTGATGAAGTTCTGGTTTTGTTTGCCCTGTAAATTCAGAGTGACTGCTGACAGCTGCAGCATGGAGAATGTCCCATCCATGATAAATTAAGTTCATATGTGTTGGATTTTGTGAGTCACATCACTAAGCAACTCTCCAGGGAGGATTTAAAGATGAAGACCTTTTTCCTTTTTTATCCTAAGGCTTTTATGCATCCGGTAAAATTTGGGCCTAAATTATACTGACAGTTATTTGTTCATCAGGACTGTCACAGGCAAGTGATTCTGCTGAATTTAAATTACATTGCTAAGGTTGCTTTCTGACTGCTACTTAATTGTTATAATATCGTGTTTGTTATGTTCTGCTTCACTTTTTGGGATGTATTTAAAGAAAAAAAATTTTTTTTTTCTAAAATGAATATTGGAACTGAGCAGAAACTAAGGAGCATGTATACAGAAAGTATGTTATGAATTTTGGTAGGTTTTTGTTTTAATGTGCATGCACAGCTTCCAAGTGTTATGACTGAGTAATTCCAAATACGATCAAAGAGGACAGTTTGGGGGCCCAGCACCTGTCTTCAGTCTAATGCATAGAAGCATATGTTTAGGGGAAGTAGAAGTCAGAATTCCCATTTTTAATTACAAAGGTAGAATTATTTCGCTTGTAGTCTAAACTGGTTAGTCACTTTTCAAACTGCATCTGTTCAAGGATGTGAGCAGCTGTCGCTGTGTAGTGGAGGAAAACCAACTGTTAGTGTTAACAGTATGTGAGTAGTGTCTCATTGTTCCGGAGCAGCACTTCTTTCATGATGTGTTGTGCAGTGACTGGATTAGTCATCAAATCTCATCTCCTGTCCTTGCCTAGGACAGTAAATATGCAACTAGAAGATAAAGCTGAAGTTATAATACTTGTGAGATCTATTAGATTTGCTTCCTTTAATCATTCTTGTAGTAAGATCCTCTGTCAAGAGCCATTGTTAGCAGTATATGTCAATATTAATTTTCATGTCTGTCAAGGAAATGCTGTGATATACATTCTGTATGTGACATATAGTGTTCTTGTTACTGTAAATGAAGATATTTTCATTTATCCTTTCAATGACAAAAAAAGAGGTTAATGTATTAAAGCTCTTAAACCAAAAACAAGCAAAAAAAGCCAACCTGACCCTAATGATTTGATTCAAGTTAGCTAAGTAATTGCCTATTTCATGCTTTGATCTCAGTGTTCAACTAACTAGCTTTCATTTAAATTTATACCAGGTTCAATTACAGTCAAGGTACCTGCCTCTCTCAAAGCCTATTTACAGTTGTCTGGAAGAAAAGTAGATGTGAGCTCAGAGATCCAGTTAAAAGAAACGGAGAGCACCTCTAAAGATGATCGTGTAACTATAAATGGTAAGGCTTACTAATCTTGGCTTAATGTCTGTCTGGCTTTAGTGAAAGGCTTCTACATTGCCTTATGAGTTTATTGTTCTTGGCTTTTTCTCATTTCATCTGTTTTAGGGTCAAATGTTTGCTTGTGCCATTATACTCCCCATGTTACTAGATTACTTTTTCATTTTGCTTGGCAAATGATTAGTGAGTGCAAACAACTGCCTCTCTAACAAAAGCCTTAAGGACAAATTCATCAGCAGCATTATTTCGGTGAATTTGTGAGAGGTAACCCAAGGCTGAATTTGACCCATGGCTTTGTTGGCTTAGATAGTCATATATCATAAATTCCCAGGGAATGTCTATTAAAATATATCATGAAAAGCTTTCTCTATCTGTCTTTGTCGAGTGGGAGTGGGAAATGAAAGAAGGTATATGGCATTTTGTAAATACTCAATATAAATATTAAGCAGTGCAGGAGAAACTGAGAAATGGTTCGTGGGAGGTAGCTGGGACAAGAGCATAAGGTGGAGCATGGAGGAATAGAGAGTACATGGAAAGGTGCCTGCAATTACTGAAAGCATTCTTCTAATGCACTTAAAATTGAACTTGGGAATCCCAAGTCTTGCTGTTTCCTGCTTTAGAAAACAGTTGTACTATTCATTGTCAGGATATGTTTTTCTCTCCTCCTCTCCGGACGTGTCGATCTAGAAGTTAAGGCTGTTGCTGTTACCAATTACTCAGTTTGCTCTAGAGGAAATGTTAACGTAATATGTCTGAAGGCTCCAGCTTTTGTTTTTGAACGTGTTATGTCAGTATGACCTGATATGATACCAGATTGAGTGAGGCTTTGAGTTTTTATTCGGTTATAAACTTAAGAAGATGTAAGATGGTGATCTCAAAGTCAGGAAACATTAGATGTGTAGGTACATAATTTTAATATGCAGCCTGCTTATAGTACTGTTGAAATGTAGAGGCATGTCTCTTCCTGCCTTGAACAATAAGTAGCATTTAAATTTTCTAGTGTTTATTAAATACAGTTTCTATAAAAAATAAGGTTAGAAGTTCTCAAGCTAGAAACCTGTGAAAGGACCCCAGATTCCAGCAAGGCTGTTTGGAATGAATCACCACAGCAGTAAAACAACACATTTCCCAGTGAGTGAGGACCGGCGGCCTGTCAATCATCTTGTTATTCTGGCAGGGTTAAAGATAAGAGGGATGTTTCGAATATACACAGCTGAATGGCTTCTCTGGTTTAAAAGTCCAGTCAGTGTTTATGTAGGAGAGTCATCGCTGAAGCGGATGCTATTTTTCAACCCGCCATTCTGTGTGGAAATAATCTTGGCAGTTGAGGCCAAAAGCATCACTGATTAGTTAACCCTCAAATATACGTATCCCAAAGGCATGGAGATAAGCAATAATTGTGCAGAGGCTGCAGCATTAGATGAATGATTATCAGTTGTTTAAAGAGGTTTTTTTAAAAAGCGTTGCACAAAAAATTTATTAAACATGCATCTAAATTGATCATAACAGAGGTGAGTGAAAAATAGACCCTGGAAGGGGTTTTCTGCAGAACAAAATTCAGCTAAACTAGTGCTTCAGCAACTCAAGGAAGATGTTTATTGCTTTTCCTCTTTACCTTATGACATGGGGACAGTGTATTCTTTCTGCAGACCAAGCACTTTGTACCCTCGTTCTCAACAATCTCTTCTTAAAGTTGATATCTGAGATTTTTTTGTACAAGTAGATTCTGAAATATTTTAAAATAGTTTAATACTATTTCTATATCATGAAAATGTTAGTGTTGGCTGCTGCAACTAAAGAAATTTAAAATCAGGAGAGAAAAATAGGGTTTTGCCAAGTGGGACAAAAACTCTAAATCACAAGGTCATGGCAATTTAGATTTTTATGCTTCTGTGCTCAAAGGTTAGTTTAAAAATAGATCGTTTTTCAGAATCTGTCCAGTTCTCATGTGGATAACACAGGGACTGGCTGCTTTGAGGAAGTTTTACTTGCCTCTGGGAATATTGTGAGAGATGTTAGAAAGGAGTCCTTCCAGTAGAGTTCTGGGATTTGGTAAACATGCACCTCACGTATGACCTGATCTAGGAAAGCCTTCACTACTGCTGTTAGAGCAGCTATGATGTACATCATCACCTTGCTTCGTGGCTCCTGTTTCCAGGATAAGTGGGAAGTCAGTAGACCGTACTCCCATGATCAGTCACATCCAGGGGTCTGCAAGATATCCAAGAAATGGAGAATATACAGTCAAAGCAAGGAGATAAAAGCCTGAAGTAAGTGTTCTACAGGCAGAGTGGTGAGAATGTGAAAAGGTGTTTTGCCCTTCTAGGAAAGGAAGGGATTTCCCTGCAAAACTGGAACACTTGCTGAGAAAGGGAAGGAGCTAGAGAGCAGTGCCAGGGTGTTTACTCTTTAGAGTGGTTTGTGAGGGTAAGGCAACTGTTTTCATTGACATCAGTGAGCACTCTTACAAGCAGTATGTATGCTATAGTGAAATCTGTTATAAAATATGTTTTTTCATGCTAAGCGCTAGTCCAGCTTCCATCTGTGACAGTGTTTGTCTGGCTGTCTAGTTTGAGGGTGCTTGAGTAACACCAGTAATTTCTGATCCTGATCACATCAAGGCATTCTTTTCCTTTTCTTGGGAAAGAGGGGAAGCTCTTGCTGCCCAGTGTCTGTGCCTTCCTTGTGTCTCCAGGTCTGCTTGTATCTTAAATCAGCAGTATTAAGAAGCCTGTGGAGATCATTAACTACATATGGTAAGAGGAAGGGTAACCAGCTGAAAAATATCCAGTATTTAAGCATAAAAAAAGCTTAGGAGACTGTCATACATAGATGTTACAAACATGTGGAAGGATAACGTTAAAATTCATATAACCTTGATTTATATGCTGTTTAGGCTGTTCTTCCAATAAGTCATTTTAAGTAGTTTTAAGTACAAAGGTAGGAATAATTACCTATATGGCCCTCAGAGGAGGAATGTTTCAATAAAAGCATCAATAAACAGGAAGCAATAATGTTACACAGTTAAAAAAAAATAAACAGTGTATTAACATGACTGTTGTGTAAAACTCAAAATGATCCCTTGGCTTGATGTGGTATTAGTAATACTGTGCTGGAAGGTGTCCAGTTTTGAGTACTGTATTTCAAAAACCTCATGATCAGAGGCCTAGCAATATGATTAATGAGGAAAGACTGAAAAAAGTGTTGGTTTTGTCTGAAGAAGAGAAGACTAAAGGAAGGTAAGATGCATTTTTCCAGTATGTATGAAATTGCTGCATAAATGAAAGAAAGGAATTGTTCTCTGTTCAGTAGTGATAGAACTAGAAATTATGATTTGACCTTCTGGTAAAGAAAAGTTAGCTAAAGAGTAAGAAAACTTTCCGGTAGTAAGCACTTGTCTGGTGAGCCCGTAGGACTTTAACTACAGCACATTGAAGAACAGGCTAGGCAAACTATGAGGTTAATACAGTGGATCCTCAGGAGGTTGCTTTTAGCCCTGTTTTCTCTTTTCCTAAGCTGATGTGACCATCTGCTCCCACCCTCACCACAGTAACTTGGAGGAAGGTTATAAGGCATATGGAAGGGTGAATTTGGGGATTAAATGCATGCTGCCAGTGGGCACACTTCCACCCACATCCATTGCCAGCTTGTGTGTTGACGGCTGTATGCTCACTGGAAAAAGTCTTGCAATCATTCAGAGACTTTCTTTGGATCCTTGTAGCTGTTGGTGTTGGTTTCCAAATCTAATTGCCTGGAACATAAGCTCTTTCTTAACACCATGTAAATCTTCCATCTCTGAGTGGTGCCAGGGACTCATCTGATTCCAGATCTTTCTCCATCTCTGGTCCCTATTCTAGTGCCAAGTTCATATCCAGCAGCCACCTTTGACCTGATGCAATTCATCTGCTTGGTGCCAAGTGAGCTTTTGACTTTGGCAGACACTCCATCTGATTCTTGGTACTTGAGTGAGTTTCCTTGGTAAAAGTGAGTCCCACAGTGTCACAGGTGCTCCTCGGAGGCCATGGAAGTTTGTAGGTTTGTTGCCCTATTCTTATTTTCTCAAGCTAGAAAACCAACCACTTTGCATTTTCTGTCCTCTTAGAAGGAACATACTCTTTGGGAATGATTGTCTTCTCTCAAGTCGAGACATTCTTGCTCCCTATTTCATCCAGCTACAAAACAGTTGCAGCAGTTAACAGGAATTTTAGCTCTTGATACTAATCCCACCCAGTTGCAGCACTAGAGCTTTGCTGAGCCACATCTGAACAGTGTTCCTCTTGGAGCCATGCTTTCTGGTGACCATGTGCACAGGTAGTGGGGCTCTATCATCTTAACTTATGCCTTCCCTCAGGTGTCTATCCTTGGAATAGAGAGGAATTTCCTGTTGTCTTCTGTAACCCTTTTTCTTTTGTGAAAGCATCCAGGTAGATGTTGCCTCTACTTTATGGGCTGATCCAGCGTCCAGGAACTCTTTAGATGACCTTCCTCCTTGTGCACCTCTGCCAAGAGTCAGCCTGTCTAATTACCAGATGCCCTTGAAAAGATGGACATTGATGCCACAGTCCTATCTCCAGCTTTTCAAGTCTGTCATAACTTAATTCTTTCCACTTGTCTGGTTCTCCAGGTAGACTGTGGTGAGAAGCAGCTTTCTCCTTACAACAATCACTCACTTAAGCATGTGCTGAAATAATAAGACTTTTACGTCTGCCTGAGGTTAGATCTGGATTCCCCTCTGGAATACAGGGAATTTAGACACGTTTCCTACTTTCAGGAATAACTTATTTCTCACTGGTAACACAGTGGCTCCTCATCCAGTAGTACTGGGAGAGCAGCCTATAAAGTGCTCTGGGCTTACTGGTAGGACTGCTTCAAAGTCATTGTGCATGGAGAGACCTGACTGCATGAGCCTTGTATTCTACCCACAAGACTTTATGGATGTGTTTAATTTTGTTATCAGAAATCCTGTATTGTTTACATTAAGGTAATTTCTGTATTTTTAGCAGCAGGAAGTTCCAGGTTTAGATACAAACACAACTGAAGGGGCAAGTAACTTGCCTTTAAAGGGGGAATAGCTGCAAGAGCTTGTATTATGGAAATCTGCTGAAACTTAAGTTTTTTCTGAAACTTAACAGCTGTCCAAGTGTAGCACTCCTCCTCCCTGCTGTGCAGCTGGGTCTGCTGCATTCGGCCTTAGAGTTCTGATCCCAAGAGTTACAATTTCTTCTGTTGTGTCCCTCCCTGTTTTCTCTGTTCTCAAGGCACTTTTACAAAACTTTCCTTCTTTCCTAGAAACAATTTTGATTGACTATTTGCCACTAGAATTGAGTTGGAAGAGCTTTGTTTTACAGTGTCCTTCTAAATATTGTCCCTCTCTGAAGCCTTAAGCAGTATCTTTAAAAAGACCCAGATTGTATATTTTGAAAAGATTACATTCCTCCCAGTCAAATTGAAAGTTCATCCAACTTTTATAAAACACATTAGACACGATGCTGTCCTACAGATTTTTATTGGTTTCATCTTGTGTTGAACTCCAACTATTCACAGCCTTTTTGAGATACACCACAGTCCTAGTACCACCACTGAACATTTAAAATATGCTTCTCTTTGTATTTCATGATATGAAAGTAGAGCTCTCAAACTTCTTTAGTCTCCAGTCTGTAAAATTCTGCAAAGTTGTTCCTCGCCTTTAGACACCACACATGAGGCGAGGGAGAACCTTTTCCATGCACATTACATTGTAAAGGTGGCCACAAGGCATTCCAATGCATCTGTGTTCTCCTCAGCACATGCTGTTTTCTTGACTGGTGAGTTTTGAAATTAAATCCTTCCCCCTTATTTTCAATGCAGCAGGCTGTTGGCTTTTGTGATATAATCATGCTAGCAAGGTCACCTTCAAAATCCACTTGTGTTCCCACAGTACTTGGAGTACGGACAGTGAGTACGGTTGTGACCAAATTGTCATGAAAAGGTCTCCAGCTAAATCTTCGTGCTTCATTAGAGCCTCATACACAAAGCTATTTAAATATCTTAAGCTTAATTTCTTGATTTGAACCTGCTACTGGCTTAATAACATTAAAATGGTTTGAAGATCTTCATCCTTGGGGAGTGGAACTTGACACTCATTTTCCTGCGAGCAGTTTGATATTTTCTGCTTTCCCTTCACAGGCAAATCTCCAAAAGAAGCATAAGGAACAAAACATTTTTTTAAGCTCGCATAGCAAATGCAAAATGAGAAACAGAGGTCAGACAACAACCGAGCTTTAAAACAGCTTTTGTTAATTTGTTTCTCTGTTTCTTCAAAACTCTTAACTTCTTACCAAAAGTCTAGCAGGGTGTGAGCAGTGCAGGAAGCTTGATTTACAGGGCTGATTTTGTGCTTCAGTGTTTGTTCCTTGTACAGAAGCACAAGCCATAGTGACAGAAATGAGGGAGAGAAGAACCCAGGACCAAGCACTCCAATAGGCACTTTCTAGAAATATATCTCTGCCCTTCATTTATTGTGTCCCCTCTCCTTAGGGGGAAAAAAACCCTGTCTTTTCACGTCCTCTACAACTCTGTTAAGGTATCAGCTAAAGTTTTCCTTTATGTTTCTTTGTTGGTGCATTTTTTTGACACCTGGAGGCTACTTCCTGTTAGATTTTGTTTTAATGTCTGTTCTGAATTCCCTGGTACAGTACTAATGTGCATTGATGATTGGGGAAAGCTTTCTTTCAGTTGCTAACAGATTTAACTTACAACACATTTATCCAACTTTATGATGATCATCATAGGTTTAAATCCATAATTAGATGGAGAGCAGAACTGTGGATTCTGCCTTACAGTAGGAATGATACTGAGACTGCGTGCGACTGAGACTGCTGCCGCCTGGAGTATTTGGGGGTGCAGAAAATGTACTAGGACATCCACATGGAAATCCTCAAAGACATATTGTAGTCTGGTAACAAAGGACACTGAAATATCTCTTCATTCAGTGGGAGAACACCATTGGTGTTGGACTCATCTGAAAATCCTATACTTATATACAGTACCTCAGTCTGCTAGTGAATTGATGTGGGTTTGGCCCATAACCTTTAACTAATCCCACTTGGATGTACCAAAGCACTGAAAGGCTATTGAAAAGTTCTGGCACACAGGCTTGAGTTGTGGAAAACGATGCAGTGATGTCAGTTGGAGTTTCGCCATTGGTTTTGACGTGGCCAAGATTCAACTTCAGCTGTGTTACAGGTCAAAGCAGAGCATGTTCACAAAGTTGCTTTAGAGTCTGCTTTCCTGCCATCCCTCATGCTATTCCAGGCTCAAATTAATTCTAAACTTAGAATTCACTTGGCTACATGAATGCTAAAACAATAATGAAAGATACTTTTTAAAGATATAACAAAGTGAAGGTTGATCTTGTGATAAAGGCACTGATTTAGGACTTAAAATATCCCTGTTTAATTCCCAATTTGGTCATATATCTTCTGTATAAATTTGGAAGGTCACTTACTCTCTCGACCACAGCTTCCTAATTGTAAAATGAGGGTAAGTTGAACTTTCTTCTTTGTCTGTAATACAAGCTGTTCAGAGTGTGACTCTGCATACTAAGTTTATGTGAAACGTGAGAGAGATGGACATCTTGGGGTGGTTTTTTTTTTTTAAGCTGTTCTCATCAGAAAGCAATAATAGAGCAACATGTCTGCTCATCTGGAAAATCGGGTCTTGCGTCCATCTTCCATGTTTACAACAAAGATAAAACCTTTCAAATTACTTAGGCAGATTAATATCTAATGTAGGCGTATTTCCTAGCCCGTTGTAAAAACTACAGTGCCATATAATAAAACACATGACTTTAACCTCATTTCCCATAATATGTTATTACAATAATGGAAAAAAAACTGTATCGAGAATGAAATGTCAGGAGTCCCTGTTAAAATATATAAATTCTACCAAATAAAAGTCTTAAGTGTTTCCAGGGAGCTTTTAAAAAGGCAACGTGAAGACAATATGTTTATTGTGTCAGATTAAATAAAACCAAACTCTCTTCCCCCAGGTCACATGAATCAAAAGGATGAAACAGACAAATCAATTAAAGCTGACGCACAAAACGGCAAAGTGTATCTCAAAAGCCAAAGCTGGATCCAGTCTGTAAAGTTGAAGAGTTCTTAAAGGTGAAATAGGCCAAAGAGGTTAAAACAAGAAACTGTAAAGGAATATTTCTGTAAAATTATGAAACTTTAATGTGTATTCTTAATAGAAGAGAGAGACAATATTAAAAAATGAGGGTGTTTTAATGCGTCTGGTTTACTTTCAGTGCCTTTTAGGAAGGACAAGATCTTCCATGCTCAGAATGTATGTAACTTGACCCACTTATTGTGCTGGTAACTTTCTAACAAATGTTTGGAGTCATCATTCAAAAATAAAAAGCATTTTCTATATCTGGTGCGTGGAAAAATGAAAAATTTACTCCCAAGATAGCATGCTCTGCAAGGTATTTAATATTTTTAAATTAAATATCTCACTGCTATGGGAATTCAATGCAAAGGGCAGAGAATTTTCTTCCAACTAAATTATTTGTATCTCGGACAGGATAAAACCACTTTGAGAACTGTAGTTCTTATTTGGTCTTCTGGTTTAGTGTTTGACCCCTAAGCAGTTTCTTGTCAGTGACTACTCTGTATAACACTGCTTCTAGGAAAGGATGGAGCTTGCTCTGTGTCATCCTGAACCACTTATTTGTGGAAAGAAATGTGAAATCTGGCTGTGTCTACCTTTGATTGTCTGCAAAAGAAAAGCTTTTAAAATGAATGCTCAAAAGTGTGGTGGGTCCGGGTGATTTCAAGAAGGCAAACTGCACTAACTGGTCTTTAAATGGGAGTCCACATGAATGGTCCCCTAAAATAAAAACTGCCAAGAATGAAAGTATTTGCCTAATAAATAAGAACTGTAATCTGCTTATTTGCTACTTATTGTCAGCCTTGCATGATTGTACTGTAAGCTCTTTTGAGGCAGAAGGGCAGGGGAGGGAGGTGGGGGGAGTGTGTACTTCCTGCGCAAAAGTTTGTGTGATTTCTGGGGAGCATTTTGTGTTACTGTAATACAAACACGCAGTAAAGTAAATGGAGCTTTCAAAAGCCTTTCTGTACATGTATGTGACACCTTATAAAAGTACTGAAATTTGTGTTTTAAAACTGAAATATGGGAATTCCTGCCAATGAGGGGATAGAGAGTAGCAAAGAATCTGTTAGAATGTAAGCTAAGGTGTTGTGTATCTGTGTGTATGTACTTTGGATCACAATGGTACACTATGAAGTGAATTTCTTTCCCACAGGATTCCCCAAGAGGTCTAATTGCACTGACTAATGGACTTCAGTAGTCAAGGGCAGCATTTTTATTATAATTTGGTATGGTTAAAAACTGTTCCCTGTTGTGTGTACTATTTGTTTGGATGAGGTGGGCAGTGACTTGTATGGCAAATTATATGGATTTTTAATATAAACACTAATATATAAACATTGTTAATATTATTACTACAAGCAATATATTATTACCAGTAATTATTAGTAATTACTATTCTACTGTTAAAAGATACCAAATTCATAAATGTGTAATGGTTTTAGATTTCCTGAAAGATTTTTGGAAATAATTTTTGTGCACTGCTGCAGACAAAGTGAAAACCTCTAAGTTCACACTGCGTTGAAAAATAAAAACAGTGTAGTGGATAATTTACAAAATTGAGTGCATTTAATGGTTCCATTATTCATTTGGAATAGAAAGTCCTATGATGTGCTGTCGGGGACTGCTGCATCAGCAGTTTAAAGGGGAACACAGTAAGAAAACATTATTTCCTCCATGTTGAAAAGAAAGCAAGCTAAGGCATTTATATGCTAAGTCTAGCTGGAATTAAACATTAGGATTAGTAGATATTTGCCTAAAGAACTTTAAATAAGCTTTCAGAAATATGTGCTACCACTAAAGCTGCTCTGATTATATTCTTTCCAAGGTAATAAATGTTAGAACTTTAACATAAAGGTCAAGAATGAGCTGAAGAAAGTCAAATCTTTGGGAGTTTCCCCAAAGGCATTTGAGTAATGTCATGTTCTTATATAAAGAGTTGAAACTTTATATTTTTCTCTAGACAAGGAAAGATTAGTGGATTATCAGTAATTCTGATTGGGATGGCCAATCCCATGTGTGCTTATGGGAGCACATGTGGTTTTTTTGTCCAAGTGAGAAGAGATGTTCCTGTAACTGAAGCAAATTAATCTTTTAACACTTTTCTGATCAATGCTCCTTTCTATCGGATTCTACTGGCCCCCTTAGCTGCCAGCCAGGCTGCAATTGAGGTCTGTAAACGTAAACATGAGCTCACGGAGAGAGCTGAACTCTACCTGAAAGGCTTTTGTGAGAATTAGTGCGTTGGGTGCACAAGTGGCTGTTGAGAAGTAGAGAGCTGTGCATAAATGTGCCTATGTAGTTATGCATTTAGGAATCAGTAGTCGCTACCTATACACTGTTCTTCATTGCTCAGGAACACTGTACTTCCTGAGTACCAGCCATACTGAGTGGGAAGTTCTGATGGAAGTCAGAGTGTTTATGTCCTTCAGGGAAACAGGGACCCCGAACACAAGCAGATTTATTTATTGCTTCCTCTGCATGGGAGTATAAAACCTTTTCCTTATTGAAAAATGAAGCCAGCTTGAATCAACATCTGAAAGTTAGCAATGTTGTTTCAGTGAGGCTGTCTTGCTTGAAGGCATACATGCTCCTGTGAGAAGGATTTGCAGTGCTTCCTTACTAATTCAACAAATGGCCTTTTATTAAAGTATGATTAGTTTTAAGAAAAAATAATATAGTGTGCTTTTCATGCTTCAGAGAAAAACCCTTGAACTGTAGAGGATGTTGCGCAATTTCTTCCTCTTTCATTTTAAAGCATTTGTTTATTCAGGCTCTGGTGGTGGAGGTGAGTGTGTTGCCAATCCTGGTCATACCCAAGTGAGGAACGAGGGTCCCCATCATTATGTTCTTGTTTTTCTAGCTTGGCTATATATTTCAAGACAGCATGTATGCAACAAGAGTTTAAAAAATGACAGAAGTAAAATTTGTAGAGGATGTTACTACAAAGAGCGCTAGAAGCTGTTTAATGAGCAGAAATTTATTGTTTTAACTAAAGCTATCAATATTATTGTAAGAGGTGTTATAGAAACAAAAAAATATATAATTAGTTAGGGCATAGAGTCACAGAGTAAATTATGTTGGAAGGGGCCTCTGGAAGTTATTTAATCCCGGTCTTGCTCTAAGTGGATCCAACCCAACCAGGTGGGTCATGGCTTTGCAAGCAGAGTTCTGAATATCTCTGGGGATGAAGCTTTCACAGCCTCTCTGGGATACTGTTCAAGTGTTTGATCAGCCTCCTAGTGAAAAAGTAGCTTCCTTGTACATAATCAGAGCTATACATGTGCCACTTGTCCTGTCAGTGCCCCTTAGAGAACAGCCTGGCCATGATCTCTTCTGTATCCTCTGTTCAGTCGCAGACAGCAAAAACATCTCCTCCAACCTGAGCCTTTTCTTGTGAGTCAGCAAAGCAATTCTCTCTCTCTCTACATCTCAAGATCTCAAGAATCTCAGGATTCCTAGACAACTTCCGGTGGCCAGAATGTGAGTGCATTGACTGGAGTGAGAGAAGAAATACTGTCGCTTCAATAGTTGCAGGTGTATTGTTCTTCACAGGCTGGTGGATAATGATAGATGCTGCGGTAGTTTACCCTAGGCCAGAGCAAATGAACCATGCGTTCCATACCTGTGGGGTGTTTTCAACACTAGCTTTTTTCATGATAAATGCTGTATCAAATGCACAGGTGAGAGGAGACAGCTACAGTGATGGATGTTTAGGAAGAACAGCTGCTCGTGTCTGGCTTTTCATCAGCTTTATGTTGATGTTTGGTTCACTTATTGCTTCAATGTGGATTCTTTTTGGAGCATATGTTACACAGAACACTAATGTTTACCCTGGATTAGCAATGTTTTTCCAAAATGCATTGATATTTTTCAGTACTCTGATCTATAAGTTTGGAAGAACAGAAGAGTTATGGAGATGAAAGCTCCACATATAGCATTGTCTGTTCTATAGTTGCTATGTCGTACTACGTTATGTAGATACATTGACATTTATTTGTTACTGTTCTGCTTTCTAAATTGTACGAACTGAGACAAATTACAGTTTCTGTAATAAGCTCCCTCTTTTCACAGAACAGATTTGTGAATATGTACATATGACTGTATATATCTTGAAAAGGGAATGTCAGGCTTCTGAGGTACTGAGCGGTGTGGTTTAGAGATTGGTGGGAATGGTTGGACTCGATGATCCGGTGGGTCTCTTCTAACCTGGTGATTCTATGATTCTATGACTCAAGTGCCCTATGCTTCTAAAGGCCTTGGTGGGCCTCATCTGTGCTTGCTTTAGTGTATCAGTGTCTGTCTGGGCTGGGAAGCGTAGGACACAGATCTTTGGGACTGAGTAGACTATGCTGTTGGAATAATAGCATTGTATTTTGAATAAAAAAACCACCAAACAATGTAATTAAACCGGTTACATCAAAAGATGTCTCAGGCTCTCCAGAGCAGTGATTTGTAGCTATACAGGAAGGCTGTAGTAACTGTCCAGGTCCCTAGCTTTGTTTTACCCTTTGAACAGTCTCTGTGGCACTTTCAGGTATTTTCAGCCTTTTCTGGTTCACCTGCTTTCTTCTTGGCTAACTCCTTCATTTGTACTTCCCTTCTGTTGCTGTTCTCTGTAGGCTCTGAGGCTGAATTGAAGATGCAGTAAGCAGTGTTACAGAGCCTCAGTATTATCTCCCCTGGCCCCAAGCTCAACCAGAGACTCTGCTTTGCAGCTTCTGTTATAGCTGAACTAAAAGATAATCACTTACAATGTCCAAAACCACCATGACCTCTCTGATCTCCCTTGGCATTTTGTAGCCACTGCTCTCACAGCACCATTAGAACACAAAATCAGCAAACCAGAGCAAATTACATAGAAACAGCAGAAAATCAGGCCTGCTGGGTGAGACACCCTAAAAAGAAGTTGAAGAGCAACTCGCTTCTCTCCCTTCTTTCCGGTTCAACAACTTTCATTGCCTTCCTGAGCTGAAGAAACTCAACCCACCACTTTCAGCCTTCTGAATGACTCTTTCTTTCCATCGCTTTGTGACTTGGCTGTCAGCCGCCCGCTGTGCAGAGCACCCACCTCCCTTGGCCTCCCCCATCACCAGCTTTGGCACTCCAGAAAGCTCCCCCAGGCTGGGGAAGAGCCAGCTCTTTACATCTCCTTTGGGAGATTCAGCCTGATCTGGGATGTCACAGCCACAGCAAGGTGCCCTTTCTCTCTCTTGGCCAACTTCCTAAGCCCTGTAACAGTGTAATATATGGCATCCAGACTGATAGGAAAAAAATCCACATTAAGGTGGTCTGTTTACCTGCTTCAGCATCAGTAATGTCGGAAGTTTATTTCCAAAGTGAAAATGCTGCGGATGGTTACAGAAGAGGCAGATACACAGCTGTACCGTGTGCACCACAGCAGGACAGGGGAAGTGGGGAGGGGTGCTAAAGGGACAAAATTAGTGAAGCAAGGGGGATCCTTTTTAACCACTGCAGGGTGTTTTTTAAAAATCTAACAGTGACACACTGTATGAACCACTTGAACACACAAAGCTGGATCTGTTTTTATATTAAGGAGGCCTGTGCCATTGAGGAATGTGTGCACAGCTTATATGAGCTATAAGCTGTAAGCTATAAAGTAAAATCAACTCATCCAAGTCCAAATTCCTGTTTTTCATGGAAACTGCTATGTATGGTGCCTGTGTGAAGCGTGTATAAGGGAAGCTGTTACTATTTTTTTGGAAACTTATGTTGTCCCATGCCTGGAGCTAAGGTTGATTGCTATGCCAGAAACAGCCATTCATTAACAATCAACACATGGCAAAATAGATCATTTATTTAAGATGTACCGTGCTATGATAGAGCCTGCTTATGTATTTGCACGGTCTTTTAAATGACCACATCGATGAATAAAAGCATTTCAGCAAATAATTACAATTATCTTTAGTAAAGCAAATACCTCCTGGTATAAATCAGACAGAAGTGCTGGCCTGAACACAAGGCCAGAGCAGCACTGGAATATATAATTGAATCCTTATCCAAAGTTTCAATGCCTTTTACTAAGAGGGGGGTAGCCAGGAAATACAATTCTGCATCGTGGTCTCAAGGCTGAGCCATTCCTAAATTACAAAATGTTTGACTGGGTCCATCAGAATAAAAAGCAGAGGTTTTGAAAACGACTTTTTTGAGGTAAGGTTAGAAAAAACAGTAAAGAGTAAAAAGTAATGGAAAATAAAATAAAAGCAGGAAGAACTGTTTATAGCTCAAATGCAGAAGAGATGAAGGCAAAAGGGGCAAGTGGAGGCAGGGAGCTAATGAGAAGAGCAGGAAGTGTCCTGCAAGCATGCACTGGGTTAAAAAAGGTGATAAGACTACATCAGGTCTGATGTGTGTCAGCTGCAGTACCTCGATCGTTCTATGGCATCCAGTTCAAGTGCACACAAGGACTGAAACGTGACATTCCAGGATCCTCCATGTCACTTTTGAAGAATGATTTGCAGTCAGTAAGAAGACAGGACTATGATACTTTTGTTGCTTCTTCATGAGAAAACTTAAGAAGAATTATTCTTAGTCCTTTACAAAATTAAGTGTAGCCTGCCTTCATTTCTGACTACATGTGCTGGAGTCCCAAATCCTTCCTGCCTTGAGACCTGACTATTTGGAAATACCTAAGAAATTCTGCTTTTTCAAGAAGAGTTCTTGTAATCTCCTTTTTAACCAACAGCAGCCAACACAAAACATAATAACAACAAAAAAAAAACCCAAATCAAGAATCAGAATCTTCTCCAAATGCCGTGTATTATAGCTGTTAGAACCCAATGTAATTTCTGCTTAAAAGGCAAAAAATGTAATAGTACTTGTTGATGAGTCACTTGTTAGTGTCATTAGTTTAAAAGTAATGTGTCTGGTTTCATATTACTGCAGACAAGAAAGAAGGAAGCATTTAATTTTGCTGTCAGAGGTTCTTTTGGTGGAACCAAACTTACAGATAAGATGCAAGTTTGGTGAGAGCACAAGACTGGTTGGCTCCTTGAGGCAGCAGCAGGTTTCCTTTCTCATTTCGCACTCAGAAATGTTAACAGAGCACCACATCTTTCTCTGCACTGCTGCTGTCTTTAAATGGTAGTTATGTCTTGAAGTTTAAGGAGAATATTTTTACAGTGAGGAGAAGTGTTTCTGTAAACATGCCAGAGTGTTTTTTTCTGGTAAGATTAGACCCGAGTGAATCACAACTGATACCACCTTATCCTACAGAAGCAACATTTTATAAGGCATTTAGTTAGCTTTCTGTTCCTCTAGTAGAAGAAATGGTACCAGTACCATTTACTCTTGCAGTTAGGTTCTTTATGGCATTTAAGAAGCAGAAGGTCATTAGCATCTGGATTCAGAAATATGTGGCAAGATATCAAGCCACAGACCCCTTCTTTCTTCTAGCATTTAATAAACCTGGAACCAGGCTAGTATGTTGGCAACTAGAACCTCAGATGCTACCTGATACTGGAAAGAATGGGCAATTTATATGCTCATAACTGTTTCCTATGAAACTTCATGGGACTGAAACTTGAAGAACTTTGTGGCTCCATATGTTTTCTGTTTTAATCTAACAAAGCAGTAAAAATGAAACTTTGAATAATAATGTGACACAATATGAGAGATATGCCTCAATATTTTCAAGGCACAGTCTTTTAAGAGATGTCTGCTAGAACTGGTTAGTGTTTAATAATGAATAATGGGGAATTCCTTTGGCAAAAGGAAGCATAGATGATTTATAGATTTTGTAGGACAACTTTAAATTAAAAACATATTTCTTCCATTGCTTATTTAGAACTTAAGCCATGAGCATGCTTGGTTCTCCAGATTTATCTGATTCCATCACAGGGAATGATTTCATCTGATTCATCTGATTTCCACACAGGGAATGAAAAGTCTGAAATGTATGTTTCACACCTGCAGAATGTAAGTTACACCTGAAAAAAACCCTTTTCCTCTACATTCTATGAAAATCTAAGAACTCAAATAAGATTGTGAAATGTAGTCTGGAAAAAGAGAATGAAGCCCCGTTGTTCATTTTCCTGACAATTTGTTGCTTATTATTTGTTATATATATATATACAGGTTGTGAATGGCATACACAGTTCTGTATATTGTGACACACAAGGGACAATATTGTCATTTCTTCTGCTGTCATTACTGAAAATCTGCTACAAGATGACTAAGCGCAGCATTCCTGCCATCCTTTACAGTGTTTTTTATGTAGTTATCGGCAGAAAACAAATGTTTTTATCAACTTCTTAATATTGGCTGTGAACTACAATAAAAAAACCAGAGTTTTTCAAAAGTGTGACACATGCATGAGGTGGCATAGATCTGAATCTAGCTGTGAACTCCTTTGTTGTCAGAATAGCATTCCATCTAATGACAATTTTAGAGTTTACGTTGAAAAGCCACTCTCATCTTGATAAGACCAGTCTATTCTGCAGCCTGCCTAGGTCTAGGGAGGCTCCTCAGACTTGTTGGAAGGAACCACCAAAAAATTTTCAGTGCTGAATTTTTCTGCTTGATTGATCTATCCCATAGTTATCGTCCCAGATTCAAATGGAGAGTAGGAATTTACTATCCTTAAACATATGGTGCAGAGGGTTAGAGACTGAGGCTGGCAAAGAAAAGAACCATCCACCACCATATAGGAGAAAATCAGGTCCAAGAAAGTAAAACTGGCAAAGTTTGCCAAGTTCTGAAAATCAAGAAAAAGACAGAGATAACACAGGGTGGAGATGTGTGTCTTGTGATTGCTTTTTGCTTTGTAAAAATACATAACTCTCCAGGGCTTTCTTTACAGTAAAAATAACTGGCTGGGAAATTCCTTGGCTGAGTCATAAGAGTTTAATCAAGACGTTTGGAGAACCCACAGTGTATGAGACTCTGAGGAAGAGATAGGATCCTGGGTCTTCCTGCAAAGGCTGCAGTAATGCAAAAGGTTTTCTGAGAAGTCATATTAGCTCTTTGATTGCAGCTCACCCAACACAAATTGGAACTTATTTGTTCTCCAACTACATCTCACTTCTGTGGGAAGATGTATAAGCAACCAGAGCCCAAAAGAGATGACAAACTGGTTAGTGCTCTAAAGGGAGATATGAAGTCACAGAAAAAGCAAGTCAACAACAGTAGTCTGTGGGTAAAAGAAAAACCCTTGAGCCTTAATATGAGGAAAACTGTAAGTCAGGAACTTATGAGGAATTAACTGTATTTAAAATACTGATTTTCAGAATTAATAGTATAATTTATTTAGAGTATTTTTTTGTACTCTTGCACGCTAAGCGTTCAAAACACTCTGTGTCTACCAAGTATTTAATTAGAAGTAGAGGTTTTGAGATGGGAGTTCTGAGATGACATTAAGAAAACTAAGAGAAAAGTAAAGAAAAAAAAGTAATGTGGCAGAATTACTTGTGGCAAGGCAGAGGGAAATGAGCTGAGGAGGGTTTGGAAATCATGAAGCATGCTAGAAATATCCTTTAAGTCATGAGGCATCGGCATTGGTCTTGTGGTGTCTAAAGTGAGTATTAAACCCTGGAATGATTTAGCACAGAGTGCGCTATCTACAGTGGTCCTGTTAGAATGGGGTTAGAGCTCTGCTAATATGAATATTCTCTGTATAATATAGTGGTACTTAATAGAGTCATAAGGTTTGATTAAGTCAAATACTCAGATATATCAACCAAGCTGAAACTGTAGTTCTTTTCCAATCAGTTCATTCCCTTTGTTATTTCTGGCCACTGTGTGGTTCTCAGTGTTATAAGTATCTAGTCTGTGATGCTCATAACACCCATGGAGGGGTGACAGATGTTAGATCTGCATTTTGGAGACTCACAGCTGAAAAATCATGTCTAAACCTGACCAGAACTGACTGGCTTTTAATTGCCATGGGGAATCAAGAGGCTGGGTCCACTTACACCAGTGAAGAAGTTGGATTCCATTGTGGTAGATGACCTGTTTTTTTCCAGTTGGAGATACATAGCAAGTATGTTATGATACTACGCTTATGATACCTTGACTCATGCTCTGTAACCAAGCTGCATTTTGAGCTCAGGGCCACATCAATGCTGAGATCTGCTTCTGCCAAATACTGACATGCAGTGCTTGAGAAAGAGGCTCCCACAAACCCCTGGAGTGAGCTCAAGTACATAATGCAATGGCTGAGGACATCAGGTCAAGTCTGGTCTCCTTCCTCATGTTTCCATATGCCTTTAAGGTGATATCCCATGTCCACAGAAATTTCCCTAGCAAAGTGTTTTCTACCATAAAGACAGATGCTGTCCCTTTTTCCCTTCACTTCTGGCTGACAGTAGAATAGGCTGAGACCCACATCAAGCCTCAGGAATCCTAAGGCAGCAGGTAAAGGAGCAAGATGGCTCAAGCAAGACACCTGTCATGGCAACATGATGGCAATGAAGAAAAATCCCTCATGTTTTGGGGTTCAGAACCATCTCTGAATTAAGATTAGAAAATATCCTCTTACTTGGTAATATTTCTGTAATGCAGCATCTTGAGAATCTGGAGTCACTTACAACCTTTCCAAAGATATTTTACTGCTTTGCCAGTAATGTCAATGCAGCCTGAGACAGCCAAGAAGGGGAGATAATGGCAGAATACAGCCAAGTATTGGATACCGGTACCTGTCATCTGTAAATGAAGCGATAAAACAGGCAGAAATTAGAGCTCATTGAATAGTTGAAAGATGAAAAACAGAGCACAATTTCAGCGTCTGATTTGTGGGAAAGCTGTGTTTTAAAATACTTTGCGAAATTAAAGATCTTGGCTCAGCAGAATTCTGAATCTTTGCAAAAGACTACATGGGAACTGTCCCTAAAATATCAGAACCATGTTAAGTATTAGTTAACTGTGATTCAAGTACAGTCTAAAGTACTGTGAGATTTCTTTCACCTAATCAGAATTATTTAACTTTCTCAACTTCATAATATTGCCAGTAGCAGCGATAAGCCTTTAGTCTTACCTGATGTCACATTAGTCTTGCTGAACTACTAAGCTGCACTCATAGTTTAGTTTAAATCAGTTTTGTATCTTTGTTCTCTATTACAAATGAGTGTCTCACACCGAGTCCTTTTTAACACAGAGTTGTTTTTCTTTAGCTCTTAAGCAGAACTGCTTAGATCCACCTCACAATTACATTTTTCTAGACTGTGGTATTCATTGCCATTAATGCTGGAAGTCACATTTAAGAAAAACGTAAGGTATGTAAGCAGTCTGACCAGCTTCTTAGATGCTCACCTGACCTCAACAGGAACAGTCAAGAATCTACATACTCCAATTACCTTGTTCAGTCAGGACCAGAAATCAATAGGGGACATACTGAAGAGCTTTTAAAGATACTCCATTAAGATCAGTGGAGTGGAAAGGTGAAAGAGAGACAAGGGTTTCACTTGCATTAAACATTCAATCTCATGAGAATCTGAAAGGGACAAGGAGGCAAGATGAAGGTCAGACCTTGGGTTGTGAAACAGAAAATGAACACATTATCTTCTGATACAGTCCTTCTGGAACACAGAAGTAATTCTGTGCTTTGCTTCTTCCAGATTTAGCTATACGCTTAACATTAAGATATGAAATAGATCAATAAACAGGTTAAAAGATTGATAGATAAATACTGCTGTTGAAGTTGCTGACTTTGAATTCAGTGATCGGTATCAGATGCATTTAAGAGGAATTGCCATCTTACACTCAATCCTATTGCCTTTAGAGGACTGAATTACAGAATTCATTGTCTATCAATCTGTGTCTTCAGAACTTTGCTATTTAAATAGCTGATTCATGTAACCAGAGATTTATTTTCAATTCTTGATGTATTTTTTCAAGTGTTGGATGTGTTTCCCACAGCAACTTCATTCTTTTCCTGTGAAATAAGATTGTTCTTGAATCAGATTCACTCCTTGAATAAGGTTCAAACTGCACTGCAGAATATTCTATAATATCAGCATTTGCAAAATTACCTGTACCTGTTCTGCATATAGAGAAATGTGACCAAGGAGTTCACTGCACTTTCACTGAAGCCAGTGAGGTTTATTTAAAGACGATTCATTTGCCTCAGTGGATATGATTCAAGTGATAAGTTCTAATTTTAGAGCAACTTGAATAGCACATAACAAAACATTCATAACAAACACATATTTCTATTTTTTATTTTACATATTATCATGCTATGACTTTTTAATTTTTTTTTTCAAATATACATGATGTTGCAGGACAAGACTGCCAGACATTTTAACATCTATGCCTTGGAGATGGTTCATTCTCCCTTTAATCTCCTGACCATTTTTAAACAGTCTCTGAGTGGAAAATATTTCCTTAATTAGCAGCTGGATCCTCTTGACTTATGCTAGAGATTGCCAAGGGCTCTGAAACACCCTTTAGTTTTAACATTCACAGGTGTAGCCGTCTCACTATATGAAATTGCAAGCTGGATTCAAGTCAGAAAACAACTTGTAAACTTAAGTGTAGGTTTATTTGAAGGAGTCTTGATGTTCTTTTCTGAAAATAGTAGGTTATTAGCAGATAACAGATTGGCTTTATGACTGTTTAAAGAAAAGATACCATCTAGGAACAAATCATTGGAAGGGGATTATGAGGTCACTTTGTGTTCCCATTTAAAGGGACTACAAAATATCACACACAGTTCATGCCCTTATCAAGAGCTATCCTAACATAGCTTAATATTTAGCCCCCATGTCCCTTGCCAGGGTGCTGTTTTACATTTCATTCCTCTGATAATCAGCAACTCTCCCAAATTCCAGCCTAAATGTATCTACTGCCATTTTATAGGGGGTTTGGGTGGTGTTTCTTCTTTTCTATGTTAGTCTGTAGGGTGTAGAGAAAAGCACAGCAGAGAGGACTGCTCACAGAACCACCTAACTTCCACTATTTTGGAAAGACCTCTGTGCACAACCTTTATTGTTACTGTTATTATGGAAAAAAGATAAATTATTTCAGCCCTTTATGGAGATAGGTGTTGGAGAGGAGAAAACCAGAGGCAAGCAATGGCTGCAGGCTTATTATGAAAGGAAACAGGACATGGACAGCAGGAAAAAAAGGGGGAAACTGATCCAGTGAGTATAATAATATATTAGAGGATAGTTGAAGATTAACTTTTCCGGTATACTTTTCCAAGTATACTCCCACTCGATAGTGATGTAGAAAATCCATAAAATTTAAAAAGTAAAAAATGAAATCAGCATGTTCGAAATTGCATTTCGATGTTTATTGCCAAAATGCAGCAAGGGTTTCTTTTTGCCATTAAAGAAGATAATTAAAATTATAGAAATGTTTAAGTGCACAAAAGCCAGAGGTATTAAATGAGAAAGAACGGAGAAGAATAATTTGGCCTTCATAGCAGCAACCATTTCAAAAAGGAACACACGTTCTGACACAGGAGAAAGATAATTAAGATGCAAGACTGTCATCAAAAAGAAACTATACAGAAAACATAAGAAATAAAAATGGTGCAGTATGATGACAATTTAAAGAGGCACTAAGTTTCACTATAGACGCAATTTAATCCAAATAGATTAATAGCTGGAAAAAACTGGGAATTTCTTTCAGATAGCTAGACATCCTGAATCAAAGTTAGTTGAGCAGCTTTCCTAGAAAGAAGTTAGTTAATTGAATATGGCTGCAATATGGTTTTATTGGTAATAAATGTCTACTAAACACAATAGACTTGGATATTGAGGGAATATTCAAATTAATTAGGTGACTACTTTAATGAGTCGTCTTCTAGGAGTCAGTAGAGAGATGGGGCTTCTTAATGAACTGAGCATAGATTCCCTGGCTGAACACCTCTCTCCACTATCATAAATAACTTAAGGAAGACTCCCTTTCATAGGTGTAAGTTATCTAAAAACCTCATAAAATTTATTTTCTAAAGGACTTTGTTTCTTTGGCTTAGAATTTTCAAAATAATTAAGCATGAATTTACATCTCTGGTGCATCAGCTTTTGGGCATTACTGTTATTTTCAGTGTAGCTACTGCCCTGCCATAAGCCACAGGATATGGCTTCTCATGCCTCAGTTTATGCTTTACCTGGGTTCAGAAAGAGCACTGGAAAAAATAAGGCATGAAAATACCAAGTGTTATTAAAACAAAGACAACACCCTTTGGAAGCACCCGAACCACTAGAAGCTGAGAAAGTATTCATGGGAAGTATCACTAAAAACCTTCCTCCCTTCACCCTTCCCTAGACATCAAACTCTGGAGGGAGAAATTTACACCTGATCCAGTATGGACACCTTTAGGTTGTAACTGCAGCCATTAGAAGAACGCCAAACACTCTCAATAGCCAAGTTTCAGAACTTAAATCTCATGACAGGTCAGCTGAACTTAAGCTCTGATTTCTAAATTGGTGAGCAGGTTAAATTTCTGAATGAAATATGAAGTACTTCTTTGCAATAGCTCTCCCAGAACTATTGCCCCATTTTTTATAACATACCTTTGGGCAACCTGCTCTGCTCACAGATGTTAGTGTGTGGCACTGAAATGCCTTTGCTTTCACAGTTTCATTCATCAGCTGTGGGCACTAAGAGACACGGCAGTATTCCAGGAATTTTGTGCCCTTGCAGGATTCCTGAAAGAGCGACAAACAAACCAATTATCCTTAGCTAACACGTCTACTCTATTCTTCCCAATTTACCATACATTTACATAAATCCTTTGATTCACCTCAGGCACTTCGGTCTTCTAGCTACTCTTTATTAGAATCATAGAATCATAGAACAACCAGGTTGGAAGGGACTCATTGGATCTTCTAGTCCAATCATTCCTATCAAACACTAAACCAAGTCCCTCAAGACCTCATCCACCCGTGCCTTAAACACCTCCAGGGAAGGTGACTCAACCACCTCCCTGGGCAGCCTGTTCCAATGCCCAATCACCCTCTGCGTGAAAAACCTCCTCCTAATCTCCAGCCTAAATCTACCCTTGTGGAGCTTGAGGCCATTCCCTCTCGTCCTGTGCCCTGTCACTTGGGAGAAGAGCCCAGCTCCCTCCTCTCTACAACCTCCTTTCAGGTACTTGTAGAGAGTAATGAGGTCTCCTCTCAGCCTCCTCTTCTCCAGGCTAAACGACCCCAGCTCTCTCAGCCGCTCCTCATAGGTTCTGTTCTCCAGCCCCTTCACCAGCCTTGTCGCTCTTCTCTGGACTTGCTCCAGAGCCTCAACATCCTTCTTGTGGTGAGGGGCCCAGAACTGGACGCAGTATTCAAGGAGTCATATTAGCAGTCAAGTCATTCAGCTGTTGGCTGTGAATGACACTAGAAAAAGAAGACATGCATCAAGAAGCTATTTTCCATCACAGACATATTATACTATGTCTTCATCAGGTTAACATTTATTTAAGATTCACTGTATATATTAAAACATGTTGAACTTGGGTTCTTTAAATTGAGCACACACTAGAACCTAAAGGTTTGTGCTTAAAGGACCAGCCCCAAATACATTTGTTATTCTGCTCCCTGCAAATCCCCATTTTTCTGTACATTTTCTCTTAAAAAAAAAAAATGAACAAACACTTGTATCTTTATATATTGCATTATTTTCTTGGAAAGGGACGAGTAAGAATGTCAGAAGCATTACTGAGGAATTCTAGTTCTGATTTGCTCTGTGGAGCTCAGGCCAATTAACTGTGGCTGAAGTGCCACATAATTACTGCTGTAGTACCTATTGACTAAAATTTCTGTCTTCATTTTTAAAGTGAATAAGCACCTGCAGATACTACTGACTTCAATTCCAACACCTTTGTAACTAAGGTAATAGCTTTCGCGTATGTCCTGTAAAACAGATGATTTTGGAAAATAACAAGCCAAACCATTCAGAGACCTTTCCCAGCTGTTGAGATAGAGTGGAGATAACTTCACACATGAAATTGCAAGAGCTGGTTACAAAACATTTTGGTAACTTGCAGATGGCAAGCGATAAATAAGCGTAAAGTATTGTTACTATTCTTAATATTCCTATTGCTATTATTAAGACATTCCACCTTCTACATGTGTTTTTTTTGAAATTTTTACATCAATACCTTCTCCATGTTCTCTTTTACTAGGACAACTGAAAAGACAAAAGGGACTATTTGACCTACTGAATATGTTCATGCATTTTTCAGCTTACATTTGATAGCTGCACCTCTGATGTGTGATCATATGAACAAAAATTTTGGCAAAATGCATGTTAAAGTCTCTTATTTTAAATAGCATCAGAGAATCCCAAAGAAAACTTTGCTTCTCATGGACATAGGTAGTTATAACTTTCACACGCTATACACAATTATTGTTTGCAGTGAAACCCCTGTGAAAGGCCATGTAGATTCAGGAAATTCTTCTGTAGCAAATTGAATAAAAAACTGATTACACAAAGCTTTTGAAATCTTTCAGTAATTAATCCTGAGGTAAAGAGACTAAGGGCTACATGGACAAATTACACATACATATACACAAATGCACACAAATGCACACAAATGCACATATCTATCATGCACAAATATTATATATTTATCATTCTGAAAAAAATCCCATAGTAATCAGACTATTTCCTTAGACACATTGCTATATTTTTCCTTACATAAACAGGAAGCAAGGCAGTAACATATGGTTGATCACTGGTAAATATTAGCCCTTTGATGACCAAGAAATATGTGATTGTGCGTGATTTTCATATGTCTTGGCTAAACAGATGCAAAGAAACTTATTAAGTCTGACACTTGCTTCATAAGTTGGAATTTTAGAGCTTTTTTTAATCCTCACTCTCTCTTCTTTTTTTTCTGTCAGCACAGCAAGGCAGTGCTGCTTGGGTTTGTTTTATTTTGCAAAGAGCAGGCTGTGAATGCTTTAATTCAGGATTGGTTAGAGTGGACAATTCAGAATTTATAAAAATTTACTTCTGTACCTTTCCTATTTCAGTCCTAGCTTTACTGACTGGTACCTGCAGTGTAGAAATATTCTAAACCCAGTAACTGAATGGTTTTTTCCATGTGTAGGAGAAATTGCGGTCCTTTCACTATTAAGGCTCAGATTGGATGACTTAATCACTACATTCTTAGCAAGGGTATGTATCACAAGCTGAAGCCAAGATTTCAATGCCTGTGAGATACAATTATCTTGTTTTCACTGGCATAGTTTGTCTACATACATATTTAAAATATCCTTCAAAGTTAGCCTCTGAATTTGTTCATAACTCTGAGCCTACCTCAATATTATTTTGCAAATAGCATTAAAATTATATTTGCAATCCAAGCAAATGGAGCTTTGTTTGCTGTCTTTACTTCTATATCCCTTGTCCTACACCTATAAAGAAAATAACAGAAGAGGTTGTCAAGATAAATAATGTTTGCAAAGCACTGCAAAGAATGGAATGCATGTGAAGGAAATAACATCATTTTCTAACTTATTTGCACAATTTTAATTCTGTGTATACAAGACTTGAGAACATATGCAAGTGCCAATGAAAACGCAAAATACTAAATTGCTGCTCATTAATTGAGCATCATCTGAGTTATGGAAGAGCAAAGATCCTATGTTTAAAACATGAGCTCACGTAAGCATTTACATACTGTTATAATGCTTGGGAACAAGTAAATGAGTTAACACTGGACAGTCAACTTTATTTTTGTCATTTTATAACTTTCAGTAATTCATATTAACAGTGCTCTTAGTACACATTTTCTTTTCACATAATTTTAGTATTCTTTATATAATCAAAGGATAACCAAGATATGCAATGTACAATGGGGTTACTCTCTACAAATTTTCCATAATATTCCTAGATTCAACTTACGAAAAAGGCCCTGCCGTTTCATTTTGTGTTACCTCCTTACCTCTTTGTATTTCTCCTGCCCTCCCTAGATCGATGAGAACATGGTTTCTGTAACACTGGTGTGTACTCCCTGCTGATGCAAAATAAGTTCAAATTCATATGGCAGACAAGGAAAGTGTAAACACTTCTTTTTTTCCCATTCTTTTTTGGAATTTACTTTATGTAGTGAGGCACTGAAATACCTTCTTAGGCATAAGCACAGGAGAATGTATAAATGAATATTCTCATCTGAAAGCAGCAGCAGTGTAGCATCAGTGTCACACTGACTTTCCACAAGACACACAAGATGCACAGACTTGGTCATTTTTCTCGTTAAAACATGGAACTTTACACAGAACGTCCATGAAAGTCGACTCAGAATTATTCCCAAAGAAGTAAAATCCTAATGGCCTGATGTGTGTGTTGGGTAACAAGATTCAATCCAGATGCATCCTTTATGGTACAGCAACAACTGATTCGTTTTTACAATATATGGCTATAAAATGATGGATGTTGGCACTTTATAATGGAAAAAATGTTTAAACTGAAGACTGGGATTATGTGATGGCATGGTACCTGCAGTCTTACGATCTGGAACTGTTTATGGGCATGAAATGCGTATTATTAAAAACCATGGTTTAAGTATTTCTCTTATATATAGTTAGGAACAATTTTTATTTACAGAAAAAAGTGCTGTTATTGGGATGTAAATCCTTTCTCCCTCCTAACAAGATGGGTGGTTCTTTTTTTCAACGGTACAATTATCATCTAGTGTTTACTTCAAGGCATGTAGTAATAAGATGAGAGGGAATGGATATAATCTAGAGGGGGAAAGATTTAGACTAGACATTAGGAAGAAATTCTTCACCATGAGGATGGTGAGGCACTGGCCTAGTTGCCCAGGGAAGTCGGGCAACCCCATCCCTGGAGGTGTTCAAGGCCAGGTTGGATGCAGCCTTGGGCAGCCTGGTCTAGTGGGAGGTGTCCCTGCCCATGGCAGAGGGTTGGAACTGGATGATCATTAAGGTCCCTTCCAACTCAAACCATTCTTTGATCTATGATTTCTTACACTGTTCTGAAACACAGAATCACAGAATCACTAGGTTGGAAAAGACCCACAGGATCATCGAGTCCAACCAAAAAGCAGTAAATCTATGCAATCACATTGTATTTGTCTAATCTCCATAAGGATTTATGTAAACTTCAGGCACTTTGTGATAAGGAATTTCATAGTTTAACTATACATTTTAGAAAACGTGTCCTGTTCTTCATTCTGAATTTTTGAACTGAATTAATTTTGTGTCCACTAGATTATTTATAGAAGCAACAGCAAGAAGCAGACCCCTATCCACCCTTTTCATGCCACTCACAATTGAGCAGAGCTGAGCTGTATTACCCTTTGGTAAATTGGTAAATTCCTGTTTTAGGAGTGCCGATGGATCCGAAGATGCTTTGTGAGTTTTACTACTTCTACACCCAGCAACAGGACTATGTTCTGATCCTAAACTCTCGAAACTGAAGGAAAATTAAATGTTGATTATGTAAACTGTCCTTTGATAGCCAGGGCAGAATATCTCTGAGCTTCATATCAATCAACTTTACTGAAAAGCAAAGTTACCATTTTACCCCATATGGTTAATAAATTATCTACAATTAGGCAGTGAACAGCACTGCATGGAGAGGAAATATCATCTTGAAAAAATAAGCATATGTAAAGAGTATCTGGAATCCAGATGTGGAAACTGTAACGATAATGCTGGGAGAGTCCCATTGGAGTTCAAATTTTGCAAATTCCTGGAATCTCATAGGCTGAATAAAAACCAAAAAGTGGAACAATGGAAGAGATGTCTAGTCCTGACTACTTCTGCAAACAAAGAAATTTGTATTTCTTCCAGCAGATGCAGTTATGTGGTGACCATTACTTTCAACAACTTCATGAAAATGTGCAGATTTCAGATTTTTGTTGACCAGAGCACTCCTTTTCAACACAAAAAAATACTTGTGTGCTTAAGCCCTAGATGGCTTTGTGTCAGAACTAGAATTCCTTACAGCAGAGACTGATAGCCATAGGTGTGACTTTATGGATATAATTTCTTCTTGCATTTTTCATTATTTAAAAGTGTCACCACTCTAATGTACTTGATAATGCAATACCAAAGAATATTAGAAAATTTTTTTTTTGCTACGTGGCAACTAATGCTGCTATGACTTCAAAGATAATTCATAATATTTTTACATGACTAGAGTTACATTAATCACAGAACAACTAATGTTTTTCCAATGAAAATCAAAGTCTCCTTTGAGGTGTTTCATTAATAATTCCAGATTTGAGAAGGAAAAGAGTGAAGACATGGAAGATAAGGAATGTCATTATGAACTGTCTATTACTTAGAAAAGCTATGAAACTTTTACATTTCCAAAAATAAACCTTTTCAAATACACAGGAAATCTAGTACACATGAAATTTTTAACTATTATTTTTGTATCGAGTGTGTACAAAAAGGAGCCAATTATCACTAGTTTTATTAGACTTCCTGATTTACTCAGTAGTATTCCCTGATAAATAACATCAGGGATCCCCATCCAGGATATTGACCTATTTCTAGAGACTTTTATCTTCTGTCCTAAGCCTCCAGACATTATTTAAAGACACAGTCAGAGCTATCTATCATTGGAAGTCCTGGAAATAGATGCTAGCAAAACAGATATCGTGCAGCATACAGATTAGCATCACCCACTCTATGTATTTCCAAAAGCGTATTTCTCCATTAACATAAAGAAATCAACCTATGTATCTTGGATCAATCTTCTCTTGCCATGGAAAAAGGGAAGACTGCCCTGCATCTCTTGCACAGCATGTATATTATAATTTCCAGTTAGAAAACAACTTTAAAAGAAACTTCTTATTCTTCTCCAACAGCTGTTTTTTTCCGAGCAATTTTTATGTTTGTTCTGCTCCATTTACTTTATTACGTGAGGCCTACAAACATTTGCAGAACACCATTAATTACTATTTCACCAAGTTTTTTGTGGTTAAGACATTGATTATCTACTGTACCAGATGCTGACGGTCTTTTGCTAGAGAGGAAATTCATCTGAGGCTATGAAAGAACAACTCTTTATTGTTTACATTCACAGGCTGCGAGTCTCTGCCTTTCAACTGCAGGCTGCAATGCATGTACCATCTCTCACTAACAATAAATATGTGCTACACTATTTTCAACTTCTGAGATTTTGGTTCACGCATTTGTAACCATAAAGTTCAGCATCTGCAACCAATCTTTATGTTCCACAGATCTACAGATGTTACTTCCTGTCCATACCCTAAACCAGAGGGATTGACCTCAAAGTGACACCAATCTTGGAAGACAGCTCTTAAGAGGAATCTCCCACCTTCCATTTGCAAGACGTTTAATAAGAAATTACTCAGGTTATCCTCTAAAATTATCACATCTCTGCAGAGCAGCCACAGTCAGGCACCAGCTTAATGGACCACTTGCTAGAGAAGAAGAATTAACTCCTGTCATGCAGTAACATTTTGCTAATAACAACACAAGTGACGGAACAAAGTTAAGTTTCAGACAGCAGAAACCTTCTGGAAAACAGTTCCTAAGCAATTGTAGCCGTTTCCCATACCTGAGCTGATATAAAGGTGGGTCACACTAGTTTACAGGAACTGTAGATACATTTTTCTGTCTCAGTGCAGAAATCCTCCTGTATGACTGTGAATAGCTTATCTCATAAAACTTAATTTCTGTACCTAACAGTGTTTGCGGTTAGACCAGATCATAACTTACAAAATATGATTGTAGCATTTCTTGACACTAAGTTCACACAACAGCTCTTCCATTGTAACAAAATGTCCTGTAAAAATACCAAGTCCCATATTCGACACTGCAAAGTGCCTTTAATTCTTACTGACTTGCTTTGGGACTGAAGGTGTTTGCACATCTGGCATCGATTGTAATGACTCTTTCTGTTAATATTTGCTATTTCTAGGCAGAATTAAGTCGCTAAGTGTCCAGGTCAAATTACCTTTCTCTATTCTCCCAAGCAAACTGGATTGCTATTACCTGAATTAGGAGCCCACAGTAATGTATTTTAATATTTAGTTTTCCCTGCCTTGGGAACTCATGTGACTTGTTTCATCCTTTGCTTTGGAAATCAAATACAACTAATTCATTTGCAGACTGTTATATCTATTAGGCCTGATAATATTTTTGTCTTAACCTTGACAAATCTTTTCCTCAGTCCCACTGGACCAATATTCTAACAGACCAAAATGTGGAGCTGGGCTACACATTCAAATCACCACATATTCAGAATCTCACCAAGAGTGCAAAGAAATTACCCTAAATACCTGTGGAAAGCCTAAAAGTCACTTCTGGGTTGGTTTATTTAGAAACTTATTATTAAAATATTAGTAAATATTTATGTTGCAGCCCAGCTTTGAGGACTGTCCAGGTTCTGAAGATCATCAAGTACAAACACATAAGAAAAGAAAGTTGATCTAACTGTTTATACATCCATATAACCACTACTTCAGAGTTCCCAATGATTACACATTATCCTCAACTTAAAAGAGTAATTGCACACAGCAGACAAAAAATCTGTGACTGATTAGCTGACTGCATGCCACAGATTATTCTTGAGTAGGCTTTTCAGCCAGAAGAGAGAACAGGACCTTAGATACTGTAACGGAGAATTTCGTGCATGATAGTCATTGTGGAAGAAAATGCAGAAGCAAAGAATATTTCTTTGCATGCTTCATATTCCTTTTTTATCTTTGATGCCAGGTGTATATTAGGGTTATTTCTATTTTTTAAGTATTTTACCTTTTTATATTTTTAAGTTTTAGGCTATTTATCTCTCTCTAATTATTACTTTGCACATAATTCACACTGATTGTCTAAATCCTGCTTCATTTATGAGACTTTTCTATATTTAAATGTTGGTTTTCATGTCCCAAGAAGACGAGTGTTCCAAGCCAGGTGTATCAGCAGTTTATGTCGGAACAAGGAAAGTTAAGCTCTACTTGGACCACTTTCTAGAGGAGAAGACTTTTCAGACTCTCAGACTTGGAGCAAAGCTGCCAGAGCTGTATCATACAGACTTCGGAAAAGGTTCAAGACATTTTAACAAAAGTATGGAGAGTATGAGAAAAAAGCTTATAACTAAAACTTCTTCCCTAATTCATGGAAACATTTCCATTGAGTCATAGGGACTGTTTTTGTAAGACAAATAGGTTTTAGCTGTAAATGCTAGTGTTTCCAGCTCCATAAAAGAAGTTTAAACAGCTTGCATATATTGCAAATGCCTTTACAATCATGTCTAAAATGAGTTGTAATTACAGTATTACCTATGCATTCATGAAAATATTTACATTACTCACAACTTAAACCTCAGAAACCCTTCATCCATATTCCAGGGAGTTTAGGAAAGCAAAAGATGGGGGGAAACAATGACAGATGGGAGGCCAGCAAGAAAAAAGGGAATTTTCTCAAGGAATTTAAAGATTTTTCTTTGAAGACTTCAACATTTTTATATTATCATTGCACTTAAAAAAAAAAAAAGAAGCACTGTTGCAAATCTTTTAATTTCTATGTCTCTTTTAAGTTGTTTATAACTCTAAGAAACCAATTCCTAGTACTTCAGGGAAGACAAAAATAGAGCAAATGTCCTTTCCACTGTTAGAAAAGCAACTTTAAAATATGTGTTAATTTATTTAACAATAAGTTTTGAACAAAGATAGAAATATTTTCTAAAATGTAGAATGATGAATGCTAAAATGTAGAATAAATTAATGTTTTAAATGTAATTGGTTTGGGTTTATTTTATTTTATGTATTTTATGTGTGTAAGAGCAATACAGTCAAAGCCCCAGTGAGAGAAGTACTGTAACATTTTTTATATGCCACAAGTTTCTCATGGCCATAAAACTGACATGTTCTTCGTTGGATGGTACTTGGTTTTGTTAATGAATGCTCTTTGACTTTTAATTGGCAAGACAAATAAGGGTCCATACAGCCTTAAAGAGGTGATGAATTACTTGCCTTATTCCAGGTTTAGAGGTTTGCCCAAGCATGTTATTTCTATGTAAAATAAGTAACTTTCTATACAACAAATTTGAACACATGCAATGATTCTTTCTATTCAATTCCCAGTCTTTCTGTGGACAAGTAGACTCAGGACAAGGAGAATAAACCTCTCCAAACATGAAAGAGAGATGAGTACTATATTTCTCATTAGTACTGTGTACTCTAATTACCGTGAGTCTACAGGGTATTGTAAATATTTTTATTAACAAGATCTCATCAAGAAAATTCTATTTCTTCCAAATGCAACACATTCCCTGAATGAAAGACAGATTTCAACAGGAACCTTTAACTTATTCGGCACTAGAGAAACTACAGAGAAAGGCACTCAGTGGAAAAATCTTCTATTTTGAGTAATATTTAAATCACTCATTTGGGGCACAATCTGCAAGAAAATCTGGATCTACTATATTTTCTTCTCTATCGTTTCCTTAAGTTTGTGCCATCCTCATTGCAGTAAATTTGGCTGCACTTTGATGGGCAGAATGATTCTGCCATCACTTGAAAAACTAGAAAGGAAAGTCCTCTTGTGTAGTATAAATCTGTGTTGCACAATCGATGTGTTTCACACCAAACAGCGAGACAGCAAAAGCAACAGAGATCTGCTGCACAGACTGCAGGAAAGCACATGAGCCTTAGAATTTCTTTTTATCGGCATTGCATAATGCTGTTGATTACTACACATAAAGCATTCTGTTCTCTGCTACATTTTCAAAGCAATTCGACCACAGATCTTACAAAGTCCAAATTGAATGATATCTTACTACAACTTAATCTATATGCTAATAAAATGCATCATATAAAGTCAATACATGCAAATAGTAGCTTGTTGCATGGCAGACCACCAGATTTCCTTTTATCAGATTATTTTTTAACATTAGAAAATGTGTTTGTTATATATTTAATGCACGCATGAATGTTATACATTTAAACCACATTGAACTGTAAAATCTGTAACAGCTTTGTAGCCAGTACTATCAGATCAGAAATGACAAAAACAATAAATGGTCAATTTCTGGGTTAATTTATCTGTCTTGTAGGAGGGCGGCAACTGAAAGACTTAGAAATAGAGTGTAAGCAAAAGAACTTGGCTTATTGCCGAGGTCGTGGGTTGTGCTATGAGAAAACTTGAATGCTGCAACACAGCATTTCAAAAGATGAGCAGCAATAAGCAAGGAGAAGGAACACATTTCTACTGAAATTTTGTAGGGTTCTAATTTAAGGCATTATAATTTTCATTCAGATATAATTTTATGATATTTAAAATTATCTTATTAAATGAAGTCTTGGGCTTCACGGCCCTCTTTCTTTAGCTTAACTTTGCTTTTTATTTTCAGGCCTCCATAAAAGATGCAGGCATTTTACTTATATTTGCATATTTTAATTACTTTTGCACAAACTCTGTGTTAAAGCCAAGTGAAGTTCTTGGTCAGAATTCTGTTTGAGTGGTGACTGAGTCTCTATGGTACATTTTCTTCACAGGATTTCTCCTAGATTTCTGTGTTCAGTGAAAAAACTTTGCCCTAAAATTAAAAGAAACAGCAGAACTGGCTCTGAACCCTATGAGCAAGGCTAGGCTTGCCAAGAACACTGACTGTGGAGGCCTGTGATGTTTAACCTGGCTCCCACATGCGCTATTTTGCCTCTCAGAGTCTTACCAACTTGACACATTGAACATACCTTGCTAGTAATCCTTTCACTAGCAATTATTTTCTAGACCACAGTGTAGAGCAGGGGCTCTGCTGGAGCTAACATTCAGGATTTTTTGTCACAAAATCTAGTTAGTGGAAAACATAATTTTTACGAATTTGAAAGTTAAAAATACCAATCTTCAGCTTTCCTCAGGCCTAATCACCCTGGAGCAAAATTTGTGCTTAAGAAACATTCTTTTCAGATCAGCTTCACAGCAGCCAAACTTCCTCTTCCTGATGCATTCTGTTTGTCTCTTTCAGTTTTTAAAGTTGTCCAACTTAAGATTTATCTTTTATTGGTTACTGCCTATACATGGGCAAAAGTCACAGGTGGTATATATGGGTAGTAGCTGTTCTGTACACATGCATGAAGAGTGAACCTGAGTGATTCCTTGAACTGTTTCACTTAATCAGTTGTATGTCTCATGTGAATTGCTAACTCATAATGCACACAAAGGTTATAAAAATTAAGTAGATAGATAGAAAATCTTTCAGCTAAGTTGAGAGTTAGAGACCTAACTACAGTTTGGGTGTTTCAGTACAGTTCATATCTCTGGTATGTTTAACATCACTTGTACATTTAGCCTTTCAATGCTTTCCCAGTACTTATTTAATGTTCCCTGATGAATAAAAACTCAATCACAGAATACTGCAGGTTAGAATCATATTTTGGATTGTACAGTTTTTTGTAGCACAAAGATTCACTGTAAGTCCTAAAGTTGCAGATGCAGAATAAGAATAGCACTACTAATAAAAACATAACTGGAGCAGAGCCTCGTTGTGCGACCACAAGCTACAATTCACAGAGTAATCACTCAGCAATAATTCAGCCGCTGTGGTAGTTTTGGTATTATTTCAATTATGCAGTTGGTTTTCATTTAAGATAGATAAATTTAAGACACGTACTTTCAGAATAATTAACTCGCATAAAGTCTGTGGGGAATATAGAGCCTGGCAATACAGTCAACTGAACCTAAAAAGAAAAAAATATATATTCTGTTACCACAGTGAGTTTAAGGCAGAAAAGTAACATTATAACTGTTGAAATAGTTGTGTTGTGAACACTAAGTTTCTCCAGCAAGCTTATCAATTCTGTAAGAACACAGGCCACATTGCTTTATCACATGTGAAGATAGCAAACTGAGAAAATGTGCCAAGGGTATGAGCCACCACATTGTCTGTGTCCATTTTTAGACACATTTTTACTCACATCTCTATTATTCCTTAATTCTAATAATCATGATCTCAAGCTCCGCCAGGGGAGATTTAGGCTGGAGATTAGGAGGAGGTTTTTCACACAGAGGGTCATTGGGCATTGGAATAGGCTGCCCAGGGAGGTGGTTAATTCGCCTTCCCTGGAGGTGTTTAAGGCACGGGTGGATGAGGTCCTGAGGGACATGGTTTAGTGTTTGATAGGAATGGTTGGACTAGAAGATCCGATGGGTCTCTTCCAACCTGGTTGTTCTATGATTCTATGATTTCTCACATGTAGTCAAATACTCCTTGTAATTTAAGAATTCTGAATTGTTAGATTTGTTGTTTCTGCCCCTTTCCTTTCTCAAAAAAAATCTACATGACTAAGTCAGAAGAACATAAACTCTTAGACTAAGACAAAACATCAATGAAAAAAAGAAGGAAAGTGATTAAGAGCACCAAGACAGCCAAGCATTTCAACGTCTCTTCTTAAGATTCTACCACTTATATCTATTGATTTCTATGAGAAATTTCTAAATGTTTCTAAATCACAATATGATTACAAGTTTTACAGCAGCACACTGACCAAATAAAAGAAACAAAAATACTAACAATTCCCTTTCTGCAGTTCCATCTCTCTTGAGAGAAACACTTTACGATGGGAGAAACCCATGTGCGATGATCTGTAACATTCTTAATGCAGAAACTTTTTTACAAGCGTCTGCAAAAGCAATGAGGTAAGCACAGAGCTTTACAATATCTTTACAGCTGCTTGAAAAGTTTTGTTAAGGTATTTCAGTGATTCTTCAGCACCAGAGAGAGTAGAGATGTGCAAACACACTCAGCCCAAACTCTGGCTAACAAACTGGAAAATCCAGCCTTCTAAATGTTAAACCAGAAAACGCAGGCAGCTCTCCCATCTGCCCAGTTAAGCCATCAACATGATGTCATGGTATTACCCCAGCACTTCTCACCTCATCTACAAATAATGTTATCAAATTTTTATACAGCTTTGGCAGGCAACAAAGTCCTTCAGATACACATTACAGCACAATTCCCTAGGAGTTCACAGGACAGCAGAAATCTGAAGATAAGGAGCAATTCTAGTTTCTTTGTATTATTTTATAGGTCTGTTGATTTTAAACCTTTTGGAGATTTTGCCTTCCCTGTTCCCTCCCACCCTTGACTCCAATACCATGTCACAAAACAGAGAAGCATGCAGCTTTGGAAAGCCCTGTCATTTGTCTTTGTTTCTACTCATGTCACAGCTGAAGTGGAAAATAATCTTCATATAAAATATATCCTTCCTTTACAACATAAATTACAACCTCGCCTTGGTAGTTATAAAATATAGGCACTTTTATTTCCACCTTATGACAGATAGTTATAAAGTATTACAGTAATATTTGCAAAATTAAATGGTATCAAAATTTTAATAGAGTTGTGGTGCCAGAATTGTCTTTGGTTATCATTTTCGTCTTCTTCATAGTCATAATCCAGCACTAAAATATTCCATGGCTATTAAGTAATATTACATCTACAGATGATGATTTGCTTGAACAATAGTAAGAATTAATGGATTTCCAAAAAGATCATACAGGAATAAAAGACTACTTGTATAAAATATTTTTTTTTACATATTGACACATGTATTTATATACTCAGAATTCAATTTTAAAACTGAAAAATGTACAAACAAGACTTATTACCAGTATTATTAACTCTATGAAAATTCCTTTACAATGATTTACAGAAATCTGGACGTAATAAAGTACCTTATGTAGTCTGCTACATTCAGTATAAGAATATGCTTCAATGGTGAAATCATCTGCAAATCAGCATCTGTAACCTTCTGGCAATCAGCCATATGAATGTGCCTGATATACGGGCAGCATTTACTCATCAACTTTAAACTTTAATCAGTAATTTGGTTACTCCCTGTTGAAACAATTAAAGATGTAAGTTACACATCTGACAAACATCAAGGGCCCAGTGCAAATACCCACCAAAATCAGCTGAAATATTTGTATTTATTTCAAGTTATCCATAAGAATTTTTAAAATGCATCATTCTAATAATTTTGTGAATTATTACACTAACCTTCAATGCTGACCTTGACAAGTTTGAATCCAGCAAGGTCTTTAAAAGTTGTATCAGAAAGATGAGGAGAATCAAGAAAGACAGTGGACGTTATCTGTTGCCATTTTTCAACCAGAGCCTTCAAAGGGAAAAAGATAAATAAAATATTCACATACTTAAGCTGTCACGTAACAAAAAGTCACCAAATATTCTGCATATGAGATTAGAAGTTACGATTTCAAACAAATAGTTATAATCCATTTTAACAGTTACTTCTAGACAGTGAGCAGTATATAAACAACTGAAATTCCATGTATGTTTATTATGTTTCAGAACACAAGGGGAAGAAGTGAGTGACTGGAGACATGAAGTATGGCTAGAACCTGAGATAGTGATCTAGCTTACAATCACTTTTGCAAAAACCTGAAAATTCTTTTTTGATGGGCAAAATCAGTAGCAGAATGCTGTTCCCAGATATTGTATTTGATTTAACACTGAAAAAATCTGGAAACCTCTCATTTATTAACTGGAAAACCATAATACAGCCATACTTGTGTAGCAAAGATGACAACTAAAAAGTGACTGTGAGTGAGCAAGATTTATAAACTGTAATTAGACAATAGTTTTAAAAAAATGGTTTAGGAGAGAAATTTTCCTCATAAATTGTGTCTGCATAACTTTCTTTAAACTCAGTTGAGAGGATAAAGATTCCAACATCAGAAAATTCCTCAAAGTACAGTTTTATTTTCAATTTCTTACTTGAATACATCCATTTGTTAGAGTTTGCATTTTGTTGATTAGCAACTCTTGAATCCTACTGCAACCATTGGCAATATTTATGAAACTATCAACTGAAATCTAAGTAAGAAATAAAATATTTATGTCTTAGCTAGCCTAACAAAAATAATACTGGAAAAGTTTCAGATCTGTTCCATATTTTACAATCATAGGTACCTAGATGCCCACTAAAACCAGCAATGCAGTAATCCCATTAAAAGAAAACCAGGCACGAGTTATACATACTATCATGAAATTTTAACAACATAATCCTAATCCAAGATCCATTCCAAAAATGTGTCTACTAAGCAAGCAAGGGTAAGGTACAACAATTTCTACAGCGAACTAGCAAAATCCTGGGGGGTGGGAGGAAAAGCATTGCACAGAAAGACATAACCACAAGCTGTTCAAAGCATGCAGAGCCCATTGATGCACTCTAGGCTATTCACATCCCTCCAACTGAGACTGGACTGGTGGACAAAAGGACACCACGACTTTGGGTGTTCATCAGTGAGGATCTGTAGATAGCACTGCAGGTCTCACACATCAGCATGAGTAGGTTGGATTTGCCCATGCCAAATGACTGCAAAGCAACTAGCACCAGGCAAAGGCATTCCTCTTTTCACAGAATCACAGAATCACAGAACAACCAGGTTGGAAGGGACCCATCAGATCTTCTAGTCCAACCATTCCTATCTAACACTAAACCAAGTCCCTCAAGACCTCATCCACCCGTGCCTTAAACACCTCCAGGGAAGGGGAATCAACCACCTCCCTGGGCAGCCTATTCCAATGCCCAATGACCCTCTGTGTGAAAAACCTCCTCCTAATCTCCAGCCTAAATCTACCCTGGCGGAGCTTGAGGCCATTCCCTCTTGTCTTGTCCCCTGTCACTTGGGAGAAGAGGCCTGCTCCCTCCTCTCTACAACCTCCTTTCAGGTACTTGTAGAGAGTAATGAGGTCTCCTCTCAGCCTCCTCTTCTCCAGGCTAAACAACCCCAGCTCTCTCAGCCGCTCCTCATAGGTTCTGTTCTCCAGCCCCTTCACCAGCCTTGTCGCTCTTCTCTGGACTTGCTCCAGAGCCTCAACATCCTTCTTGTGGTGAGGGGCCCAGAACTGGACACAGTATTCAAGGAGCGGCCTCACCAGTGCTGAGTAGTGATCACTAGAAGGCAAAATGCCAGCATGGAAAGATGGGTGCTAGTGCTCAGGAAAGAATATCAAATTCATTTGTCCAGGTTCTACAATTTTATACTCTGTATTGGCATATGTGATGTAGGACAATGCAAACCTATCTCTGGATTCCTCAGCCCAAGTCTGTATGAAAGGGATCAGCTGAAATAGTGAACATCAGGCAATCAGCTGTCTGAGGGGGAGTACTGGGAAATCCCCAATCTCTGCTGGTCAAGAAGCACTAATTGCTTTAATATGGCATGAGCAATAAATTCAAGTATGAGTTAACCTAACCCTGCCACAGGCCTACTCGTTGTTGCCTCTCAAGCAGAGCAACAATGGAAGACAGCACATTTCTACAACATATACCAGCAAGTTTTATTAAATGTGCTATGTTAAAGTGAAACACATCACCCTCCACAAATTTCACTTTGAGAGGTTAACTTCTTGTTACCGAGTCTTGTTCTCGGTCCATATACTACAAAGAGTAAATCATCCCCAAGAGAAAAGAGGGTATGTTACATCACAGAGTTTGTTGTAACACATGGCAATAACACTGTCCATTTCAAAAGAAGGCTGAGGTTTTCACTCTTCTAAACAATCAGCCACAGTTTTGTTAAGCAGTTCAAGTATACTTTAGATATTATGACAAGTAGGATTTCCCCTTGAAACTGCTGAACAGATTTGCTCTAATGAGAAGGAGCAACACTTCTCCCAAGGAACCATCACACAAAAGCTGAGATAGAGCAGAACATGACATATTCAGCTACACTAACTGTTCAAACTGAAAAGACTTGGTAAGAGTCTGTTCAAAAGTATGCGTCAGTTGTAACAAAATACGACTGGTTTGTGTGATTGTTAATCAAAGGAAGCCATGGGGCTTAATGCATCCTGCTGCCAACTGTCCTTGGAGTTCTTTTTTAACATGAACACATTATTAACTGTTAAGAGTACCTACCTAGGTTGGCAATCACAGTTACAGAGAGTAGGAACACATGATCCTTTGGATGCAAATGCAATTAAATGACAGATCTTGGTTACATTACATTACTTTGACCAGAATTTTTAAAATATCCCTGAAAAAACCCTAAATGCAGACCCAAGAGCCTAGCTTTAAACTCCTGACTTTGCAAATGTTAGCTACTTAAGTAAGTTGGGCTGACAGATTGTTCTGATTATTGTAGAAGAGGAATAGCGACTTTAAAATCAGAGAACTAGATAAGAAATGCTAAGTCAAAAGGGTGCCAATAATACCAATGATGTTTTTAAAAAATAGACTGCAAATGCTAAAGTCTTTGTTTATTCCACTGAAACTAGGAATATAACTGAGGTGTCTGTGTCAGACAATTATGAAATCTGGGGGCTCTGTGTAGTAAACAAAGACCAAGAAAGATCCCAGACACGTTAGCCCTGAAAAAGTCTGACTCACACATGGAGACTTCTCTCCCTCTTCAAAGGTTTTATAGATAAATCAAAGTATTTTTTTCTAGGTACTACTAGGTACTACTAGTACTAGTCTAGTACTAGTACTAGTCTAGGTACTACCTAGGTACTACTGAGGTAGTACCTAAAATTACAAAGAAGTATAACTAAAATTAAGTAAAATTCCCATTAGCAAAAAGACAGAATAGTTAATCAGAGCAAACTCAACAGTGCTGAGGGACAGAAGTAGCATATCTGTTTCTGGAATTTAGTAATGATTGCATAATGTTAACTGCAGTCTAAAGGACTTTCCATCTCTTTGCCTGGAAAAATACTGTTAGCTTAACATAGACATTTGATACCACAAATAGCAGTAATTTAGTGATCTTCTCCATGCAGGTCAAAGCCAATTATACTGAAGCAGTTAACAGTAACCTCGAACAGATGGTTTCATTTTTTTAAACTTGAACTGTTTTTTGTTTAGCTAGATAATGGGTCTCGGGACCAGGTTGACAAAGTCTCAGTGTGAAACATGCATTCAGGGATTCAATTAAATATTCAACATTTAGATGCTGCTGCAATATCATATATGTTTCTCTATGCAAGAGAATTGGGTAATCAGGCCCAGTCAACACGGGTTCATGAAAGGCAGGTATTGCCAAACTAACCTGATCGCCTTCTATGACAAAGTGACTCGGCTGCTGGATGAGGGAAAGGCTGTGGATGTAACTTCCTGGACTTCAGTAAAGCCTTTGATGCAGTTTCTCACAGCATTCTGCTACGGAAACTGTCAGCCTCTGGCCTGGACAGACACACACTCTCCTGGGTAGAAAACTGGTTGGATGACCAGGCCCAGAGAGTGGTGGGAAATGGTGCTAAATCCATCTGGAGGCCAGTGACAAGTGGGGTTCCCCAGGGCTCAGTGCTGGCTCCAGCCCTGTTCAATGTCTTCATCAATAACCTGGATGAAGGCATTGAGTCCTCCCTTAGGAAGTTTGCAGACGACACTAAGCTGGGTGGAAGTGTGGATCTGCTGGAGGGCAGGGAGGCTCTGCAAAGGGATCTGAACAGGCTGGATGGCTGGACAGACCAATGGGATGAGTTTTAACACGGCCAAATGCTGGGTCCTGCACTTGGGGCACAAGAACCCTATGCAGAGCTACAGACTAGGAGAAGTCTGTCTAGAGAGCTGCCTGGAGGAGAGGGACCCGGGGGTGTTGGTTGACAGTGACTGAACATGAGGCAGCAGTGTGCCCAGGTGGCCAAGAAGGCCAATGGCATCCTGGCTTGTATCAGAAAAGGTGTGACCAGCAGGTCCAGGGAGGTTATTCTCGCTCTGTAACTCTGCACTGGTGAGACCGCTCCTCGAATACTGTGTGCAGTTCTGGGCCCTTCACCACAAGAAGGATGTTGAGGCTCTGGAGCAAGTCCAGAGAAGAGTGACAAAGTTGATGAAGGAGTGGGAGAACAAGTTTTATGAAGGGTGGCTGAGGAAACTGGGGTTGTTTAGCCTGGAGAAGAGGAGGCTGAGGGGAGACCTCATTGTTCTCTGTAACTACCTGAAAGGATGTTGTGGAGAGGAGGGAGCTGACCTCTTGTCCCCAGTGACAGGGGAAGGATAAGAGGGAATGGCCTCAAGCTCCGCCAGGGGAGGTTCACGCTGGACACCAGAAAAAAAATTTTCATAGAAAGGGCCACTGGGCACTGGAACCGGCTGCCCAGGGAAGTGTTTGAGTCACCATCCCTGAAGGTGTTTAAAAGCTGGGTGGCTGAGGTGCTGAGGGGCATGGTTTAGAGACTGAGAGGAATGGTTGGACTCAGTGGTCCTAGGGGTCTTTTCCAACCTACTGATTCTGTGATTCTGTTATTCTTTCTTATTTTCCTTTATTCATAGAATAAAAAAGTCCGAATCTTTAATTTCTTTTTAAAGTCCCTGTGGATTATCTTTGAAGATTTGGGCACTCTTGAAGATAAGGTTTAGAAATACAAAACTTTGGGCACATTTTAGCAAAACAATTGCTTTCTCAACTCACTTGTAATTTCAGTGTTTAATATGTTGCCTCAAGGGTGAACAGTTTGACCTGAGAAACAATCTTAGATTATATATGGAATTTAATACTGCATTCTTTGCCCCGATCAGTAAAATTCCACTTAAACCTCCTTCAAACCAGCTGTGAAGGAGGATGTTTGGAAAGTTATTTTGAGTATTAGATCCTATAAAATTCTTCAAAACAGACTTTTCCTGCATGACTTGGTAAGATCATTCTATAAATGTATAATTTTCCTTGCATTTACAGTATCAGGATACAATGTAATGATCATAGATAAAGTATAATTCCTTGTCTGCAAGGAGTTTTTAGTCTAAAACAAAAATGACTGATTGGAATGTTTTTCTTAACTGGATGCTAGTATATTGTAATCTGAAATGAAAGAACATCTAAACAAACATGGAGCAAGCCACACCTAAAGATTTGTCCCCATGGATTTAGAAAATAAATGCAGTGAAATGATGAAATCCTTGTAAGAATGTCAAATTTAATTTCATTTCAGCTTTTAAGTTTCTTAATTCTGAACAACAGGAATATACAGGATTTATATTCAGCTTTCAGCTAATTTGCTACACACAGATTACTACTTTAACTTTCCTTATTTTTTTCCTCCGCCTCCTGAGTGGAAAACCACTCTTCAAGGCAGAACAGTCTGCAGTGCAGAAGGGATTTTGAAGAAACACTATTCTGTAATTCTGTCATTATCAATCCTTGCAGGACAAAGAAATCTTATGCTTTCTATGTAATTCTCTGAGAGCATCAATGTTGTAAAGGGACACCTTTTGAGAAGAACACAAGACAATCTCTGTATTTTTATGGAAATATCTTAAGATTCATTCATGAAAATGTTTACCACCTATGTCATAATGACACAACCTCAATTACTGAGGTTTTACGCAAATCCCCCACACCTAAAGTTCATCCAATATTATTGCTACTGATTAATATCTGCCTTGTTTTATAACAACAGACTAGAGAACATGTGCTTAACTCCCAGTTTTCTACCTAAATATATTTTAACAAGCTACTTAAATGCCCTGGTGCTCAATTGCTACTTGCAAAATCATTAGCATAATCACTCATTTTACAGATGGGCTTTCTAAACAGACATTAATACCCTACAATAGTAATGGTAAGAACTCATAGAAAAAGAACATTCTAGAACCATAGAATCGCTTGGATGGAAAAGACCTTTGAGATCATTGAGTCTAACCATGACTGTCCAGTAGTAAACCATATCCCTGAGGACTAGATTTAATGTTATAATGAAGGAATAAATGGGTAACATGAAAAAACAGGAAACATATTTTCAATTGTATACATATTCTCTTCTATAGAACACTTTTTAGCATAATTTAATCGTTTAGGTAATAGCTTCAGTACATTTTTCTTACTAATTCTAAAACATTAGCCTTCCAGAAATTGCTCTTGGTTTAATTCATCCAATGAGAGGAGGAAGAACTTTGACTTATTAAAATGCTTTCTGCAAAAGTGATGCAATTTGATGCTCTTTTTGGGTTTAACTGTTTGCTTAAGTACTCAGGCATAAACTTTATGCACTGTTCCAGAATTGTGAGGAAACCCAAAATGGAGGAAGCTGTGGAATTTCTTTCAGAGCTCTCAAACACAATGCTGAGCAAATCCACTTTCCTCTGGAAAGGAAAGGATTGTGGTTTTCCCAGTTTGATGATTACTTTTCTCTGACTACTATTAGATCATGCTTTCTACAGGCAGATATTACAACTCATGATTACACGTCTGAATAAGCAGAAATGTTGCTTTTGGAAAAAATAACAAAATACCGGCATTTTGAAGAAGTAATTCAGAGGTAAGTAGTTCTTAACTTTCCTCTAATCTCAGCCCTCATTTCAAATTTCACACTGACATCACACAATAATCTCTACATCATTCTCAGAAGCAAGAAGCAGACTCTTACAGTAAAAAGTAGTCAGAACACCACAGTTGCCTTATCTGCCTTCATCTGTGGTTCTGAAAAGGTCTTGTAAGATGGAAAGTTAAACATTATATTCCTCAGACTCCAACTCCTCATCATTTCATGAGGAGCATGTGTTTTTATCATTTGGTGAATCTTCTCAGCGTATAAAGAAATATACAATAAGTGGGAGTCTTCAAGTAAAACACTGGCAGACTTATTGCCTTACATTTTGGCACTTCATATTGCTTTTGAAGTATGTTTCAAGATTCAGTGTATAATTGGAAGTTTCTAAAGCAGTACCAGATTCTAAAATGCTGCCTTTCTTTGCAAATTTAGTAGGAGACTAAAATAGTCCAAAGTACTCACTATTTTCAGATTGCAACAGAAGTACTACTTCTATTGATATATTAAACCAATATAAAATAATAACAAAAGTTCACTTTTTAATTACTTTTCTTCTCAGGAAATCAAGTGTAAATTCTTATTTTTTCAGTCTTAGTAAATTCTTATTTTTTGATGTCTTAGTAAAAACTACTTTTTTTCAGAGCTCCTAATTTAAAATCCTAACTAAGCATGACTAGAATTAGTCTACTGATGGCTACAAAAAGCAAGCCTTGTTCTCATTATGCAGTAAGTACTAGCTGTTTATATAACTGACAGTTTGTTGGAAGCTATCCAAACCTATAGTGCTATTATTCCTTAGTAAAATTTAAACAGCTGTAGTCATGTAATTCAAAACCCTGGAACACTGCTGCAGCGCTTGTTCTGCTTCAGTATACCATGAATACAGGATGCAGCCAGTCATATAAAGGACTCTCTTCTTCACAGAATGAAAGAAAGACGTGAACTACAAACCTGAATGCAACCTGAAAGGTCCAAACAGATGAGCTTGTGACAGCCCCTTCCAGAGCCCAGGTACAGTAAACCTTTGTCTGTGAATTTTATGCAGTGAGCTAAACTCAGACTGTGAATTGGGGAAGCTGCTTTGCAAAAAAAAACCCCAAAAAATCAACCACAACAGAGAGTAATTAGTTACAAGTGTGTGTTACATAATTAAAAGAACAAAATATATATTGCTAAAGTATTCTAAAAATTGCTTTAAAGAAAAGATGCTCAGTATGAAATAGAATTATCTCCTTGCTGAACTTTGAAAGTTCCTTTCTTCTGCTGCACATTTTCCTCTGCTCATTGTATTGCAAATTACTGGGAAACAGCACTATCATGCAATATATTTCAGCCTACAAAACCAGCATCACTTTAAGTTATCTCAAAGAACTGCAAAAGCATGAACTGGGGTATTTCTGTGCATACTTTGGGAGCTAATAGACTTTTAAGTATAAGTTTGCTAGGCTGTATTTGCCATTGATCTTACAAGCAGTGCCTGCTGAAAATGAAAACCAGAACTTTATCAAAGTACATTAAAAGTATAGTGTACAGTTAGAACTTATCTGGTCATATAATTATTTTGAGAAGTACTATTAAAAGAATCTGAAAATTTGAACGAGATACAAAAGGCAATTATCCAGAAGTGAATCATCCAATGCTAGATTTTGATCAGTTCTTTTGGAAAAAAAAAAAGTCTTTATTTTTAAACACTAATTAAAGGAAAGCAAAATGTTTAAATGGAAATTGTTATTCAACAGCACCCTGTAAAAGCAGGAACCTATACTCTGAATATACTTGTTTCCATCTGCAGCTTTGGTTATAACATACTGAAAGCTACTCATTTTACTGGACTACATTGCTAACTGGAATAAATAACAATTGCCACAAGCACCACAAATTAAAGCATACAGAAAATCAAAGCCTAGAATTAAGACCTACTGCTCTGGTAGACATTTAGTTGTAGGGATGTAGTCACCCAATTCTGCAAGTCAGCAAATGTAGGCATTTTGAAGAGAGATGGGAACACCCACTGAGGAGCTGACTGCCTAAGGAGAGGCATACATTTTTGGAACTGACTTTACACTTTCAGTGTGTAAAGATGCTAACTTGAACTGAACGCAAAAGAGATAGGAAGCTGTAAAATAATGTAATTGTAGAAAAAGGAAAATACAAAAACATTAAGAAATTGAATATAAAATTACATTTTACAAAAAGACAGACAGCGTGCATCAGAACTAGGTATTAGAGCATAAGGGTATGTGTTTGTGGTGCATTTTTAAAAAAAATGGAAACATTTAATTCATATGAATGCAGAAATATAATTCTTTTTAGATGCATAAGCTTTTTTGCATTTTAGTGACATATTCTATGGAAATGAATGGGGCAAATCAAACTCAGAGAGTACTTCCAAACTTATCTGACAAAACAGATAATAAAATAAGAGACATTTTGATATTCTGGCAGTTCTGGGTCTTCTTGAAGCATATGATGCTACAAGGTTGCAAAACCTGAGACACAGGAAGCCTTTCTTACTGCACTTGGAAGACCAAATCAAAACCTCCCAATACTCTTGAAGAGACACTGATTTCCTTTATAGGTCATATGACCCATTTTTATGTTCTGGGAATTTTAACACATGCCATGTTCTGCCATTTTTAGAGTGACAGCTTACTTGAAACTTAAGCTTGAGCACACAGACCATTAAGAACCCATGTTTTGTGTCTACAGCTAAATCCTGCAGGAATTCTGTCTTATGGGGTTTTTTTTCACTAATTTTGGCATTAGCTATTTTGGGATCATTGCCTTAAAGTACTGTCAAAATCATCCTGTGATATTTCTTCCTGATACACAATATTCACATCTACCATATTCAATAGAACTTCTCAGAGGGAAATTGTAGCTGATTATGTGAGTTGTGTAGTATAGACGTTAAACTGCTTGCATGGAACAGCAGATGAGAATAAAAAAAATAACCAAACAGCTTTGAGCACCCTCAGCCTACACTTCACATGCTCCCTGTTTCACTAACAGACTTCTGATGCACAATAGCAAACTCCACATGCAGTATTATGAAGTGCAATACTGCCACCTTTAAGAACTCTATATTCTTTATCATATTACACAGGACCTCTGATGAGTTAAGGATTTTGAGATGACATGTAATTTTTATGACATTTACCTGCTATCAAAACCTTCACAGGACCACAACTTTTTGTACATCCCCATAATCTCAGAAACAATGAGCTTTGGTTTTTGCCCAGAAACTGCCAACAAAAACAATTTTAAATCAGAAGCATCATGTGTGACTGGGAAACCTTCTTAGTAACAAGGTACAAGTGCAAAATATATTTTATCGGCAGAGAATATTTCTTTATGTTTTAAACATTTCATTGAATTGAAAGATTCACCTACAGTGCAGAATTCTTTCTTGGCCAAGTGTCATTTATGCATCAAAAGAAATGTATGATTCTGGCTCTTGGTAGTAATAGGATGCTCAGGTAACTGGAAAAACGTATGTTGAGATTACCTCTAGAACAGCTGCTTCAAATTTCAATATAAATAAATGGAAATTTAAAAACACAAAGAATCAGGCTATATGGAGAAAATTATTATAACAGTGATGAAGAGATGAGTGGTAAGATTGGAGACACTAAACGGAAAACTTTGCCAAAACAAATGTTACTAATATGAGGATATGGCATTATAGACTAAGAAAAACAAAAGTCAATACGTATTATGCAAATGCCAAAGAAAAAAATGTGTCTTGACTCTGAGGGGTTGCTGTTGAAAGGAAGGCATTAGTTTGCCTCATGGGAAAGAGAAACAATGTACAGCTATCTTCAAATCTATATCCATCTTTGTGATGGCAGCAATCCTGGACCAGCACACTTCTTTTCCTTTGTGGCAGCTTTTAATGGAGCAGTTCTACCTACTAGACAGAATTCAAATCTCATGGAGGGATTCCATGTTTTATTAACCTGTAAAAGTAGTTCTACCTATATTGTTCTATATATCACCCCATTAGAATATACATGGAAAAAAATATCTTAGTATGAAGAATGTTTCACAATAAATTCTGATATAATAGAAAGGCAAAAAGTCAGTATTTATATATAGAAATCTAACAGTAGAACGTGTACCTTTTGTCACATCATGGTCCCCTTTTTAATACTATCTCAGTTAGCAAGCAAAAGGACCATTAGGATAGCTGCAAATACAATATCAATCAATTTTAAAGAGGATAGTTTGTGTTTTTGAAATATATTACTGCATCAAAGGATTTGAAAGAGATTATATTAGTAAAAATAGGTATGTTGACCAAAGGTAACCATAACCTGAATAGAACTGAAGGCATAGGGATTGGTGAGAAAGCATTGTGGGGATAGCATGGTGGGAGAAACCCTGAAACATTCCATGTGAAAGTGGCACAGCCAGGGGTCCATCTCCAGCATCTGAATGCAAACACTTGTAGCATGGGAATCAACAGGTAGGGATCAAAGTCCATGCATTCGTGCAAAGCTATGATTTCATTGACCTTCCAGAGATTCAAAGAGACAGAACTGGAGAACTGCAACGAACGCTCACAGGAAGGTGAGGGCAGGCCACACTATATGCAAAATTATGCCTAAACATGTGAAAAGTCAGTCAAGAGCTTATTTGTAAGGATTAGAGGCAAGGTCTATGAATATTACATTGTAGTAATTATGGATTACAGACTGATTGATCAAGAAAAGAAGGTAGCTGAAACCTGCTTTGAGCAGCTGAAGGAAGTCTTACAGTGGCCCATCCCAGTTACTCATGAGAGCCTTTAACCACCCTGATATCTGCTGGAAGAACAATACGGCTAGGCATAAAGAATCCAGAAGATTTCTAGAGTGTGACAAAGAAAATTTCTTGATCCAGATGACTGATGAGTGGTCTGGGGAACCTGTTCATCTGGACTTGTTTCACAAACAAGGGAAAACTGGTTGACAATGCAAAGAACTAGAGAGGCTTTGGTTACTGCAACCATGAAAATGAGTTTAAAATCCTGAGAGAAGAAAATCAGACAAATTGTAGAAGAAAATGACTGAACTTGAGAGCACATTTTGGCTTCTTTAGGGATATGCTTAACAGGATCTCATGGCAGACAGCCCTGGACAGCAAATGGGCCCAGGAGAGCTGGTTGATTTTCAAGGCTGAGATACTCAATGACTTTTTTTGCCTCATTTTTTGCTTCTATTGGTTATCTTAAGGCCTCCTAGGTGCCTCTAAGAAGCTTACTAGCAGAATCCCTGGGAGTGAAGCAATACTTCTGATAGAAAAAGATAACATTAGGAAGCATCTGGAGAAATGGTTCGAGATAGGATGTATCCAAGAGTACAAATAAAATTGGCTCCTGTCACTGGAAGACCTCACTCATAATTTTTGAAAGGTCATGACAAACACAGAGATTCCTCAAGAATGGAATACAGGAAATATCACACTCATGTTCTGGAAATGGAAGAAGGATCTAGGAAACTATAGGTGAGTTAGCCTCACCTAAGTCCCAAGGAAGGCAAATCCTCTTCAAAGTCCTGTCCAAACACTTGAAGGATAAAAATGTGATAGGGAACAATGAGCAAGCATTTTCCAAGGGCAAAGCATTCCTCACTGAGTGAAGGTTTTTTATGATGAAATTACTAGATCTATGGATATGAGGAGAAGAGATGTTGTGCATCTTAACTGCAGCAAGGTCTTCAACATGGGCCATAACCTCCTTTATAGTCAAATACATAAAATAAAGGCTGGATAAGTGAACTTTAAGGCCAGTGAAAAATTTGTGCAGACTGTAAGGGTGATCACCAATGGTGCTAAGTATGGCAACACTGAGAAGGATTGTAAAACTGTAAAGAACCTAACCAATTAAAGCCTTCCTTCAGGATGCTAAGCCACAGAGATTACATACCTCTTACACATTTTTTGTCCTAGCACTAAATGAGGTAACTGTAATTTTACATGTGAACCTGTATGTGCTACTGAAAGCAGCTGCTTATTTTGGTATTATAGCTGAGTAACATTTAGTTAGCAAAAAGAATGTAATACTAGTGAAAAGTTCCAGTTCAGAGCCAGGAGACTGAAACAAAGACAAAATCATATTTCTGTAATTGTTTATTACCTTTCCTCCCCAAAGTTCTTCTTTCTCTGTTTCTGAGCTCTCCTGAATAGAATGAGCTAACACATTACCAGAACAGTGAGCAGTTCAAAATAACACTGAGGATCCCAGTTATGAATCAGATTATTAAAAGATGTGATCATTTTACACTGACTAGCATGTATATGCCGAAAAGTAACAAATAAAACTTCATATTTCATATAAAGGATAAAGTTGTCTATGTAAACACTCATTCACACTGTGAAATAATGGAATCTGAATGCAGATTGACAACTGGCAGCTACAGGAACAAAATGCAGAAACCAGTCAATGATTTTTTGAAGGTAATGTTAACAACTGGCCACACAGAACGGAGGGCTGCAGTAGCACACACGGACAGGACTGCTCCATCTGTCTAATAAGTAAGAACTGCACAAATACTGATAACACTTCACGGTTGAGACCAACCAATTTGTTAAAAATTAAAATTTTCTTTGCTTTTAAAAGAATTTTACCTGACGTTAGATGATTTCTTGTGCCACTTTTCCTCCAGATAAAACCAAGTCTTTTTAGCCCAAACCAAGAGTGTTCTAGAAACAGAAAGTCTGTACAATGATCTGCACATTCAAGATTAAGATTCTCTACCTTCTTCTCAGGTGCTACAGTTTAAAAAGTACTAAGGGGTTAAAATGTTTCTAAGGAAATGCAGCCTTGTGGCAAACCTCACTGAAAATGAAGAAGTGCAGTGCATAGGAGTACTATGGAAAATTCAGGAGGGAACATAAGCCAAAAAATTACTAAACCAAGAGGTAATTTTGGGTACAGTTCCAGGGAACAGTCCTTGTCGTTCCCGATAATAATTCCCAATGACTGTGTTTGGCTTTCTTGGAAAGGTAAAAGCTCCTGGCTTGCTCCTCTGTACTACACCTCATCAGGTGGCCAGACCTGGGAGTGGTTTCAAGCAGGCCATGTCCAGGACCTGCAGTTTCTTCTTGCACTTTGCCTATGTTCAGATAACATACAGCCTCACAAGCTCTTGCAGAAGACTATTTTTGGATCCTTCTCAGAGCAGTCCAGACAACTTTGTCTACCTGACATAGGCCATGAGAAACACTTGGTAGCAGCAGGGCTAGTTATGACAAATTGAGGCTCAACCTGAAAACGGGTTCACACATGAGCACAGTCCAAAACTGGAGCTTAGATAGCCACTGGATGACTTTCCCTGGTCTGTTTCTGCATGTGTTCCAGTGGTCAACACCCAGAAAGCTGGAAACTACCAGCTTCAGGTTCCTCTTTCAAGCTCATCTTCCAAGATAAACTTTAATGCAAAGAAGATTTAACCTGATGCCATTTTCCTGAATACATGAGAACCTTCTAACAAAGATCAGTTAGAAATCAATCCATGTTGTTTCCCATGCTTAATCAAAATTAAAGGCAGTAAAGCACAGACAGTAAAAAACAAATAAACAAAAAAAAAAAAAAAGAGATAGGACATTAAATCTCCAAAGTATTTGTGAAGCTCCAAGTAGTGTGATGATTAAGTGCTTGACTGAATGCTGTATCTTACATACAAGCCTCCATGAAAATGCCCGTTTCATCTGTTCTGATGTTTTACTTTTTTTCTAACACAGGGATCCTGCACACCCCGGCTGTACCTCCTCAGATCTGTACAACACTGATTAAGACTATCCTGAAATCTCAACTGTTCCAGCTGTCACAGAAAATAACTGGGGCCAGCTGAATGTCAGGATGGAAGTAGTGACTATTGTACTACTACTTCTTCTTTGTAAAGCATTTGACTGTAGGAAGACAAGGAATAGGAGTCTGAGAAACAATGAAAGGGAAAACAGCTTAAGGAAAGCATCTAGCACTGTTAAGCGCAATGCCCAAGGCCTCCCATGTGATATATACACCTATCTTCATGAGAAATACCTAGATTGTCAGGAAAGAAAATTGATTTTTGTGGCACCTGATTGGCCAGAGGATTTAAAACACATGCTTCTAGCAAGAAACAGGATTCGTAAGTTGAAGAACAATATGTTTTCCAAGTATAAATTACTGAAAAGTCTGGATTTACAACAGAATGATATATCAAAAATTGAAAGTGAGGCTTTTTTTGGTTTGAATAAACTTACCACACTTTTACTTCAGCACAACCAAATTAAGAGTTTATCTGAGGAGATTTTTATTTATACCCCAAGTCTAAACTACCTACGTCTTTATGATAATCCCTGGCATTGCAACTGTGAACTAGAAACTCTTGTTACAATGCTACAGGTTCCAGCGAACAGGAACTTGGGAAATTATGCCAAGTGTGTGCACCCAATAGAATTGAAAAACCAAAAGCTAAAGCAGATACAAGCTGAACAGCTATGTAGTGAAGAGGAGAGACAGGACCCCCAAAACATAAAACAGAAGCCTGAAGCTATCAAACCAGAATTTGATTCTTCTTTGTGCCACATGTATGTGTTTCCTGCCCCAACTCTGAACTGCAGAAGAAAAGGTTTGTATCACTGCTTGTAACAGAATTAATGATTCGAATATTTTTGCTCCCTTACTACATTTATTCACATGTTATTTACAGCAAATTAATATAGTACTCACTTTATTAACTTTAAGTAAGCTGTTCATTGTTTTTCTCTTGTAATGACAAGCAACAAGTAGGAATTCTCTAGCAATTCTTTCTGCATTTTATTTCTATTCTGCAGCCCCAACTCCACAGATCTTCTTTAGTGTATTAGTATATGATACCCAACAAAAATCAACCGGAATAAAATTAAGCACATGCCTAAGTTACTGAAGGATCAGCACTTGACCACTGCAATTTCACAACTATAAACACACTAATCAGTCAAATTACAGCTGTGCTGTAATTGTTGTACAGATAGAGAAAAGCACAGGATGTCTTTCCTTCTTCCCAGTGTACAAACAGAAAGACAGCAATGACTTTGACAGAAGTGAGCTGTGAAACAGCTGTATTTGAAATGCCCAAAGGAACCTAATTGCAAGGAGGAGCCACTGCATTCTCACAGTTTGTGTGCGTGGTTTCTTCTACTGAGGGGAGAAATTGTATGCTTTTGTTCATAAAGAAACCCTTCCTCTGTGTTCTTCCTCCCAGCATCCAGCAAACATTTCAAAGTCAAAGGGCCTTCAAGAAATATTTTTCAGACACTTGGATACATTCCATTCCTAAATCCTTCTCAGGCTCCTAAAAGCCACTGTTAAGCCCTAAGGGTAAACCAGCTGGGGCATTCATCCACAAAAAAGCACACATTTATTTGCACTTTATATTTCCCACATTTTATCCTACGATGAAGCAAAGCAAACAACAAAACAATTCAGAAGAGAGTAACTCTTTAGCATTAAAAATTGGAACTAAAAAGATTACTGGAAGTAGCCAAAACTGGGAGGGTTTTTCCCAATTTTTGCAAAGCACAACATGCAACAACAGATCACTGCAGAATGTTTTACCCACTGGTATGTAGTAGTGTGTTTGCTAGACTTCTGTTTCCTTTAAAAGTGACTTAAATTTATGTAACAACTATGTGTGTACTTATTTTTTGATCTTAATGCCAGAAACAAACTGGAAATTGGTATAGGGAGAAAATACATAAAGAAATAATGATTTCAGTATTTGATTACATGGTTTATCTACTACGTATGCCATAAAAAATGGTCCATTTTTTTACTTTTCACCACCATGTTAAATTCCTTTCTTCTTTCTGTGGCTCATGCTTCTTTGTTTTACCATGCAGCTGCTATATATTTTTATTAATGATTTATGCTTTTTCACTGGCTAACATTTATTAATTTCTTAATGTTTACCTATCTTACCTTTCCTTGTAGAAAGGATCTTAATTGTTAGATTATAGATTATTATTTCAACTGTCCTTCACAGGATCTTAATTATATCATTATTATCTTGTGCCTACAGCTGTGTTACTGAACAAAAATCAGACATGTATTATAATATTAATACGAGAAAAGATTGACTTTCCTTCTCTCCCCATTTAGTGGTATCAAAGTGACAATTGTACAGGAATATACTCAAAATAATTTGGCAAGAAAAATGTTAATTTTTTCTCTCAGTTCATAGAAACATTCAACGTGGTCTCCTCTTCATGGGAGTTCCACAGGCTTTTATAGCATTTAATAAAAAATTATTTACTATCTTTAATACTAATAATGAAGGAGTCACATTACTTCAACCCCTACACGAGTGAATTAGAGGGCACCAGGACTCCCTCCTTCATGTCAAGAACTAAGTGTATCAGTCCAAGACTTCCTGAATGTCTAGCATGGACACATTGAGTATATTCAATATTTATCAGGAAGTACCACATCTTCTGCATATGCCTTACAGCTGGATACAGACATCCCATGGACATTTGGGATTTCTGAACATATGGTAATCTTTGATGAAAGCATTGTATTTGCTGTCTTTGCATATAATTACTGTGCAGCAGATGCACCATTTAATTGAAATTTTCATCAGAAATAGGTGTATAATGCACCCCAAATCCCAGGAAAACACAAAAATTTCCCTAAATCCACGTGGACAAGAATTCAGAGTAGGAAAAAAGGTGCACCAATTGGCAAGCCAGTAAGATGACATGAACAGCTGTAATCCATTATTTCTTTACAATGGAGGGGATGGAGTAACAAGAAGTATACCAGTACTATGTATCTCTAAGGAGATATAACAACAGGTCAGCAGCTTTCAGTTAATGACAGAAAAGTCATGATAGAAACATCTTAAAAATACACATAACCATGTGCATGTTCTCCTTTTTGAAGAACTTATTAGTATTTCATCAGACTAGTGATATACCACATCTTTCAGTAATTCAGAATGAAAATATACTGTCTTAGATTGTATTTTACCAAGAAAAGCAACTAAAGTTCGAAGCAAAAGTAACTTATGTTTGCTTTTCTGCAAAAGAACTTGTATTTGCAAGATCAGTTGAAAAAACAAATCTCCTTTGTAGGACTACTAAACTCTACAAGTCTCCAAATTCAAGGATTATTTACATTCATTTGGTGATAAAAAGGCCCTGAAACTTCGACATCTGCACAAACAGGAAGCATTCCAATCAGAGCAAACTGGAGTAGTTACGATATTTATGTATTTATAATTCCAAAGCTCTGCTCAAAATCAGATATAAGGCAGGAAGACTGTGATACATTGCTTTTGTCTCGAGAATACCTAATGCATTAGACATCTTCAGAACTTCAAAAGTACACTGACGACACAACTTTCAGCACAGATCTTCCATGTGATTACGGAAGATGTTCAGATACCAATGAATATGTTTTCATTCAGTTACTCTGGTTTCTTTGCTTTAAATAGTCAAGCCCTTCACAAATGCCTTTTATTAGTATAGTATCATCATTATCTTCCCTATCCCTATACGACTGAAATGTAATGTTCTGTTAAAAAAAAATATAGAACACATCAAACGGCTTTAATATAAGCATTAATGAAGAGAATTATTTTTATATGAAGTGTAAAGATACAAGTAAGCAAAGCAATGAAATTCAGAAGTTGAAAAAACATGTAGACTGTAGTAGGGAAAGAAAACAAGAATCAATGTTAGACTGACAAAACTCTGTGTGGTATGCAACTGGGATACCTAAGCAGTAAGGATAATCTAAGTCTGATACAAGTTGTCTTTTCCATTTTTTTAAGATTTAAAGAAAGTTCCAGGTAACATACCTCCAGATATAGTACGACTTGATCTGTCCAGCAACAAAATTAGACAACTACGAGCCAAAGAGTTTGAAGATGTCAGTGAACTGAAGATACTAAACCTAAACAGTAATGGAATAGCTTACATCGATCCTGGTAAGAACTTTAAATATTCATTAAAAAGTTATTTGCGTTTCATTAATTATAAGCTTTGATAATAAGCCTATCAGATATAAATATAGGGGAAAAAGTATTAAAAAATCTAAATGCTGGTAGAAATTTCACCTTTTGTACCACTCAGAGTTTGCACTGAAAAGTATTCATTGCGGAAATCAACAAAGAATGACTGATTTCAGCTGTCCCTTCTTAACTCTAAACCAACCCAGTACAAAAATTGAACTGTGCAGACTGAAGGCAAATGTTTTCTCAAAAAGCTAAATAGTTGAATGATCTTTTAAAAATCTTTGCCAAATCTAAGAAAACTTATCATATAATGAGGATGCTTTTCAATTATATTGGACAACAAAGTAACAGACAAACCAAAAGGATTTGAACTCTCTGGGGTTAAAAATCACTACATATAATTGCTCTTATGTTACATATTACTAGAACTCAAGCAGCCTCCTTGGCAGTTTGCTTACTACCTATATGTATGTGGTTTTTCATTATGAAAGAAGACACAAGAAGAGAGAGATAGAAGGTATGAAGCAAAAAGAGCTCTCTCTAGAAGCATTTTGGAAATTAAGCAGCAGTTGAGAGTTATAATATCACTAAAATGGTACTTGATGAGGTTTCACATTACACACAGTCAATTTATTTAAAAGAGTAAAAAAAAAAAAGAGTACTCTCAAAAAGTATGAGCTACTCTCTGAAATGTGACTTAGAAGCATTGTTATGAAGCTCCATGTTTATTATCATCATCTATATCTTAAAATATTAAGATTCTAAACACACCCACAAAATACATACACCCATACAAAGTACTAGCCTTGCACATTGCCTAACACATAATTGATTTCCATATTTCTTCTTCCCTATCACGGCAGTTAGAGTAGACTTTGATCAGCAAATCAAGCTTTCATTCACCTCCACTGTCCCTATTCTACACTTGAGCATGCTCATTAAGTGTTATCTAACCTGACCAGCATTACACCTCCCCTACTGTCAACAAACTTACACCAATGTCACTTCTCAAGGCATAAGTCACATTTTAAAATCCAATGTTAGAAAAAACTCTTTTTAGCCTCTAGCCAAAACAAACAAACAAAAAAAGAATGGATGTGTTGTTATGAAAATGTTTTTCCTGTTGCAGATACGTATGTGGTTTTCTAACTTATCTTTGTAAGATAACAATAACTACTTTTCTGTTGACCAGCTGCTTTCTCAGGCCTCAATAACCTGGAGGAGCTGGATCTATCAAACAACAGCTTGCAGAATTTTGAATATGGAGTTCTGGAAGATCTTTACTTTCTGAAAATACTGTGGCTGAGAGAGAATCCTTGGAGATGCGATTACAACATTCATTACCTTTTCTACTGGTTAAAGCATCACTACAATGTCCACTACAATGGCCTAGAATGCAAAATGCCTGAGGAATACAAAGGATGGTCTGTTGGAAAATATGTTCGAAGTTATTATGAAGAGTGCCCAAAAGACAAGCTGCCCATTTATCCAGAAACTTTTGATATGGACAAAGATGATGAGGAATGGGAACGGCACAAAGAACAATCAGTTCAAACAGTAAAGCAGCATGGTGTAATTGTGACTGTGATAGGATAATAAGGGGATTTTAATCTTTTTTTTGGTACGTTCAAATATTTGATATTCTTGCAAAGAACAACATGCTGTTTACATTTTTTTGTTAATGAAATTGATTGTTTGGAGGACTATATTCCTACAAAGATTTCTGTTCACTGAAGTTTGCAGTTACAAAATGGCATTAGTTATACAGCATCCTTCATCGAGTAGCTGTTTCTGACAATTTATCCTGGACTTCTTTGTCAAAAATTTTGGCAAATATTTGAAAGTATACAGTAGAAATTGATAAAAGTGAATGTACATAATGTAGCAGGGAGGAGCTGTCTTATGTATGAATACAGCTTATGCATTGACACAGAACTTGCTGCAGGATTGTGACAAAGACATTTTTCTTGAATGTAATGACAGTTATTTGTATCCATCAGCTTCCTGAAATATTCCCAGAAAATATTTCTGAGATTTTTTGTCAGCTTCTTGTTGTTTTATTGTATAAAAAAACCCAAACCCCAAACTGAAGACTAACATTTAATATAGTTCTCACAAAAAAGGAATAGCAGTTGTCACAATGATTAGGATTCAAACCCAGAAGCTGAGTTCTAGTTCATGATGTGCTAGTGTTCTTATTTAGTCTTGAGAGCATAACTCAGCCTTTGCCTCTTCTGTACCTGAGCTACCCGAAAACAAGAATAGCCAATGCATGGCTGCTTCCCAAGATCCAGCTCCCCATGCTGGTATTGGCCCTGTTTGGGTTTTGCAGTAGGCAGAGTTGAAGTCGTTCCACGAATCATTTTTAGGTTGTCACGTCACTTTAGCACAGACTACATGACATCAGTTCTAGGAGGAGAGGAACATGTGATGGTTGCTGTGGTGTGTGTCCAACACACCAATGCCCACCCAAACTGAAGATACGTATGCTTTTGAGTGCTCACTAAAAGTATGGGACATTCTCAAAGTCCACCCTTTGCCCAGCTCATTTTTAAAAAGCTTGTTAGAGCACCTCGTTCTCACACAGCTGCCTATGTGAATGAATATGCATTCATCAAAACCTGTGATAATTCTAATACTATAGAACCATAGAATCACCAGATTGGAAAAGACCCACTGGATCATCGAGTCCAACCATTCCTATCAAACAGTAACAGAGTTGTACAAATGACCCAGCTAAGTAGGTAATATCTTTAAAGATAAAATTCCTTGCTACAAAATATATTAGCTAAAACTCTAAAAGTTCTCCAAAAAGAAAAAGAGTGAATACTGAATAACTATTCTTTTACATAATACTGCTGGGTTTTTTATTAATTTCTGCATCAGTTAATATTGAACTAACTGAACTTGTGCCTCTTAAAGACAGGTATTATAAGCCCTTTTTTTGCACATAGAATGGATAAGTAGCTCTCCAGTTTTACATGGTGGACAATTAGGAAACACTGTGTTAAATTTCAGTATTCCAAGTTTAAGCCCTAGACCAGATTCCTGCTCTTAGATTAGTAAGAAATATGTAAGTGCTGGGTAGATACACAGGGCCGGAATTTTAAATATCTGTTGTCTATCATGGAAGCAGCACTGAGCCCTGGGGAACCCCACTTGTAATTGGCCTCCAGCTGGATTTAACACCATTTCCCACCACTCTCTGGGCCTGGCCAGCCAAACAGTTTTCCACCCAGGAGAGTGTGTGCCTGTCCAGGCCAGAGGCTGACAGTTTCTGTAGCAGAATGCAGTGAGAAACTGTGTCAAAGGCCTTGCTAAAGTCCAAGAAGATACATCCACAGCCTTTCCCTCATCCAAGAATCTAGTCACTTTGTCATCCAAGGTGATCAGGTTAGTTTGGCAAGACCTGCCTTTTGTAAACCCATGTTGACTGAGCCTGATCACCCGGTTCTCTTGCAAGTGCTTTGTGATAGCACTCAAGATCACCTGGTACTGAGGTCAGACTGACAGGCCTGTAGTTCCCCAGATCCGTGTTGTGCCCCTTCTTATGGATGGGCATAACATCAGGCTCCAAAAAGCCTTCTGCCGAAACCCGGGATCGAACCAGGGACCTTTAGATCTTCAGTCTAACGCTCTCCCAACTGAGCTATTTCAGCTCCTGCATCTACTGATAATTTAGCCTAATTTAGCCATTTCTTCCACAATATTTTTTAAAAACTTTATGGCAAATACAATAGTACATTACTCATCCCTGCTCCTGGGAATATTTTAAGCATTACCTTAATTATTAAAGGCTAATCCTGATAAGATAGAATACAGATGAAAATCCCATTGGACCAGTAATATTCACTACATGAGACATTTTAAAATTAAATAAAAAACTTAAAAGTGCTGAAAGAAAAAAAATCTATCATAGGTCGTAATTGCCAGCATTAAGTGATGTACTCCTCCTCTCAAATTCTGGAGTATTATTTCAGTACAGAATGGAACTACCGGGAATGATTGAAAAGGACAATGGAAGCACAGCAGAACATGTGTTACTGGTAGCACAACCGATGGAAAGTAGGAAAAAAATGAATATATAAACCTTGCTAGGTCAGTTTCTGCAAACAGCCTTGCTTGAGGTACACTAAAGCCTCTGTGGGAAATGCAATCCAGAAAAGGAATGGAATATACGATAAAAGCTAGGTGAGAGGTTTCTGATGTCTGCGATCAGCAAAATGTTACTAGTTTTAAAAAAACAGCAGAATAAGACTGATCACAAGCAATGTCCTAATTCTTGTAAATAACAAGCTCAGAGGCCCTGGATATTTCTAAACTGATCATGAAATGTCCTTCATGATCAAGGAACCAAGGCTAAAACCTGTGGATTGCAGTGATATATAAGATAACTATTCAGTAGAAGCCAGAGGTATAGGAGGCATGTTTGATCATTCAGGATTCTCAAACAGTGGCACCAGAAAATATTGCATCTGCTGAAGGTTCAACAGGGGTGATGAGCTAAACATGCTGCTTACATCTAACAGCACCGGGTGTTTGCTGACAGCTATTACGTGTGAAACCCATAAGTGAGGAACATATGAATGATACTCTAGAGGAACAAGGTTCAACAGCTATCCTGCAAATAAAGGTTTCAGTGTGAACTTGTGAAATCGGTGTCATTTCAGAAGCTCCATAAAAGAAAAAAAGAAATTCAGTTCTTAAGAGTGGATCTGTCTAGACTTCTCAGAGTCAACAAGTGTAAGAACTTCTAGCAGTCAAGAGAAGAATGGACTGAAGTTTTGAATGCTGGAATTATTCTTGCAATTATTTTCCTTAGAAGTTCTCTGGAACTTTCAAGGAACAGCTAGAAGTTCTATTCTTTTAACTAAACACACTATAATTTTATTCCTTACTGTCTAAAGTCATTGTGTATTTCAGCTTTTGCAATAATACTAGAGATTTTTTATAAAATAGACATATGATTATTCAAGCAGCACTTTAGTTTCCTGTAGCTAAACAAAAGGGCAGGAGTGCAGGAAGCTCTCCTTGAAAAACTAGCTAGAATCTGTTAGGGTTTTCTACATGTCGGCATTTTCAGACACTCATCCTGAGGATGTGGCAGAATAGAAAGTAACTGCAACTGCAAATAATATACCAACAAAAGAATGGAAATATGAGATTGGAGTAAGCATAACACAGGCTGACTTGTGCTTCTAATGGTGTTTAGTGGCTTGTGCTTCTAGTGGTGTTTAGAGAAAAAGACTGTATGAAGAGGAAAATCTTATAGGAACTATGAAGATAGCACAGAAGGAGGCAGCCCAAGAAAAAAGACAAAAATATATTTGAAAGACACACATATGGAAGAAATTACTAATAGCTTATAAAATAGCTATTACAGGGTTAATGCTATTTCTCTGAGCTTCTCCAAAATGTGCCATAAATGACAGTACATCCTTCATGAAACACCACAGCCACAGACCACAATTTGATGTTGACATTTCTTTGTTTCTGTACTATTTCACCACAGAAGTCTCCAAAGCACTTCCATGTCTAAAAGAAAATCATAGGCCTTCCTCTTCCTTTATGCTTTTAAAGTCCTTTCTTTCAGTAAGTTCTCTCTTGATTCCTTTCTTTTCTCTGCCCATATCCAGAAAATAACTGCACAGTAGTATCCTTCTTATATGCAGTATGTTTCCTAGGAATCCATGGAGATGATCAGAGGGCTACAGCACCTCCGATATGAGGATAGGCTGAGAGAGTTAGGGTTGTTAAAGCCTAGAGGAGAGAAGGCTTTACAGAGATCTTATAGCAGCTTTCCAGTACTTTAAGGGGGATACAGGAAATCTGTGTAGAGGCTTTTTATCATTGAGTACAGTGATGGGATGAGGGGTAATGGTTTTAAGCTGAAATAGGAGAGATTTACATTACATATTAGAAAGAAATTTTTTTACTGTGAAGGTGGTGAGACACTGACACAGGTTGCCCAGAGAAGTTACAGAATCACAGAATGCCAGGTTGGAAGGAATCTCAGGGATCATCTGGTCCAACCTGCTATGTAATATATATTGTTTAAATAAGACGGCCCAGAGACTTGTCAAGCTGAGCCTTAAAAGTGTCCAGTACAGAGGACTCCAACACTTCACTGAGGAGATTATTCCAATGCTTAATTGTTCTCATGGTGAAAAATTTAATTCTGGAATCCAATCAGAATCTCCCCTGGAGCAACTTATACCCATCAACCCTTGTCTTTTCCATGCGACTCTTGTATAAAGGGAGTCTCTATCCTCTTGGTAGACACTCTTTATGTACTGGTACATGGTAATAAGTTCTCCCCTAAGTCTTCTCTTTCCAACACTGAACAAACACAGTTCTCTCAGCCTTACTTTGAATGGCAGGCTTCCCAGTCCTCTGATCATCTTAGTGGCCCTTCTCTGGACCCTCTCCAGCCTGTCTGCATCTTTTTTGTGTAGTGGGGATCAAAACTAGATGCAGTACTCTAGGTGCAGCCTGATAACACTGAGTAGAGTGGGATAATGACACTTTTATCTTGGCTGGTGATGCCGTTCTTGATGCACCCCACCATCCTGTTTGCCTTCTTTGCTGCTGCAGAACACTGTTCACTCATGTTAAGTCTGTTGTCCACCACAAAGCCTGCATCCCTCTCCATAGAGCTACTCTCCAGCAAGGCAGAACCCAGTCTGAGCTGTATACCACAGTTACATATTCTCAGGTGCCAGACCTTACACTTATCTTCACAGAATCACAGAATCACAGTACAACCACGTTGGAAGGGACCCTCGGATCTTCTAGTCCAACCATTCCTATCAAACACTAAACCAAGTCCCTCAAGACCTCATCCACCCGTGCCTTAAACACCTCCAGGGAAGGGGAATCAACCACCTCCCTGGGCAGCCTATTCCAATGCCCAATGACCTTTTCTGTGAAAAACCTCCTCCTAATCTCCAGCCTAAATCTACCCTGGCAGAGCTTGAGGCCATTCCTTCTTATCCTGTCCCCTGTCACTTGGGAGAAGAGGCCAGCTCCCTCCTCTCTACAACCTCCTTTCAGGTACTTGTAGAGAGTAACGAGGTCTCCTCTCAACCTCCTCTTCTTAGCCCACTCTTCCAGGCTGTCCAGATTTTCCTTGAGGCTATCTCTTCCCTCTGCAGTGTCAACTTCCCAACTCAACCTGGTGTCATCTGCAAACTTCACCAGGGAAGTTGTGGAAGGCTCATTCTTAGAGGTGTTTAAGGCCAGTCTGGATGGGACTTTAAGTAACCCAGTCTAGTGGAAAGTGTATTTCCCATGGCCAGGAGTTGGAACTGGATGATCTCTAAGGTCCCTTTCAACCCAAACAATTCTAGGACTCTATGAGTATTTTCTTAAGTAATAAATGTCAGTTCTGTACAGAAGCAATGTCCTTTACTCTACACAGCACACATGAAACACTGACAAGATTATTGTGCACTGAGAAGTGTCATGACAGAGAGCAGGAAAAATGGATAGGTCTGTCAATACTGTGACCACTACCAGGAATAAAACGCTTCAAAAGCTTCTGAGAAAATTTTAGTTCCTGCACTGCGAATATGAATGGAAGATTTTAAATGCAATTCCCAGTCACACATGGAAAACAAATGTTACTCTAAGATCACTGAGTGGATAGAGTGATACCACAAACAGCTGAGCTGTAACCCATGCATCTCATACTCATTTTTCTTTGGCACAATAACACATTAATTTGCCAAAGACAATCTGAGCTGGAATCATATAACATTCATATGTAGTTATTAAACAATGACTACTATCTCACACATCCACTGCATACCGAAGTTATTGTACATAAAAAAATTTTAAACATTGCAGCTAATTAATTTACGTAAAAAAATGAACATGATTAGACAGACAGCCAGTCAGGCCTAAAACCCAGTTAATATCAATGCTGTTTTACCACTAACAATGAAAACATGTTGCCAAAATCTCTGTAATCTTGGATTTATTTAGAGAGATGAGGTCAGAACTGCAGCTTGGGGAAGTTTAAGTGGAAAGGTTCATCACATCTGTAGCCTATAACTGAACAGACAGTTCAGTGCAGTTTGTTAGCTGAAGAAATGTCAAAGGATTTTCAAGCACTAAATAAATACAAGAGAAATAGTTTTGCAGTAGGTTTAAACCATCCACAAAATCTTCAGAAGTGTGGCACAAATAAGCTGTATGATCAATATAAATGAGTTTTAACAGAAGAAATGTTATTAACCTAAATAGTACACTGATATAAATATGTTTCATTCTTAGAAAGTACTACTAGGTATCTTCACAGTTAGAAGAAACTGCTTTATAAAATTAGCTTTCTAAAAGACCCTGTGAACTATCACACATGATTTATCACAATTAGGTTAAAATTAATAGCACTGCATAGATGTAAATGGACATAATCTTCCATTTTGAACCTATAGAAAACAAAGTATCAACGAAAATGGAAGACACATAGTTTGTAGATATATAAATTGAATTTAGCATCTTTGATATATAAGATAAATGGAAACACATAGCAATCACCATACTGATATTCCAGCTGATACAAAGAACATGTTGATAGTCTAAGTTAAATTAGTTTAACTAGATGCATATCAGTTAGACAATGTGATAGAAAAGGTAGTGTTTATATAAAATCTAACTCTACCATAACAGCTTTTACAAGTTTTTAGCTTTAAACACCATAAACATTACTATGCTTTTAGTTTTGTATTCAAATACGTAAGGAAATAAAAATCATAAATGGGTTCAACATTTCTAAGTACATCCCCATAATGGAGGTGACGTGACTGTGTATTATTTATTCTGGCTTGCTTTCTTTATTAGCTGCCAAAGTTCCTTCTAACATTAAATTAAATTATTTTATTAAACAACTTGCATGCTGATATTATTGAGAATGTTATTGTATCCTGTGATTTAAAATCCAAGATCATGACCAAATACTCTTTTTATTCTTGGCTGATTGTTCTTTTCTATCGCCAAGCTAGAGAGCAAGTTGTTCTCACCCTTATTTATACAGTCACTTTCTAAACCAAAAGCAAACACACTGAAGTTTTTATGGGCTGCATCAATATGCATCATATGTTATCTGATTGAACAATAAATGCATTATTGTCTCAAAACATCAAAATACATTTTTTATTTGGAAAATACAATTTTTCTTTTCCTGTTATGACGTGTTCACCTGTAGGTCTGCAGATATTGTCAGGAAGGACTAAGATGCTTTTCTGCATCTAAAGGGACTCTGTTTCAGCAGCAGACCCACATACATACTATTTATGCTAAAACTTAAACACCACATTAATATCTTGCATCGCGCTTTTTTATTTGTCCGTGAGCCTCTTGTTGGAGGTCAATACCTAGCGATATACTCGAATGGTCAATACTGGGCCCAATCCTGTTTAACATCTTCATTAAGGCTCTGGGTGATGGAGTAGTGTAAACTCACCAGTTTGCTGATGACATAAACTTGGAGAAGTGGCCAATATGCCAAAAGGTCACACTGTCATCCAAAGGGAACGTGACAGGCTGTAGAAAAGGGCTTGAAGGAACCACATGGAGTTCAACAAGTGGAAACACAAAATCATGCCCCTTGGAAGGAGCAGACACAGGTACCATTACATGCTGGGGGCTGCCCAGACGGAGAGTAAGCTTGGCATAAAAGGACCTGGGAGTCCAGATTGAACATAAGCCAGCAATGTGCCCTTGCCAGAAAGCAGGTGGATGGTATCCTGGGCTACATTAGGAGAAGAGTTCCAGGAGGTCAACAGACGTGACCTTTTTCCCTCTACTCAGTACTAGTGAGGCCACACCTGGAGTATTGTGTTCAGTTCTGGGCTCTCCAGTACAAGAGAGACATGGATATTGCGGAGAGAGCCCAGGAAATGGTAAAAAAAGAGGATTAAGGAACTGGAGCATATTTTCTATAAGGAAAGGGTGAGAGTACAGCAACTGTTCACCTGAAGAAGGTTCTGGGGGCTGTTACCAAGGTATAGAAATACCTGAAGGATGAGTGCAAAGAAGATGGAGCTGTGGAGGCTGTGGAAGGACGTTGAGCTGCTGGAGCGTGTCCAGAGAAGGGCAACAAAGCTGGTGAAGGGTGTGGAGCACAAACCTTATGAGCAGTGGCTGACGGAAGTGAAGCTGTTTAGCCTGCCCGAGGGGGAATTGGACTGCTAAGGTAGAAGGAACAACACAATAACTTGGACACTGCTCAGTGTCTAGACTGAGCTGTCTACCACAGGCAACTTCATTTGAGTTGCTCCTATTATTTAATTTATGTACCTGAGTAGAACAATCATATTCTGGGATAAAACTTTTATCCTAGATATTTCTCATTTCTAAAGTAAACTTCCTCCTACCTTGCTCTTTTTTTTTAAATAAAGAAAACTGAAATAAAATATTTAAAATTATTATCTTGCTTACATCGCTCCATAATGAACTGTTCTGAGTTAGTAGCATCTACATTTGGCTAACTTGAGCACATATTGCCAGATAAATAAATAAATTTACACAATGGAAAATCTACATCAGAAAGCCACACAATATTAAAAACTATTCAATAATAAGCATTGCTTTATTACATGATACACATTCACATATCCTAAACAACAAGAACTTTTTTTCCAAATTAAATACTTCCTTAATTTAAACAGACACCTTCTAGCAGAATGTAAATAATTATTCTCATTAGCAGCCTTAACAGAATATGAAAGAATGGCTTTACTTGAAAGCTCATAAATTGAATCTAAGATGGAGAACGACAGAGACTTTTCAGAACTGAAATAAGGTAAAATATGATAAAACGTAATGTCTTTGCTATAGAAGCAAATATTCATTTTATTATAAACTTCTGAAAATATAATACACATTTAAGACTGAAAGACAAAGCATATGCAGAATTTCACATAAGACAGCTGGATTATTTACATACTGAAAACTCTCATAGCCATAATCATTTGCGGAACTGAATTACTACATCATGTGCTGAAATATAAATATCTGATTTGAGACACAACACATAAAATGTGCAGTTCTAAGTCTGAAAAAGAAACTAGCTGAAAGGAACACATTTAATAAAATCCCACATCGCTTTTCCCAAAGCAATTTTTATATAAGGAAAACATTGTTTGTAACGTAACTATTTGCACAACTGCACAACAACACATAAGTGGCAACAGCTTAAATTATAGTTTGGTAATTGTCTGATAGCAAATACACAAAAAGAACCTTCTTATTTTTTTCCATAACTTGACACTGAAGAGATTTTTTTTCTTATTAATATACATTTTCAAAGAGCTTGGCTCTTAAGATTCGCATTACCAATAACATGTCAGAGTGAAAACATATAAAAGATGCCAGTGCTTGTAGAAAAACATTTCTCTATCAGTTATACAACCTTCCATGCAACAATGCATATGATAAATATGCTCCAGAAAAATGAATGCATAGTCTGAACAGAGTTCACTCAATCTAGACAGGCACAAGAGAAATCTTGAGTCAAGTAGAGGCTTTGAGACTCAAATGAGTGTCGCACTCAGAAGAAATACATGTAAAGCCTTTGTAAGAGAAAAGAAGTAACTGCAAATTTTGTTTCACTTCTGGTAATCAACACAGTTAAGAACTGAAGAAAGAACCACTATCTGTGTTAAGTGTAGCATGCATGGATTACCAAGCTGCGATATATATTGGCTAGGCTGCAATACACTTCATAGCCAATGAGTGGCTAAAAAGCTGTTAGAAACAATAAGGGATATTCCATTAAAAAAGATATTTCACTAAAGGAAATATTTTTGTCCTTAAGAGAAACTTTTATCTTGAATCATATTCTGTTTTGTGTTTCTACCAAAATGAACAGGATTGAAAAAGATATCAGTTAGAACTCATTTTCATCATGGAGATTAAGTTCAATTAAAAGAAACAAGCAGAAATACCAAGAGTATTCTACCAAGATTTAAAAGGATTTTCTGTTCCAACCTATATAAACTATCTAAAGGCTATAGTTCCTTTAGCTAGAAAAGGACAGATCAGGTAGGAAAATCACTGATAGTGCTTTCTTTTACCACTATCACTTAATCACATCAGTAATACATTCAATTAATTTGCCTGCACCTTGAAGTACAATGCTGTCCCACAAGCTGTCTGTATTCACTTCATATAACCTACTGAAAACAAATTTTGAATATCAGGTTTTCTGGCTTTGTGTATTTATTCTGGAATCATGGGAATTTGCTATAGCCATATTGTTTTTAAAGGTATTTGGGGGGTTCAGAATGCTTTTTCAAGTACAGAAATGTGTAGGCATTTTTCAGTACACACTAACCCCTCAAACACTTCCATCCCATGACAATTATAGTTGTATCCATCACAGTCTTCTCTAACCAGAAATCTGTTTAATTTGGACATGTAGATTATTTCCTTGACTTCAAAACTCAATCTAATTTAAATCTCTAAAGAATTTTTACAGAGATCACAAAATTATTTGAATAAAGGAATCTATATGACTTGTTAGAAAGAAAACATTAAGTGTATTATTACTCATTAATGGGGTCTGGTTTCATATTAGAAAAACAAAAGCAAGGCTTTTAATTTGACATTCTCTTGTAAGTAACCTTTTGAAATTTCAGTTCTAAAAAGATCTGAAACATTTATTCCATGTTAGGTCAAGACCACAGTAGGCTGCTTTAAGGCACAGTGTCAATTTTCTATCACTAACTCAACATCAGGATACTGTGGTACCACTGCCTTTTTTAGGAAACAGTAATTTACAAAACAAATGGTTTCCAGCTGGCCCTGGGGACAGATCTTGTCCCAGCACTAAATACAAACCAACATACTTTTTTTTTTTTTGCACATGAGAACAGAAAGCTGCAAGAAATGATAGTATATTAATAATGGTATGTAATAAGCACCATGTGATTTTTACATGATCCACCACCAAATATTGTCTACAGTGCCAGAGACAATAAAATCTCCTTATTGTAAGTTCCAGAACTTCAAGAAGTCCAGATACACTTCATTTTCCACAGTCTGTGAACACTCAGAGCAAAGACAGATTTGGTCTGGAGGACCCAGTAACAATCTCCAGTGAAAGGAGGTGGCATCTACATAGTGGATCTACCAAAAAGAGAGAAGGGTGGAAGGAAGCACAGAAGGAAGCAAGCAAGTGAGCCTGCTCTGCCTCCCTGCAGCAAGTCGATAGGCACTCAGCTAGTGGGAAGCTCTGGTTTGTCCCAGCAAACAGAACAGCTCTTTCTACAATTCTTATACTGCATAAAACAGTGACTGCTCAAGAAAAAGGAACCAGGTGACAGCCTCACAGATTTGCACTTCTCTCTGGATAAAGGGAGGTGTGTCTTTCTTAAATACAGAATGGAAGTATTTCAGTAGGCTTCCTGCTTTTCTGTAATAATTATTGTTCCCTCTGCACTTTACACATAAGCAAAGCCATTAATTGCTGGCTTGCCCCAAAGGTCCACAGCTCTGACTTCTAGCCCATATAGTAATAACTAGCATGACTTACCCCACATACACAAAACTACTCGCAAAAATACTTTAAGCACAGCTGGCTTAGGCTGTTCCCTCTCGCCTGCCCTGAAGGAGACTCTCCAGAAGGCATTCCCAGCCCTGGATGCTTCCCATCTCCCTGCACTGCTGTTGCCGTCTTTTTGCCTGTCCTAGTCATTAACCCTCCCTACCCCAACATAACCAAAGAGAATCAGCTCCCATTCTCTATTTTGGATCTAGGTGATAAACTCCTACCTGAGATCATTTTATGTTTTCAAATCCTTTAGTGAACTGGAGCATAGGTTCCTCATAGAAATAATATTATGTTACACATTGAAAGATTTTTTTTCCCTGTGCTGTAAAGAGGGGGAAAACAACAGAACTCAACTGCAAGAAAACATGACTGAAAACAAATCACATTTTCAAATTATTTACACATACTAATGCGGATAGAAAACTGCATTTGTTTCAGTTCAATGAGCAGGTATATATTCATATAGGAATACATGAAAAGGTGTACAAAAACTGGTTTGTTTGTACATCTTGTCTTTAGGAATACAAAGTCATATGATATTTATACTGCTTAAGGTGCAGGACTTCTACGTTTATTTATCTTTACCTCTGTGCTCAGTCATAAGAGAAGAACAGAAACAGTCATATTCATAAACTGGCATACTGCTAGTTAGAGATATGTTTAGTTAACCAGCAGATTTGAAAATACTCAGAAAAGGTTATTGTTATTATTGTTTCCTGAAAATCCAACAGGTATCGGTCACTCACTCACAAAAAAAAAAAAGAAATCAACATTGCGGTTACTAGTATTCTCTAACGAATTGACCTTACCCTATTGCTGTTTTTCATTTTATTACCTTGTGAGTTTTTGACTGGAATGATAGAGTTAGTCTTTATTTCATTTATGACATATAGTTTCCTTAGCTCTAGCTTTTGGCTTTATATTTTTGATACGCAAAACCTATTTAAATACAGATAAACAGAAATAATTCCTCTTCCTATAATGACATATATGTATATGGATCACAGAAATCTATCTTGAAATTTCCATGGATTATGCAGTTTTCTGATTTCTTATTCTTTAGGAACTTTTATGATCCTAAAACCATTACCATTATGTTATGATCTTCTGATCAAATCAGTTGAATTCTCACTTCCTACTTCATTCTTTTTATAAATGCACATTAAAATATACACTTTGATGGCACCAAAGTCTTAACTGGCAAACTACCTTGCTTTTCAGCTCCAGACCTCAGAGCTAGAACTGCTCTAGAAATGGAAGACATCAGTGTTTTCTGCTAAGACACTGAAGTAGCACTCAACAGTATATTTGATTTATATAGGCAATAAAATTAAGTTTATTTATATACAGAAGAGAAAACTGCAGAATGTATTTTCACAGCTGCTCTGTAGCCTTAATCAAAATGTATGGCTGCATTCCTGACAACAGTTGTGGTTCTTTTTGACATGTTAATATTTGGATTCTGGTTTTCGTGTGCAGTCTTTATGTATCTGAGATCTGATTCTTTGTGACAGCAGCACATTTAACTGTGAACATGATCTGACCTCAAGAAAGGGCAACCTACGAGGATAGCTTAAAATGTCACTATATTTTTTGCTCATGGTTTGGATGTCAAAAAAACAAGGCACATAGCTTAAAATAAAATAAACAAATTTCTCCCAAGCTAAAAAACCCCCTGAAGGCAACTAACAACATTGTTTTAGAACTAAGAGAAAGATTACACTATTTCAGGGGTTTTAATGAAGAAAGGATGCTACTATCAACCTCAGAATTCCTAAAAATTTGAATAATTTTTATTTATAGGTATGACAAGTCGGATAGGTATGGACACATGTAAGCTATGATACCATCTTTGAGATATATAGATATATATAGACACACACACACACACACACACACAAATATATACACACTCTCTTAAATAATACTGTCTTCTGTGTAAAACACTATTGTAGTGTATATATACTACCATACTAGGAAAGAGAACATTAGGAGGTAGCACTGTAGATCAATTTTTTTTCATTCTGCTACTCATACAGTATATTAATCTCTCTGTTCTAATGGTGTTGACACTTGTATGGTTGGAACTTTGGAGTGCACTGCTTTTGAAGAAGTTCATGCTACAGATTCTTCCTGAACTGTATCAATGTCTTAGCTAACAGAGGTATGAGTATCACGACTCCCAAATTCTTTAGGAGAGACACCGCTGCTGCTGGAAGGGGCCCATATCTGAACCATGATTTTTGAAACCGCCATTCTATTAGCAGTAGCTGGATCTGATGATTCCCATCTCTCCCCTTCCCTACAAAGGATCTACTAAGCATCCCACCAAGCTATGGCATTCACTTCCTTGGCAGGACAAATGTTCCCAGAAGTGAGAAAAGCCTTGTTTTTCACAGTGAGATCAGACAGGGCTGCTGGCAGAGTGGCACGTGGGGCTGTCCACGTTCTGCCTACTCTCAGGTGACAGTAATTTTGGTTACCTCACACTTCTGGGGAGGAGATGAGGTAATGAGGCTTCTCCTCGCTCTTCAGGCATCTACACCTCTTGGATTCTGGTAGCAGCAAACCAGAGGATAATTTACCAATTATCATCTTAGCTGGTAATACTGCCCCTAAAAGATCAGCCATGTGATCCAATCCAGCTAGATCACCGGTAACACACAACGCTCACTCCTTTTGCTGTTAAAGATATGGCCAAACATTTATTTGTAGAGTGCAGAGGTAATGATCTGCTTCTCCCAACACTGTAAGTACTAAACAGTAGCAGTAGCAGTTACACTACTTGTAGTAGTGTACAACTATTTAGTAATACATTAAAATGCTTTAATTTGGTGGAGCTGGTTTTCCATAACAGCAGTTAATCTATAATCATCAAGCTTACTATATTTAAAGTATTGTATTGCATACCTGAAAATGTTCATTTGTTTTCAAAGAACTGTGAGCCTCTGCATGTCAGGCTTGCATAACAGCATTTAAATATATTTTATTAAAGATCTGTTGCAGTCTTTTCACTGCCACTAAAAATATACATAATTATAACCAATTTGAGGACCACAAGAACAAGTCAGTCATGTAAATGCTTAAAATGAATATCTATCAAATTACATTTTGATAAAATAGCTATTAAATTCAGCATCTGTAAGAAAATAAATGCCATCTTTTTACAGTAGATATAATTCAGTGCAAGAAGAATTCAAGTTAGCAGGTAAGACATAGCCATGACATACCTCCAATTTATCAGAGCTGTGTCTAAGACATTATTGGCCTACAGTTTAAGCTAACAAAGTACCCAATAATTTCAGAGAGCTTGAAGATATGAGATGCATACAGACCTCAGTTAAATAAAATACAACTAAATTTTAATAATGTTTCAGGTAGCATAGAAGTCAAGCTATAGCTAGATAAATTGTTGGACCAAGCATATTTAATTTATACAGCATAATTTTCTTTTATATAATGTATTTTTTTATCTTTTCCAAAGCAGTTGTATAGACTTACATGTCATTTTTTTCCATGTGAATCTGCACTCACATGCTCCACTTCTCTGTAATAAGTCTTAATGTTTGGACATTATAATGGGCTACTGCTAGGCCCATCTTCTGCTTTGCCTGTATTCTTTTGTTCTTTTTCAGGAGACTATATTTTATCCATCCTCTGAATTATAAAACAGAATGAGTAATTTAATGTGGCTTCCCCCTCAAAGTAAAATCTATAAAACTCTGCAATTCACTGTCAAATACAAAGCAGTCAAGCTCAACAATATAAACTTTTGAATATATCTAATTTTTTTACTTATAATTTAAATAAAGCATATATTGATAGTAATTTTCAGTAGTAAATTATTGACTTGTTTTAATAAAATTTCTACTTGTTCATAATATTCTACAGTACTGAACAATAAAAACTTGGTTACTTCCTCCATCTTATAGACTTGTGGCTGTTAGGTATATTTTAATGCACAGATCTGTATTTATGGGAGGACATCTGAACTTTTATAGAAAATAACTTAAAACTACTAGATGCACGCATTTACTGAAGTGCTATTTGCATTTTTTTGGCAATATAAATAAAAAATAATATAATAGAATAAAGCTTCACTTTATATCTTAATAAATTTGACCTTTGGTTAAAATCCCATTTCTCTTCTAAGCTAAGTAATGAGAAATAATTAGATTCAGAACAAAAAATGTGCTTCAAGTGAATCATACTGCCTCTCCATATCTGATGTGCTGGAAAGACTACTGAATAAATTAAACTTTACATGACTACTCTCAATTGCTAAAATAACTCTCATTTCAAATGAAAAACTAATTTCATTTTGTACAGTTGGGAGCAACTATAAATGGAACATCCTACTGTTCCAGCCCAACTTCTCTGACAATTAAACAAAACTGTTAGCTCAGACAATTTTCAAATTCTGCTCTAAAGGAAAAAGTAGTAATCTTCCATGTCCCTGGTGATACAAAAAAGGGGGGGGGGGGGAAGTTCCTCTTGCAGCAAGGAAGGCTCTGCTATTATGAAAGTATTGATAGTAGAAAGGATTATGAAGTATCAGAATAAATTGCCTGCAGAGACTGTCGTGTCTCCAACACCTGTTAATTTTAAGATGACTAAAACCAGCCTAGACAAATATTCACCAAGGCTAACCACAATATAATTTGAAAATCTTCACCTCCCTACCCGTACTGTGACGCTTAGTGTTTCTAACAGAGCTGTACCTCCTATATAATTAGCATTGTATGGTTTAAAAAAATAGCCCAAACTTATCTATCCTAAATGGAGGATAATAAAAATTTTATACATATACTTACAGCAAAGAAATTAGTGGACCTGTTTATTGTGTTTACCATACTTTCAAACATAACTATGCCATACCTTCATTTTTAAAAGGAAAATCTGGTTTACATAATGTATGCTACCTAATCTCAAGCAAAAGGAAAACTGAGGAAAGAGCAGAAGTGAATGCAGATCTTTCTCTTTCATACCCAAAGGCAAATTATCCTTTTATTCATGGGTATACTAGCATATTCCTGGCAAACAGAGCCGATTAAAGCACAGAAACATCAAAGGACTTTCTTTAGGTCTGGAACAGGCAAAAAATTCAGAACTGTCTAGTTTTAACATAGAATAACATTGCTGAAGAAAAATGAAGCCAAATCTAAGTTTCTAATCTCCCTTCATGTTGTTCTACTAAAATAAAAAATGTTTTCCTCCCCCAAAGGAACTACATAAAAATTGCTTTGGTTAAAGACTCTTCCTAAGGTGTGCATGTAAAATGCCCCCACTTACTCCAAATACAGCTTCATTAACAACTAAAAATAACTCTACTCGGTTTAGACACCAGGAATATTTATATTACTAACCAACACACTAATTTCAACCCTGGCATCTATTCAAACTTCTTAGCCTAAATGACATTTGCAAGGTGTATCTTGATGATTTACCATATTAAGAAAACACTATACATTCATCACTTATTATTTTAATCAATGAGTAATAATAGCATTTTAAATAATATACAGGCAGATAAACAGCTTTCATCACAAATTTTCCTATGGACAGATGTCTCGACGCCAATCCCAGTGTTGGTCGGCTACTCCCTCTGCTGGATTAAGCCAGTATGGGTCTGCCATGCGAATGCCATTTCTTATTATTTCAAGTTTTGTTTACTGTTTACCTTTTGTTTGTTTGTTTCCTTTTTCAAAAAACCACAAACCACTTTTTTCCTTTAGATGTTCTGAAAGGTCTCCAGCAAAGGAAATTCAGGTTATTCAACCATATACCAGAGTGCACAGCCTCTGCTTAACACTTCATAATTCTTTTATTAAACTTAAATAAGGAAGGAACTGTAACACTTAATCTTATGATCCTCATTCAGGTTCTCTTAAGTGATGCTTGGGATATGTGTAAACCAAAAACAATTAAGCCGAATCTAAACAAGCCTGGCTACTTCTGTTTGACATCCACAAGAACCTCAACAATTTGAAAGTGTCTATCTACTATTTTTCTCAACCTATAAACTATTTTTTTTTCATAACACTAAACAACTAGAAGTATATTTATGTGTCAAATGAATCACATATGAACACATATGAATCACATATATGATATGTGATATAAGTCACATATCACAACCCTCAGCTAAACAACAACCAAGCAAATATTAAAAAAATAAATCAACAAAACTGCTACAGTGCTACAAAGTTATCAGGCTAGAATTAAATATTTACATCAGGTTTTTATATTAATTGCGTCTATTCATGAATCTGAAAAAGCTCATCTGTCATTTAAAAGTTCACAAAGGAAAAGTCTAAAAATCATTCAGCATTTCAGCATTCAGTTTAAAGCTCAGTAACAGAAGAATCATTTCTAGCTCCTTTCCCAGATACATTTAGTAACCGTTAAAAAGAAACTCATACATATATATATCATATACATACATTCCTATTCCTTATTCATGTGTGAAAGAGAGCTATTGGGAATCAGTATATTCATCATTGGAATAAAGAAAAATACTTGATACTGATATACAAAGTTTTAAAATCTCATGAGCTATAACATTTTTTCATCATTGAAATTACCTAAGTACAAAGAGTGGTAGTTTTGTTGATGTTAAAAGACATTTTCTAAGCAGTAGTTTCCATTTATTCTCAGCACTAAATAGACAGTATGACTGGGTGGCATGGACAATGACTCTCAGCTGTGCCTTAGAAAACATTCCCCGAGATGATGAAATATCCATGTCTTGCCTGTAAAGTTTTCCAAAATAAAACATTCAGAGATCTAAGCTCTATTTCTCAAAATTCAGGTAATCTAAACACAACACATCCATTTTTACCAAAAATTCTTAACAGTGGTGTAATTTCATCATTTTCTCTCACTCCTAGTGAGAGAAGCTTTAAACTTCATGATTGTCCCAAATCTCATAGGCTATCCAGAATCAGCCTTTCTCTGCTCATAAATACTGATCTTACTGTGGCTTTGTGCATTTCATGCCCATTTGTGTTTCTCATCACAGCCTCACAGAATGATCAGGGTTGCAAGAGACCTCTGGAGATCATCCAGTCCAGCCCTCCTGCTAAAGCAGGTTCACCTACGTCAGGTTGCACAGGATCACATCCAGGCAGGGTTTGAATATCTCCAGAGAAGGAGACTCCACAAACTCCTTGGGCAGCCTGTTCCAGTTCTCCATCACCCTCACAGTAAAGAAATTTTTTCCTCACATTTAGGTGGCATTTCCTGTGTTCCAGTTTGTGCCTGTTGCTTCTTGTCCTGTCACAGAGCACCACTGAAGTGTCTGGCCCCATCCTCCTGACACTCACTGTTTAGATATTTATTAGCATTGATAAGATCCTTTCTTAGATTTCTCTTCTCCAGGCTAAACAGACCAAGCTCTCTCAGCCTCTCCTCATAAAACAGATGCTGCAGTTCCCTGGTCATCTTTGTGCCCCTCCGCTGGACTCTCTGGTACTTCCTTGTCTGTCTTGAACTGGTGAACCCAGAACTAGACACAGTACACCAGATGCAACTTCACTAGGGATAACCTCCCTCACCTGCTGGCCACACTCTTCCTAAGGTACCCCAGGACACCGTTGGCCTTCTTGGCCATGAGGGCACATTGCTGGCTCAGGGTTACCTTGTTGTCCACCAGGACTCCCAGGTTCTTCTCCACAGGGCTGCTTTCTAGCCAGTCTACCCTTAACCTGTAGTGATGCATGGGGTTATACCTTCCGAGATGAAGAACACTACACTTGCCTTTGTTGAATATTAGGTTCCTCTCTGCCCAGCTTTCCAGCTTGTCCAGGTCTTGCAGAATGGTAACACGACCTTCTGGTGTATCAGCCACTTGTCCCAGTTTTGGATCATCAGTAAATGTATTGAGGAGACACTGTTTCCTTATCCAAGTCACTGATGAATATGTTAAACAAGACATTATGACTTGCTACGTCCACATGGACGTGGCAGCACCACTGCCCCTCCTTTCTTACCTGTCCCTTCTGAACAGCCTGTAGCAATCGACAGCCACACGTGAGTCATGGGATTTGTCACACTAAGTTTCAGTAACGGCAATGAGGTCACAGCTTTCTAGCAGTACAGTGGTTTCCATCTCCTCCTGTTTGTTGCCCACGCTGCCTGTATTGGTGTAAAGGCACTTCTGCTGGGCTGTCAGACCTGTAACCTTCTCAGAGGAACATCACCCCTTAATTCCTTTCAGGTGTTTCACTGGTATTGCCCTGCTGGCAATATTTGAGCTACTATTTGAGCCCATAGTTCACCTCTGTATGACTTCATGTGTGCTGGGCCAGCACAGAGCAGCAGGCTGAAGGTCCTCACTAGCACCCCATCCCTCTAACCTTCATGTGTCACCTCACAGCTTCTCATAGGCAAGCCTGACATCATCGTCCCTCTCCATCAAGTCTAGACTAGAAAGCCTGGCTTCCCTCAAAGGCTTCTCTCTCCCAGTCATAACCCTATTCCTCACCCTACCATTTATCTTCATGACAAAACTCATTTGGATCATACAGTAGAAAAATCTTAAACAAGCTCTGCATTCATATTTAATTTTAATATTGTAAGAATATAGCTTCTAATAACAGTGAAAGTCAAAATATGCATAGTGTTTGCAGGATCACAGTTTGACTTTTTATGGGTACTGTATGAAAAATTAAATTTGGATGAGAACAAAAAGAGAAATCAGACAGCAATGAAAGACTCAGACACAGCAGGGAGTCCCAAATTATTTGGACATGACTATTTGGACTCCAACTGCATTTGGACCATGTCCAGACCACAACCTGATGATAAAAAGACTTCAGCAAATGGCCATTTTAGAACTCTGTATACTTAACTTTGGGAATGCATGTATAAATGTTCATAGGTCTCAGCTTAGCTTTAATGCTCCTTAATACAGGGACCGGTATCATCTCCTTTGTCTTCACACTAAGCATATTGTAACTTCATAAAGAAGTTAAAATATAATAAAATGAGATGAGAAATATGAACAGATATTAGAAAGCACCAACCTCTCAGAAACAAGAAAAAATCCTAAGACCTTCTGTAAGGCTGATTTTTATCTGGTTCTTCCTTTTAAGAAACTCATTTTAATCTTAACCTCAATTCTTTCTTTTTTAGCTCATTAACTTAATGCCACTGTTGCTATAAAGATATTTATAACTTTTGCTTGGAAATGTAAATATGAGCTATTTTTGAATTGCTGAATCAAGAAATACACCTCATGCAGACATATCTCATCTTTGTTTTTCTGTGCTTAAAAGACTAAACAATGATCAAGAGACAGGCTCTCAGGAGAGGTACTCAGTCTGTGTGGCAGTTCTGCCCTATAATTATCCTAATTGGCCTGAGATTTCTTTATTAATGTTTCCATGGAAATTCTGGCTGCAATAGCTGCTTGCAAATGGGGTCTCTCTTAGAAGTATCAAGATGTCTCTTAAACTTGTATTTGTGCATTGTGCCTTTTTTTGGTTTTAAGGAAACTGAAATCCAGCTGCCACAGATTGTGAAACAGGCAGAGGTGTCAGAGATAAAAAGGTAGGAAACTAAAAAAAGCACAGGGAAACAGGTAAGAATCCTAAAGGAAAACTTACCAATTCTGTTTCCACCTCAATCCTTGTTACAAAGCTTTATTCTTTTAACATTTCAGGGAAGATTATCTACTCCTGGGCCAATAAATATCTAATGCACCAGTATCTGAAGGACAGCCTGTGGCATCCTTACCTCTGCCAGGTCATTACAACCTACAGCTTGTACTCACAGAGATCAAAAAGGAAGGAAGCATCCATCTGAAAACCAGAGGTACCTCTGTAATTAAAACTAACAAACTTAAGCCAAACTAGGGAAGGTGCCAGCACAGTTCACTGTGTTTGCCTTTAGTTTAGTCATCGTTTGAGTTTAAATACAGATTAAGGAGCAGAAGTAACAGGAGTACTGTCTTCAGTTCTAGAGTCCTCAGCACAGGAAGGACCTGGATCTGTTAGAGTGAGTCCAGAGGCCATGGAGATGATCAGAGAGCTGGAACACCTCCCATTTGAAGAAAGGCTGAGTTTGGCTTGTTTGGCTTAGAGAAGGCTCCAGGGAGACTTTAGCGCAAGCCTTCCAGTACTTAAAGGGGGTCTACAGGAAAGATGAAGAGGATGTTTTTATCAGGGAGTGCAGTGACAGAACAAGTGGTAACAGCTATAAGCTGAAAGAGGAGAAAATTAGATTACAAAGGAATTCTTTCCTATGAGGGTAGTGAGGCACTGGAATAGGTTGCTCAGAGAAGTCATGGCTGCCCCATCCCTGGAGGCATTTGGCACCAGGTTGAATGAAACTTTGAGCAACCTGATCCAGTGGAAAATGTCCTTGCCTATGGCAGGGTCATTGAAACTCAATGATATTTAAAGATCTCTTCCAGCCTAAAACATACTATGATTCTATGATTACCTTGTTCCATCTTGCTTCTGCTGTTAAACTTTCCATGAATTGTTCAAAGCAAGCTGTAAACAAAAAGAGGCCCTTCGCCACTCCTCATAAGGCCTGTTCTCCAGCCCCTTCACCATCTTCGTTGATCTTCTCTGGACTCACTCCAAAGCCTCAACATCCTTCTTGTGGTAAAGGGCCCAGAAAAGAACACAGGATTCAAGGAGCGGTCTCACCAGTGCTGAGTACAGAGGGAGAATAACCTCCCTGGACCTGCTGGTCACACCATTTCTGATACAAGCCAGGAGGCCATTGGCCTTCTTGGCCACCTGGGCACACTGCTGGCTCACGTTCAGTCGCTGTCAACCAACACTCCCAAGTCCTTCTCCTCCAGGCAGCTTTCTAGACAAACTTCTCCTAGTTTGTAGCTGCACAGGGTTGTTGTGCCCCAAGTGCAGGACCCAGCATTTGGCCTTGCTAAACCTCATCACATTGGACTCAGCCCAGTGGTCCAGCCTGTTCAGATCCCTTTGCAGAGCCTCCCTACCCTCCAGCAGATCGACACTTCCACCCAGCTTAGTGTCATTTGCAAACTTCCTAAGGGAGCACTCAATGCCTTCATCCAGGTTATTGATGAAGACATTGAACAGGGCTGGACCCAGCACTGAGCCCTGGGGAACCCCACTTGTCACTGGCCTCCAGCTGGATTTAACACAATTTCCCACCACTCTCTGGGCCCTCCAGACAACCAGTTTTCCACCCAGGAGAGTGTGCGCCTGTCCAGGCCAGAGGCTGACAGTTTCCGTAGCAGGTTGCTGTGAGAAACTGTGTCAAAGGCTTTGCTTAAGTCCAAGAAGACACAGCCTTTCCCCTCATCCAGCAGGCATAGCGTAGGCCTCATCCTTCGGGCACCCCTGGTAGCCTCCCTCGACGCCGCTGGGAGGAGCCGCGACATTCCCCGGGGGGCAGAGCTCCAGGCCGGGAGGTGGAGCCGGATGTGGGGGTGTTTTCCGCGGGCGGGTGGACGCGGGATCGGGTGGATGTGGGGCTGAGCTGATGTGGGGCTGGCGTGGGGCGGCGCTGATGGCGGCGGCGGCGGCGGCGGCGGCGGCGCTCGGGGCGGGCGCCTGGTACGGCCTGGGGCGGCGGGCAGGTGAGGGGCAGCGCGGGGGGAGGCTCCAGGGTGTGTTTTAGTTATTGTAAAGCCTCGTTTATTTTTGTTAAAGCCCCCCCCCCCCCCCTAAGGAACGTGTCCATTCGGTATTTACTTAATAGGGTGGTTTGCTGTTCCCTTATTGCAGTGATTTATGCTCCTCTGTAATTTAAAGCCTTAAAAAGTGTTTACACGGAGTTGCAGAATGACCTGAATTGGAGTGAACCCACAAGGATCATAGAATGGCTTGAGTTGGAAGGGACCTTAAAGCCCATCCAGCTCCGACCCCACTGGCCATGGGCAGGGACATCCCACCAGCCCAAGCTGCCCAAGGCTTCATCCAGCCTGGCCCTGAACACCTCCAGGGATGAGGCAGCCACAGCTTCCCTGGGCAACCTGTGCCAGTGCTTTGCCACTGTCATTGATTCCAACTCCTGCATAGGACAACCCCAAAATTTACACCATGTGTCTGAGAGCATTGTCCAAATGCTTCTTGAATACTGTCAGGCTTGGTGCCAGGACTGCTTCCCTGGGGAACCTGTTCCAGTGTTCCACCACCCTCTGACTGAAGAACCTTTTCATAAAAACCAACCTAAACCTCCCCTGGGACATCTTCCTGTCATTTCTTTGTGTGTTATCATTGGTTACCAGAGAGAAGAGATCAGTTCTTCCTCCTTCCCTTGTGAGGAAGCAGTAAACTGCCTCAAGTCTCCAGGCTGAACAGACCAAGTAACTTCAGCAATTTCCCCTCCAGATCCTTCACCACCTCTTTAGATGAAGCACCAAAGCTGGTGAAGGGTCTGAAGCACAAGTTATGTGAGGACCAGCTGAGGGCACTGGAGTTGTTTAGCCTGGAGAAGAGCAGGCTGAGGCCTTATTGCTCTCTACAACTACATGAAAGAAGGTTGTAGTGAGGTGGACATTCTCTTTGCTCAAACTGCAAGTGGTAGGACAAGAGGAAATAGCCTCAAGTTGCGCTAAAGGAGGTTTAGATTGGATATTAGGCAAAATTTATTTACAGAAAGAGTGGTCAAGCATTGGAACAGGCTGCCCAGGGATGCTGTGGAGTCACCATCCCTGGAGGTCTTCAAAAAGTATGTAGATGCAGCACTCAGTGACAAGGTTTAATAGGCACAGTAGTGTTGGGGTGATGGTTGGACTTGATGATCTTGAAGTTCTTTTCCAACTTCAATGATAATATGATTCTAAGATAAAAATCAGTTCATTTTTCAAGTTACCTCTTGGATTATCATAATTAACTTTGACCTCTTTCCCCTTCCACCAAAGAATACACTGGTGTTTGCCTGGTGAGATGATGGCAGCAAATATGTAGAATTATAAAGGACTGGGTAGCTCAAAAGTCATTTCAAATCACCTGTGACTAGTGCAGTAGTCATAGATTGGGTCTTCAAACTATTCAAATAGCTAACTAGTTCGGTGTCTAATCTGACCGAAAATGGTCTTTGATGGCATCTGCGTCTCCCTTTTATGAAAACTAGGTACTCCATGACATCATTCTGACTCAGAAAGAGCCTTCCTTGGTAAGACAAGTGATGTTATTCTTAACACTGTGGTGGTTGCTTTGTAAAAGGACCTCAGGGTACAAGCAAAACATCATTATCATATTTTCTGAATTAATAGTCTGAGTCGCCAGTTTTATTTTCTTTTCCTACAGCGCTCAGACAGATTTCCACATTTCATTTCAGGCAACACAAGGAAAAGTTTCCAGGTTTAGTGAATATTCCTAGTAATTTTGAAGAGGAGGTTTGCTGTTGGTTACCCAATCAGTAATGTGCCCCAAGCTTTTATTATGCATTCCTTTTATTTTTACTTTGAAAAGAGGTAGGTAGAGGACTCAAGAAAAAGGACAGAAGTCTTGGTGGAGTAAACCAGTCTTTTTGTCATTATATGGTGTACAATCAAACTTAGAACAACGTAGCCTACAACTGAGTGCTAAACCTCAGCTTTCTAAAAAATGTTAAGTGAACTAGGTGAAATGTCTCAAGCTTAGGGTTCTTTTTATTTTTCAGTACCTACAGACAATAGTCTGCCAGTGTCAAGCCATGCCATGGATGTGGATACTCTACGGAAACTTATTCATTTGCTCCAGGCCACAGATGATCCATTAATTCAAGAGCAGGCTTTAATCACACTCAGCAACAGTGCTGCATTCTCTGTAAATCAAGTAAGTATTGTTCTGCAGAAAAAAACAGTGTTTCAATACCACCCAGTATGGGAGATGTGAGGTGCTGTTTTGCTGAAGAGTGACAGAGGACTGAGAGCTAGGATAGCTTGTGTTCTAAAATCTGGTTTATCTCTATTCTTTAATTTCTGCTAGCCCAAATAATATAATTTTACCAGCTTCACAACACTTAACCTAAGCTTGCTGTTTGTACTTCAAGTCTGTACAGAGTTCTGTATTTTCAGTGCTGAAAATATATCTTCTGTTGCTTACTGTTATGTTAATGAAAGGGTTAAATTGGAGATAGGTTAAATACTTTCAGGATCAGGCCTGAGATAATTCAAACTCATTTTTTTTATCTTTATGAATTTGTGTGCTGTTTACATCTTATCAACTTTCCAGCTATCTGTGCTTTCGTAGAGGTTTATTCTTCAGGGACCCACCCCTCTCTTTTTTTTCCCCTTTTTGTATGGTACTCACAACAGCTGTATATTCTGGCTTCTCAGGAATATTTTCTTAATATAAACCTCTCAGAACAGAACTGAATCCCTTGGCCCACTGGCCCATTTTTCATTTTCATGAAAACAGCACAGGCTTTTTTCAGTGATGGTTAGAGTCTTAAGTGAGAAAGTCTTAAAAAAATAAATCAAGTGTAATGGAAAAGAAAGATAAAGTTTTAGAACTTGTACTCATAGTAATACAAAGAAAACCGCATCTTGGAAGTCTGTTCTGTTCAGTCAGAACTTTTAGGTGCTCTGACATGGCTCAGCTGTTCTAAAAACTCATTACCTTTGATTCTTTATATTCTAAAATGCTTTAAGCATGCTTTGCGGGACAAATTTTAGAAGTAAAGGTGTGCTACTGACAAGTAATATCCAAAATTCTTGGCCTTAATAGGACTACTCTTAATTTCAATGGAAGCCATTAAACAGAGTAGTCTGTTCTGAAAGTTTTCATTCACACATTTCTGTGCATTAAAATGGAAAATTTCAGGAAAGTCTTCAGCATTTAATTAGTTTTTTTTTTAATAATCTTATTAAATACATTTTATATTTCAGGATATTATCCGAAAATTGGATGGTCTTTCTGTTATTGGAGGGATGCTCTCAGACTGCGTTCCCAAAGTTAAAGAAAAAGCACTAAATGCACTTAATAATTTGAGTATGAATATTAAAAATCAGGAAGAGATACAGGTAAGTTTTTTAAAGGGAAGAATCAAAGTAATTGAGAGATAGGAATTAGTACAGGGCTTTCAGCTAATTTGTTAAATACAACTGGTTTGATGTTAAGCATACGAGGCAGTAGATCTGGATGATCTGTGCATCCCAAGGCCAAAAGTATAATTTGACAGTACATTATATCACTGGCATTTATCTTTTTAAAAGACAGGAAACTAGGCAGCTTGTGTTCAGCTTTCACTAAATGCTGTTAGACGGAGATTGTGCTTCTAAGTCTATACAAAAATTAATGTGAGGGAAGATGGTTTCCAACATGTCTAGAACATCAGCACTGGTTGTGTGGTAGGATGGACTGCAGACCGAACTTACCTTGACTCCTTGGGCAAGGGAGGAGAAAACAGTAATTGATACTTTGAGTTTGTATTAGACCAATTTTTCCAGGTGATACTTTCATCTTGAAAGAATACTATGTAAATAATGATAAGAAGTCCTTCTGTTAAATGTAGGAGATGGTATGGGTATGAATCATAGAATCACCAGGTTGGAAAAGACCCACTGGATCATCGAGTCCAACCATTCCCACCAATCTCTAAACCATGCCTCTCAGTATCTCGTCCACCCACACCTTAAATACCTCCAGGAAAGGTGAATCAACCACCTCCCTAGGCAGACCATTCTGCTGCCTAACGACCCTTTCAGTGAAGAATATTTTCCTTATGTCGAGCCTGAACCTTCCCTGGCGGAGCTTGAGGCCATTCCCTCTTGTCCTGTCCCCTGTCATCTGGGAGAAGAGGCCAGCTGAAAGAACCAACCATGCACAAAGCATCCACTTTTGATATTATCAGATTAATCAATGAATCAAGAAGTGTGCAAGCAGTGAGCTGGTGGAGATTTGAAGATTTTTACTAGGTTTTTTTTATTAGCTTGACAAAAAGGCAGTTTGTACGTGGTCATTTGCAGCATTTTTAGCACTGAGCAACTTGCTTGCTGACAGCAAATATTTCTGTAACTGTATAGGTAGAAAACAACTCCTTTGATAAAGGTATTTTTTTATCTTAGTTAAGACACCCAAAATCTGTTTTATACTATCACCCATAAGGAAATTTGGTAAATAATAGTTTCTCATGTCAATTGTCATCACTGTTCTGAAGAGTACTGTGCTGAATGGGCTACATGGTTGGAAGAAAGGATGGCATTCCCAGAGTTGTCCTTAGCTTGTTTTCAATGTGTAAGAAGATGTTAGTTGCTGTAGTTGCTTCGAGCGACGAGGCTGGTGAAGGGGCTGGAGAACAGACCCTATGAGGAGCGGCTGAGAGAGCTGGGGTTGTTTAGCCTGGAGAAGAGGAGGCTGAGAGGAGACCTCACTACTCTCTACAAGTTCCTGAAAGGAGGTTGTGGAGAGGAGGGAGCTAGCCTCTTCTCCCAAGTGACAGGGGACAGGACAAGAGGGAATGGCCTCAAGCTCTGCCAGGGGAGATTTAGGCTGGAGATTAGGAGGAGGTTTTTCACACAGAGGGTCATTGGGCATTGGAATAGGCTGCCCAGGGAGGTGGTTGATTCCCCTTCCCTGGAGGTGTTTAAGGGACGGGTGGATGAGGTCTTGAGGGACTTGGTTTAGTGTTAGATAGGAATGGTTGGACTTGATGATCCGATGGGCCCCTTCCAACCTGGTTGTTCTGTGATTCTGTGATTCTCTGAAGTGATTTTTTAAAGCACTCCTTAATGCAATGTGCCACTTCTGAGATGGAGTTGGAGCAGCTTGGGTTTTCAGAGCAATTTATGCTTCGGGAAGGTTAGCAGGCATAATTCTGAAGGTCTGCTTCTATCATGCCAATAGAATGTTTGAATATATTCAAAACAAAACAAAAAAAGTATTTGTTTCCAAGAACCTTTATCAGGTTATGTGTTCAGCCAGCAGTGTTCAAGAGGTATTTACGCTACTGTGGCTAGGCCACTGAGAATATTTGTGAATAGAAAATCTCCCTGTATCCCAAACCATCTTCTCTTTATCTCCTTTCTTTTTTCACCAGGTGTACATGACGCAAGTTTGTAGGAATGTTGAGTCAGCTCCACTGAACTCTGATCTGCAGCTAGCTGGACTCAGGTTGCTGACAAATATGTCTGTTATCAGTGACTACCACCACAAGATGGTCAACTCAATTCCCTGCTTTCTACATTTGCTTTCAGAAGGAACTGAAAGGACTCAGGTACTGGTTAGTGTATTGCTACTAACCATTTGTGAAGCTGCTTTACTTGCCTCCTTTTTACTGTTATAAAACGTTTTAGACTGTGCTTGGTAGCTCGAATATTAATGAATGATAGCAGATAGTACATAAAATCCATAAAATATGGATCTATATTACTTTCTTAATGTAAATTCAGAAAGAGACAAGGAAGGGTATCTTGATAGTAGAACCACTGGGCTGAAACTCTTCCAAACCAGTGCTGTGTACACTCCTGCTGGCCTTTGCTATAGCAACTCCAGAATTCTTTTCTGCTTGCTAAACATTGCTGCCGCATCACAGAGCAAGGAGGATGTGAAAGGCTTCACCGGTGCATGAATCTCTTCAGCGAAACATGCCAAGCAATGACACGGCTTTCCATTTCCTTATGTTTATTACATCTCCTCTACTGTAATGACAGCATTAGGAAATTATGCTTATTTGTGAATTATTTTAATATTGAAAGAAGAGAAAAGCTTCCACTAGGGACCAAATGCAGTGTTTATAAGATGTCACAGTACCATCAATATTAGTGTCTTCAGTTACTCTATCAGATCAAAACTAGCTTTCCAAAACACAAATCTCCACTAAACTTAGCAGACTTGTTTTACTTAAGTACAACAAATAGCATTAGGTCTTTTCCTAGTGTTTAGTTAGATTAATGTCACAGGGTCCAGGGAAGTACAAAGGTGTACTTGTATATGTTCTAATCACATTTTAAATACAGGACTTAACCATCCTCTGTATATTTTTTAAATATCCCATATTTTGCCTGCTGCAAGTTGTAAATAGATCTTGCCTTATTGTGATGTTTACGGCAAGCTGAATTTGCCTCTGAAATATCTGTACTTAGTAGAGAGGTGCTAGTGACTCCACAAGCTGTTTTTTTTTCTACACCAAAGACTGAAGCACACAACTCAAGATGTTAGTTAACCCATTGTACCTTTTCCTCTCCAAGTCAACACTGACATGAGTGATGCCCTTTACAACTGTGCTTACTGCTTTTGGAGCTTGGCAATGAACTTTGATGTTCTTCATTTCAGCTTCAAGTTTTGAAAGTACTTGTGAACTTATCTGCAAATCCAGCTATGACAAGACATCTTCTCAGAGCTCAAGTAAGACTCTTGCTATTTCATTGTATTTTTAGCATTTGTATGTGTGTAGATATGTGCCAGCATTAGAAAATTTTTAACATAGTAGAAGCATGTATGCAACTCGAGAGTTAAACTTGAGGAAGTACTTGGTTCACTAAAATTAGTAGCTAGATGCATACATTCTCTCACAGGCCAGCTTTATTCCAGAGTGTAGTGTAATACAGACACCAGAATTGCAGAAGGAGAGTCACAGGGCCTGTGTCCTGGAAGACACCTGGTCATACTTCCAGCGTAGCATTCCAAATAATCAGTGACATGCGGAAACCTGTTCTCACCTTCCCTTTCCACTGAAGGGGTGGTACCATGAACCTTTGGATGCCTATACAATGCACCCTGGCAAGTATCAAAAGAAACCCAAAAGCCAAACTTCATTTCCAGATGTGCAGCCAGTATTTAAATTGAAGACCAGGTACAAACATCAAGTACAACCTTCTCAGCAGCTGTTTCTGTAGCTAACGTACTGTACCTAACATGACCAAATTCCACTGAAATCCCCCTGCCTCTTTACTCAAGTGCAGCTATGAAACTGTGTCTCTGAGTCCTGCAACCTGAACCTTCCCTGTGTGTTTCCTTTCATCTTCACGGAGAACTTTATCTGACACCAGCTACTGCTGGCCTTGGCATACAGGTTTATGTCAGTTATATCTTTTCCTCGTACCAAAACAGAGTTAGGGACTGAAATGGTGCTGCATCCTCCTCCCCAGAGTAAATGCCTTAAAACATAGACTGGTTTTTATATTTGAGCTCTCGGCTGTGAGCAAAGCAAGTCTAGATAATACCAGCTTTTCATTACTAAAACAACATTAGGGCAGCTAAATCTTCAATTCTTTGTTAAAAGAGTAGCCTTTTCCTGTTTATCAGATGTGCTAACAAAAACATTCAGATCACTGCAGAGCACAAAAGCAACATCATGGAGAGAGAAAGGAGACCCTCTCTTCCCAATGGGAATTTTCCAGACAGTCACATTTTGAAGACTGAAAGTACAAAGCATTTATTAGTAGTGTGTGATGCACAAGCCAGTCTTCTAAAGTGGAAATGTTTGTGCTGTGCAAGTGTCTGGCATGCTTTCACAGTGTATGGAGTTCTGGTATTTCATAGGGTTTCTGGGTTAGATGGCTTAGGTGCAGATTTTTTCCCCAATTTTTTTAAGTTGGGAGATTTAGTTACATGTATTTTGTGCAGGTGATTAAGTATGGATTATTTCTTGAATATCCTAGGTGTCATCATTGCTGTTACTTTTTGGCAGCCATATAAACAGAGATATTCTGCTTAGAGCCCTGGCATTAGTAGGAAACTTGAAAAAGAACATGAACAATGAAGACGGCATCATGATTCAAGACCAATACAGTGAAGATTCGATTTTCTTTACACTCTGCAGGGACTCTACCAAATTTGCTCAGAAACTGGCATCTTTATTGCATCACCCTGATATAGAAGTGAAAGAGCAAGTTGTGAGAATATTAACACAATAGTGATTTTCTATCAGAAACAAACTGACTTGATGAAAATACCTAATCTTAAGAATGGTAAGCTGAAAAAAACCCTCAACAAGCAGAAAAACCACAACGGAAAAAAATGCTGACTGCTACCATATTACTGGGCACAAATTAGTTACTGTGAAAGAGAATACAATATACCTCACAAAAGATTTTCTTTTTATGAGCAAGGTAGAAGCAATTGGCTTAATTTGCATTGAGAAATAACTGTACAGCTGGTACACAAAGGGGAAAGGAACAGTTTAAAATACCCAAAACTTTAATACATACAGTGGACAGTTTAAATAGATGAGTAGAGTCTACTGAATGTTCTTCTAGATGTCAAAGAATTTCTGTCACCTTAAATATTTAAAGTTGATGAATAAATATCTTTATGAAATGGTGCACTGAAGATTAAGGAATTATAGATCATGCATTTACATTTTATTTATCTGCTATCTACTAAATGGGTGACACTAAGTCTTAGAAAATATTAAATAAAACCAATACTGAACTGGCTTCCTACAAAAGTGGCATTTTCAATTAAAGCTGCATATTAAAGTTACCCAGCTCATGTTTCTTCTCCTCACCTGCACAAAATATATTCTAAAGCTACATTCTCTTATGCTTAGTACATCCATTCCATTGAGCCACACTGCAGTGCAGTTAACTACAACCATGCAACGTCTTGCTTTCAAACTCTCTTTAAGGAAATCAGACATATTTTTAAAAATATGTTGAGTCAAATATTATCTGCAAGTGCAATCAACATTCTCATCTTTATAAAAGAGACTACATGAGCAGTATCAGACACACTTTTACAAAAGCTTCTCTTCTGTAGCAGCTCTTGAGCTGCTTTCCTCAGAGAGCTTTAATTCTTTTTCTCTACAACTGGAGTGTGATCAGAATAATTCTTCTGTGGAGTTAGCCTCCGTAAAGTTTTTATCATTAATGCAGCATTAATTCAAAATGAAGTGCAATACATGTAAACATCATTGTAGAAGAACCTGAAGGAAGTTTCATTGATGAACATAAAACACACTAGGAAACACTTATATGCTATAATAAGACTAAGACTTCCTGAACGTTGCATCATCAAGTAAAAAAATGTGTTAGACACAAAGGCTGCAAAACAAGTTTTCCACCTTGTACTGTTTTTAAGACACAGACATTACCTAAACTGTTACCAGAGGCTTCATCTTTCTAAGTTAATACAACCAGCCTGCTCTTAATAACACTCTCGTCTCTTTCTGTAATTCAATAGCAATCTCAGTTATTTTTCAGGAGGCAAATTTGCAAATCGCTAAAACTGCAAGAATGACTGACCTTGAAAAGACTAAGTAACTATGCCCTGATCAATACAGGGGTAAAGCTACATGTATCCAATTTATATACATAGGTAATTGTAACTCCTCAGGAATACAATTAAGGCAGAAATAGAAGTTGGCATGATTCCCAGTCAGAACCCTGGCAACCTGAGTACCCACAGCGATCTTACCTTTCTCCTTCCCACTGCTCCAAAAATACTGCTTATTTTGTAATAAGCAAATTGCGTTACAATCACTTAATGTTTTGCTGCTTTTTGTAGGGGTGTGTATATATATATTATATATATAAAAATATATATATAAAAAAATATATATATAAAAGGCATACTTAGAACAGGCTGGTCTTAAGTTCTTGTGTCAGAAGAAAAAGGTGAGATCTGTAAATTCTTAATGTCTGACCTAGCCTTTATCTTTTTTTGTTAAATACAGAAGCAGAAAAATATTACACCTACCTATGCAGGTATATATATGTTTTGTCAGCAATGGAGTTGTTTAGACGTTCTTCTCCATTTTCTACAACCTAAGTTTTTCAGACATCATCTTTTTGATAATCAAAGGTGATCTCTTTTGCTTTGCTTTGACAGTTGACAGAACCAAGTGACCATTGTCCCATTTTCTAAAAACACATGAAAACTTGTTACAATCTTGTCGATTTTCTGGTCTAGAAAGACCAGTTTTTAAACGCTTTCTTTATAGAACAATGCTGTTAAGTCATTTTGACATCATGAAAGACTCCCCAAAGTGCCTTCACACGTGTCTAGTCTTTTTATCCTGCACCATGTACCCTAGATGGAATCTTATCAGCACCAAGCAAAGCGTGAGTTACCGTTATGCATACAAATGGTGTGAATTAATAGATCCAACAGAAAACATAAGTCATTACTATCTGCTCTTTGCTAATCAGTACTTCTCTCCTATGTGGTTGCTTATGTAGGTAAGCTATATTTTAGTTTCATTCCTTCTTTCCTAAGTACATAATTTTGCAGAACGGTCTATTGATTATTTGAATACACCTAGACCATCCTAGAATTACCTTTTCAAATAAAGAAATTTTGATTTTGTCAAATATGAATCCCACTGAAGGAATATAAGCTACTTTTTCTTACACAGAAGTGTAATCCTCTGTTCCAGAACCTTTCCTCAGTGTGAGCTTGGAGTAACTGATCTTTGCCTCCCTGTGCTGTTCTTTGTTGGTATGAAGATCTGTAAGACTTCTAGGACTTCCCAATATAGTTTTTTTAAAGATAGATGTCAACAGTTGAAAGATTACTTCAGTTTGTTCCTAGAGTGAAATCTCATTAACTGGTTTTAATTAGTTGCCAGAAGCTCATATCTTGAAATTGCAAGGAAATAAATTACTGTTTTTTATTTACCTTCATGGAGTATGAACATAAAATGTAATGCACAGCAAAACAAAAAAAAAAAAATACATGTATCTCACAGACCAAAATTGAATCATAAACAAAAGAATTATTTGCCAACAAGTTATGAAGAAGAATATCAACTCATTTTATTGGCAACAATAAGCTTTAATTCTGTAAATTAGCATGGCAATTTGATACAGATGCATTCAGCCAAGTTTTACAATACCGAACGATGTTGTCATCTCTCATTCAACTTTAAAATTACAGGGAAGCTGTAAGAAGAAAATAGCACAGCCCTTGCTTAAGTTTTTTCACTTAAAGAAAAAAAGAACTTAGTAATAGGCTGAGTTGATGCAAAGATGAGCGCCATTACGGGATTCTTCTATTTCATGTACTGCATTTGACAAGAAAATTATTGTAGACACATTCAGGCCTAACTTAAAAATATCGACAAAACAATGGAATTGTGCAGATACTCTGTCCAGCAGTAAGTTTTACACATTAATTATGCAATATTAAATTATCTCTCTCCTTAAAAGGCACATTTCTTTAGAGCACTGTAAAATTCAGCTTTTGTGGTTCGTCAGTAGATGTAAATGTAAAAGCACTCAATAAAATAACTATTTTACTGTGCTTTAGCAACACAGCTGGAAGGTATTTGTCCACCCGACAAAACATACAGTGAAGCTGGCGATATACAGGGTATAACCTGAAGATTAATGACTGACAAGTGGGAAATTATATTCTTACAATGATGCATTCAGCCATTAATTCTATGACTATGTCATGTGCTGAGGTTATTATTGCTGCTGCAGGTAAGATAAATCACTTTTTTTTTTTAAACACTCTTCATCATTTAGATGCAAGAGTTGAAATTGCAAGTTATTCCCACACGATTCTTCATATACCAACCAGTTTTTAGGTCACCTCTTGACATTTATAAACAATGTAACCAGTAAAAATTTATCATGAAATAGGTATGCAAGTTTTAGTTCTGAAGCTGAGAAACCTGGCAACTAAAAATTCAATTCACTCAAAAAAATCTACTTTGTAAGTACAACAAAATATTTATAAGATTATCTGCTAGTTCAAATCAAACAGGGTATACAAGGAGTTGTTCCTATTTCATTATTCAAACCCATCATTTGTACTCAAGTCCTGTGATTCTCCATGGTTTAAGACAAAGAAGTCATCCTTTTTCAAGCCGTATCTTTCAAGAGCTTCATTCAGTTTAACTGGTGGATCCAAGTAATACTAGAAAAATTAGAAGAATATGAAGGAAAAGATACCACTGCAGTATTTGGAGACAGGGAGGGAGGAGGTACATATCACTGCTCTAAACAAGAAATGGTTTACTTTAGAAACATTCTCTTAAAAGGGGTGGGGGAGATATATTTGTCATATTAAAATGTTTGGTTTCATTTTCAGTTTTTTAACAGTAAGAAAGCCAATTTACAATTGTAGAGTAACTAGCAAAGCACAGCCTGTCACCCAAAAGTCAGTCTTCCATACATGGAACTGGATCTTTGGGCAGCAGGAACAGGGTGATTCCTTCTTGCTGGCACACCGAAAGCAGAGCTAGCGGGACAGCAGGTGCCTCTTGCTCTCCTTGAGCAAAACTTGGTTGTCAGTGGTACAGTTTGACAACCAGCGCCATTCCAGTGAGGTGCCCCCTACCCCTCCCCTCCCGCAACTTCATTATATTTGTTACATTTTAGAAAAGGCATTATTGGGGAGAAATCATGCTTTTTTTTTGGTACTTCTATGCGCACGTGCATTTGTACCACAGGCACCATTTACTGGAAGCATTGTGGATAGAAAGTGTTGTATCCAAGTCAAAGGAAACTTGATGTTATCAGGTGAACAAAGCTGTAGCATCAGGGATGAGTTATACGATGAAGTGGTGCAACTGATAAAAAATGCAAAGTTAAAAACCAGCTACCAGACAAGGCCTGTCAAAGTAGAAGTAGATACCCCACTAGATACCAAGGTATTTTTAGTCACTGTTAAGGTACTTGTGTGGCTTCCTTTTTAGAACTGAGGACTTAGGCAGGGGCTAAAAACATCAAAAAAAACACCCCCGAAACTCAGAATGGCTCAGTTATTAATTTTCTTGCTGGCATTTAACTATGAACCAACTACACTATTCAGTTCAATTATTAGACAGACATGATTAACAAATGCTGCACAGACCTAAAAGTCTGCAATTCTTACAGTCACCAAGTGATGCACTGCTGACTTATACTTTTATTATTACATGTGTCCCCTCCACCTTTCATGCTCCTCAGCTTTCAGATACCACAAATTCTCCATGTTTGTTTCAACAACTCTGTGCTTTCAAATTAATCTTAGCCATGGAAATATTTTATATGGCTGGTTATGGAAAGCATTGTTTTTAGCTGCAGTGTATATAGTGACAACTCTTCACTCATACAAACATACATGTACATATACAGATACACAGGTTAAGCTGCAAGAGCAAAACTTCATTAATGACTGTTTACTCAGGAAATCTGAACTCATATATAACAGTGAAATTTACCTCATTTGCTAAAGCAAAGGTCCCCCAGTGAATTGCTACAGACTTCTTTGCTTGAACATCAATATGGATTCTTACTGCTTCTTCAGGATCCACATGCTGGTATTTCATAAACCACCTACCAAAACAAAAAGTAAAATTTTTTTGCGTTACCTAATTCAGTGTAGGATTTCTTCTTTACTTTCATTGGGTAAGTTGGAAAGAATCTAAATGAAAAAAAATACGCTCACCTAATAAAAAACCAAAATACCGAGCTTGTATGTTTGAACAACACACAGACAACCCAAAATCAACAAGTGGGAATATACCAACGTATCCACAAAACAGCGATTCACATCTTTCACTCCCCTTTTCAAATACTTTTTTTTCTCATCTGTATTTGTAATAGCAATAGGGACACATTACTGGTGCCTTGAGGCATTAAGGCCATAGATTTAAATCCAACCCTGAAAAAGTTCTGTGCTACAAGTGCGCACCAAAAAACATGTGCTTCAGAAGATAGCCTAAGGGAATTTCTTCTAAAGCAGAAGAGAAACTGGCAATTCTTGAAAGAGCAGATTTTTACCACATTAACTGTGATTCCTATCTCCCTTTCCCAGCCTATACATGCTTTGCTTCCAGCATTATGAGAGCATTATCATTTAAAAAGTTTAGATACCCCATTATAACTAGGATACAGATGTCTAAAGACAGATCTTTCACACTTTATAAAGGATTAATCTTCATTTGCAGATAAATTGCAAAACAGTGTAGAGACTTAAGCAAGAGAAAAATGCAGCAAACTGCATACTTCTAACCAGCTTGGATTCAGTGATGGTATTTCAGAAAAAGAGCTACAAAGTAATTCCAGATATTTACTCAACATTTTTCATGGAAGAAAATCGATTCATCCTTGCTTTACTTAAGAATGAAGAGGAAACTCTCCAGGAATACCACACTTACACAGGCAATCATCTAAATATTTCAGCTCCATCTCCTGACTGCCTGGTTCGTTGGGTTTTTTTCTTTCCTATCATTCAGCAATGTCCTTTGGCCTGAGCAATTTCCTTCTTTTGCCTCCATAGTCTATTGAATATTCTTAAAAACGTATACCTGCACTTTTCACTTCTAGGTGTATTTTTTTTTGCATCAGTATATAATTTATGTATTTTGATCCAACTTGGATTTTCATACCTTGGCTCATAAGCTCCAATGGGGATGGCAGCAAGATCAAAAGGTCCAAACCTTTTACCTATCTGTTCAAAAGCAACACAATATCCAGTATCTCCTGCAAAGAAAAACCTATTCCAAGGTCCCAAGACAGACCAGCTGCCCCAAAGAACCTTGTTATCATCTGTTGCAGTCCTTTTGCACCAGTGTTGAGAAGGGGTGAAGACAAAAGTTACAGCATCATGACCAGGGACGCAGTTCTCTTCCCACCAGTCCAGTTCAATCACATTCTCACAACCACATCTCTGCATCCAGTCCAAGAGCCCTAGAGGCACAAACCACCGCAGCTCACTCCCAAAGCGTTCATTTAAACTTGTTACAGTGTTGTAGTCCAAATGATCATAATGGGTATGGCTGATTACAACTGCATCTATTTTAGGAAGCTGCTGTACTGTGCATGGAGGTCCTCGGAAACGCTTGGGACCCATCAGCTGAGTAGGGGAAGCTCGCTGGCTGAAGATGGGGTCAGTAAGGAATATAAGTTCATCCATTTCCACCATAACTGAGGCATGTCCCAACCACGTGACTCGCATTCCCGTTCCTGTCTTTCCAGCAAGCTCTGGCTTTTGAACAAAGTATGGTTTTAACACTGGAAGCTCTTTATCGAGTTCCTAGCGAAAAAAAGAACACAAGATGCATGAGAGGTTTTAGAATATTTGGCTATGGAATAAAAACTGCATACAAGGCACAAATCATTACAGTCAAGACTTCTGTTTTGTTTATATTTTTAAGCAATCAGTGAACTGCAACATAAAACAGATACCTCTCTAATAACCATTTTCTCAGCTACTTTCACCTTAGGTTTCTGTAATGATTTCATTTCTCTGTCAAGACAGAAGAGAGAGCTCGGGAGTATCCCATCAGGTCAAAAGACCTACTAATAAAGACAGTCTGGAAGCATTGCAGTGAAAGTTCTGCAAGATACTAACAGTGTCCTGGGAACAGCTTTGCAATCAATTGGCTTTCCCTACCTGGAAAATACTACATAGTGTGTGTGTGTGTGTGTATATATATATACACACAAACACGCATACCAGGTTACTGTAAGAAATGCTCAAGTTTCGCCTATGCAATTAAATGCTGCATCTCCCGAGTCCCAGCACAAATAAGGCACAAACCCACAGATATTCTCTCTCTCTCCACCCCCTTACATACAGAAGTCACACATGGAGGTTAACCTCACCTGGCTTTGGCTAATGTTAGCTTTTACAATTCTCTCTTCCCATGCTGCCAGTAATTCAATGAACACTCATAAAACACAAATCAAAACTGAGATCTCATTTTAAGACAAACCTTAAGGCACTTAGCTATGATTCTCGTGTTTTATTGAAGCCTTCAAGGTAATTAAATTTTCATTATTACTGAATAAATCACAATTGAGACCTCCCTGTATGTTGTGGATGAAGTCCCAAGAATGACTGAAATCAACCTAAATCCAAACTAAATCCTAAATCCAAAGTTATGGAAATCTTCTTTCACCTCCCCTCTTATTCCAGCACGAATACTTATACAGTCCTCACTCAAGTCTGACAGGTCAGAGAATTTATCCAGCTGAACACTAATCCAGACAAGGAAAATAAGATGGCTTTCAGCTCAGCTTCCAAATTTGGCTTCATATGTAGCCTTAACAGTGCTACTGTGGACACAAAGGAGGCCATGGCTGTACATTCTCTGTTGAAACTCAATATCCAAGCACTGTGCATCCTCTCATTCTTCACTGCAGTTTGGTTAAGATGCTTATGCAGAAGGTTTATTTGTAATAAATAAGAGTTTTTCTATTAAAAATATCTAACCAACCAATCAAAAAGACTCTCGCCAGCTCTGTTGCAGTGGGACTAAGGCTCTCCTTCAAAACAGTTCTGCTCTGAACTCTCGTATCACTAGAGAAAAATTTTCCTGTATTAGGCAGCTTCTACAGACTTCTGACACTCCTCTCTCCCCAGGAATCACTGATGTCCAGCACTTCTGGTTCCCAGTCAAGTTCTCCCTGTCATGGTTGCTACTCTCATTCTCTTGATAGGAGCTTAGCACTATCAGCGAGCTAATGCACAGCTAACCTCCTGCTCCCTTAAAAGCTCAGCTGATGCTGTGACAATTTATGAGTCTAGAATTTCCCTTGCTAAAACAGTCCTGACAGCTTCAACAAAGTTACTTTCTCCACAATATTTTATTGATTTGGAGGGCATATGTTGGGAAAAAAACAAACACTCCCACCCCCACCCCAAACTGTACTGTAAGTAATAAAATATTCATGAAATGGCTTTTTTTCTGAGAGCTAATGGATGAGACATGTCTACTGGAAAAGCTTCATTACTGTCTCCAGGAATGAGAAATAGGTAACCTTCCATAAAGCCGAATATAGGATTAGCTATCACTTAATTCATACAAGAATAAGCAAAGTATAAGATTGAGACAAATTCCTGCTCCTCAAGAAAGAAACCTTTCCTATCTCTATTTAATTCTAAATACATGAGAACAACACTGGCAAGAGAAATTGGAACCATAGAGAGCATTATATTGTGACACTTCAGCTGAAAAAAAGAGTGGAAGATCCTCAAAAACTGACATAATACTCAAAAATATAAATGAGAACAACCCACCAAAATACATGTGGTTGAATCAACAAATCAGATTATATCAAGGAAATTAAACTCAGAGATGGAATTTAATTACTAATTGTCATAATGCAATTTAGGTCAGTAAGTGCATTTTTTATAGAAAAGGTTCTTATTAAATAGAGTTTTTTAAAGATATACTACAAATTATTCTGGGAACTCTAAATGAATCCACTTCATTGTTGCTGGCATTTGACACAAACTTTTTTTTTAATTAGCATCATGCCATATTAACAAGCAATACTAAATGGGTTAAGAACCAGTGAACTGCCAGATGTGAACAATGAGTTCTTAACTGGAACTTAAACGTATTGTACTGGTTTTGTCTAGAAGAGAGTTAATTTTCTTCCTACTAGCGATATGGTGCCATGTTTTGGATTTGTGACTGAAATGGACTGATGTTTTAGCTTAGACAGTGCCTAAACCAGTAGGTTGGGAACCTGAGGATGAGAAACTGGGAGGAGACCAAGCCAGGACAGCTGACCCCAAATGACAAAGGGGTATCCCACACCATATGATGTCATGGTCACCACATAAAGCTGGAGGAAGAAGGAGAAAGAGGGGTACATTTGCAGTTGTGGCATTTTGTCTTCCCAAGTAACTGTTACACGTGATGAAGCCCAGCCATCTCCAAGAAAGTTGAACACCTGCCTGCCAATGGGAAATAGTCGATGAATCCCTTGTTTTGCTTGTTTCTGCGTGTGGCTTTTGTGTTAGCTGTTAAACTGTTTTCATCTCAACTCACAAGTTTTTTCACTTTCACCCTTGTGATTCTCTCCATATCCCACTGCAGGGGAGTGAGCGAGTAGCTATTTGGGGCTTAGCTGCTCATCAGGATAAAGCTACAAAACATTTGCACAACTAAAGGCTTTACGGAGCTGTGTCCAGGACTGACACAATATATTAAGTATTTCAAACAGTTAATTTAAAAGTAGAACTAATCACTATAAAAGGCATTTGTAAAGGACACACAGATAAGAAGCTTGATAGAGTAACACAGCTCGAAGAACTGGCATCCTATTTAAATGAAATTCTGTGAACAAAAGTTAAAATAAACCAAGAGCACAGAGGCAGTGTAATCTGGAAAGCACTGACACTGTACAAGAGCTACAGGTTTGTGATACACAGGCCTAATCAATGATTCCTCAGAGGATGAGGTCAGAAATCAGGCACTTTGTTGTGCTACTGTAGTAAAAACATAAAGGGAAGTAGCTAAAGAAATTACTTCTCAGTGCATGGGGTTTGTGTTTGGGTTTTTTTTAATATTTTACATTAGTATGCTAAAATCCCCACAATCACATTTTAAAGCAGTAAGGGCTCGTTACTCAGCTCACAGGGTTTTAAGCTGAAACACCAGTTCTGTTGGCAGTATGCTTCAATATTAAATTCTTAAAACTCATACAAAAGTATGAAAAAAAGAACAAAACACACAAACTTATGGAACTTTTATCATATACATCTTGTTCTCCAACAGACTAAACAGAAACATATTCATACTACAGGAATTGTACCAGATCTTTGAAATATGGCATTAAAGTCAAATTGGCTACCAATGAGAGCAAAATGTGCCTAATACTTATCACTGGAGTAATAAAAAACCCCTACCCCTACTGTGCCCCTTCCCCCTCTCATGTTCTTCTTTCCTTCCTAATGCAAAACAAGAGGAAACACATGACAGGCTTTGGTAAGACTAGCTAATTAGCTTAGGATTTTTGGTGCTTAGTGCATACTGGAATACCACTGGATTTTACAGAAATGAGAACAAACTAAACCGTTGATCAAACAACTAAAGATACTCCAACGGTACTGGAAAAAAAAGTTATATCCTGCAATGATAATACAAAAAGTCTACATATAGCTTTTACACAGTGAAGTACATATTCTGGATAACATGCTTTTTTTTTTTTTTTCATATGCAAAGCACTTGAAAGAGATAAACTGGACCTGCCCAGCACAGCAGGTTATCACTAGGCACACTCATTGTGGAAATTGAAGTAAGAGTCTGCTCGAAGGATGTGCTATCTAGCAGTGTTAAATAAACTCGGGAGCCCTTAATATGAATTTTAAACAAGCTAAGAAGTGCTTTCACATTGATTTAGGTGTGGAGCAAACATAACTGGAACAACCATTGAAATGGCTGAGGGCTCAGGAAGTGCATTTCATTGATCCCTATCTAGGTTTTTCTATTTCTGCTTTACTCCACTGAGCTCCTGAATAATTGGTGGCACTTACTTTAAGAAAAAAATTATATGCAAAGCAATATTATTAGTCCAAAAAGAATGCCAACTGGGTCAGAGAGACAGCTTTACAACTGGTACAGTGTAGATTTCTTTGTAATCATCCTCTGTTGCAGGGATAATCTGTAAATTAAAGGGAAGTGCTGCAGTTCTCCACTGCCATCAGAGCACTGTATATTCTGCACTCTGTAATACACCTTAGCATTGCCTTTTAGATACGACAGTCACTAGCCAGGTTTCTGACTGGTGCTGGCAAGATAGGAAGCCTACTGTACCCACATGAAATAGGGTAGCAGTCAAAGGCAACTGAAAGGACCAAGACATGAATTTTAGTCAAATGTGGCCAAAGTATCACAGTGCAGCACGCTGCCTAGGAGGCTGAGCACACTGAGGCACCTACTGCAAGGTGCAGGTAACATCTAGAAGCAAAACACCAAATTTGAAACAGTAAATTGTTGGAAGGAATCTAAAGATTGAAATATTCTTTGTGCCTCTTTCTGAAGTATAATTGTTATTATTATGGAACAATGACAGCCAAAATTATTTCTCCCTTAAACATGATTCACGCTATGTATCCTTAAAGAAATCCCCAAGCTTCTGACCATCATGTGTTAATAAGTAACTTGGCTTTCCAGTCCATAAAGCTGATCAAATTCCTTCCTTCACAGGTAATTCACATAAGATAAAAATGAAAAGTGCAAGCTCCTTGCTAAATACCACGAGATTTATGGCTTATGCGTGCTTTATTGGATTCTTAAAAGCATTATTAACATCTATTTGTTAAAAAATGCTTTCTCTGGTTGTGTAGCCTTCAGCACAGCTTTTCTGAAGTGCAATCAGTACATTAGAAAATACACTGAGAATTAATCCTAACTGTCAAGTTTGCAGCTATTTTATGACTTGTAGCCACAAAGATAACCCATGACTTGCCAGTATCTATTACTCTTCAAGGAAAAGAAGCTTCACTTGGAGGTTGCTTCCCCTGCCTCCTTCTCTATATAGAGTATCTGACAGAAGCAACACACCAAGAACAAATAATGGCATTTCCCAGTAAGGTGGCACTGTACCTTTAGTATTTCAGTGCAAATACTCGCTCGAGTTAGTTTTAGCATATGCAATTTTATCTCCTGGTGTACTGAAACAGAAAAACATATATTTGCAAACACTTCCATAAGTAAATGACAGCAACTATTTATTACATTTTTCTGAGAAGGATGTAATGTATGTAGTAAATGGCAGTCTGGGGGAAAAAAAGCCAAAATTTTTGAAATGAGATATGCCACAGCTATTTCATGCAATACAAATAATGTCATAAGGAAACACCTACTAAAAAGGAAAGTGAGTGATTAGTTTATGCCTGAGCTAGGAAGCTGGTTTTGTTGGTTTTGTAAACATAAACCCAGCTGAATAAATCAAAGGATGTGGAACTAAAGAGAAAGAAGGAAAGAAAAATTAAAGAGGCAGAAAGTATTAACCTACCTTTTGAAAAGAATAAAGTGATAATAAAATCAGAAAAACAACACTTCAAGTCTACTAAAGATGCCTAATAAGTATTAGTTAGAAACTGTCCCGATTAGAACAGGGTAAAAAAAATCGAGAATGGAAAACATGCAAGTATTTACCTGCTTTGAGCATGGCACGTTGCTGTTGTTTTTTTCCATGAGGGACCATTTCAAAATATTTGGAAAGGTTGGAGATTTCCATGTTGGCCAAGGGTTGACGAACCTCCCATCTTTGCCTCTCTTTGATTTAGTTACATCCTCTTCTAATCTGTAGTCCAGCCTGAAGCTTTTCCTGGAGGTCCTGGAAGAATCACTGCCTCTGGAACCTCGACCTGAATTCTGACGTTTCCTCACTGCTTCTTTAGGGTACTGGTTACCTGCAGTCAAAGATTGCTCTTCATCCGTTTTCTTATCCATATCTTTTTGAGGAGAACTAAAATACATTTTGAATTAATCAATCTTTTCTTGGACTAACATCGACATCCATAAGACAGCATTCTCACACATTAGAAGCAAGCCTGGCTGTTCTCATTTTATGACCTACTGTATTTTTTACTCAACAAAATATGCTTTTAAAGCAGTTACTGTTACACAAAAGACTTCAAAAACATGCTGTGGCAAGTAGACATGAGCTCTCTTTGTAGTTCAGGCAGAATTTTACTCCCCGGTATGCACTGCTTCAGATACTAAGACCATTATCTACCAACTGCAGAGTGTGGGGGAAGGGTGCCTTAATTTACGTTTTGCAAGAATAGTAAGTTCCCCCTGAAACTTAGGATTGCCTGATGCAATACAATCCTGTAAAGCTGTCCAAGAGACTGCAACTATGCCTACCTTCAGATTTGCCTATATAGTGACTTGGTAGTTAGAATAGCCACAGGATGTACATACATGCAGAGATGCTGGAACACAAAATATAATAGGTCCTATTGCCTATTTTGTCCAAAGTTAGGGAAAAGCTTATTGTAGTAACAGTAAAAGTAACTGTTTCAAATACAATGCTGATACACATTTAACTGAACTGACTAGTGAGAGGCCTGGAACACCTCAAGTAAATCATGTCTGCAATGTCTCCTCTTAATTCCAGTGTGAAATATAAAGAAGCACGAAAATAACTGAGAAAAGCTTTTCTATAAAGTCAACATTCTTTGAAAACAGCAAACTCATTAGTCAGAGTTTCTTATTACAAATCACACTCCAGTATTGCTGAGTTTAGGTACATGGAACCCTATTGATCTCACTATACCCAAGGTGGAAAAAAACCAAACATCCCCATTTTATTATAGAAGTTGCTGAAGTGATTCAAAGTTAAATGCTTCAGTTTCTGTATTTACTTTCAGTGTTTCATTTGGAACTAAACATACTGTTCTAACAGTGTTTTTTTAAAAATAAGTTGCTATTTTAAAGATTGCACAACTTTCTTGTACTTAGAAACTCTACCTGATAAAAATTAGAAGATGATCAGTAATTAATTGACTGCGTGACATACTGCCTGGCTGCAGGAATAACTTTTAATAAGAAATTATGAAGTGCGCCCTGTGGAAAACTCTCCACCACACATTTTAGTCTATCTAAAGTTTCATTAACTCAGATATTCAAGCTTTAGCTGTATGCCTATATGAGAAGCACTAACAGAACCAGTACACTCAAAGAAGATTTTCAGAGAATAGAACTAAAGCCCACAGTTTTCTTAGAAATTTCTTCCTAAATGAGGTATTTTCTAAGTAGCTGGGTATGCTTAACTCACTGTGTGCCTCAAAAGTTCATAATTACAGGGGAAAAATACACTGTCACTGCAATGTTACAGCTTCTTGCACACATAAGAAGCGTTATCAAATTTAACCCAAATGCATTTACTGGTGATGCTTTAACTCTGAATGCCAGGCCTGTCCCTGCTATTTCAGTAGCAAACAGCAAGGGTAGCGTCAGCTGCACAGATAGGTCAATTGTTAAATGCTGTGAATTTTTCTTAACAAAATAAAAATATTTTGCCATATAGAGGGAAAATATTAACACATCAAAATGAACTTCTGATAAAGAAGCATGAACATTCAGAGAACACTGCTGATAGGTTTTTTTTCATAGATAGGACCTTTGGTCATAATCCTGTTTTAATGTAATTGCTTTGCACTCTAGTTTCCCTGTGCTTTTCCTGAAACAACTCCATTTATTTATTTTCTACTTAGCAATAAGATACCGCATCTGCCTCACAATTCTAATTTAACTGTTGATACTCCTGGCCTTTTTTCTCTATTCCACTTAACATTTACTGGAATCAGCCTTCCACGAAACAACCACCGAACTTGCACTGTGCCATTTTAAGCTGACATAAAGGGTAACAGAAAGAATCAGTGTCACAAAAAGGCAAACAGAATAGCCCCAAAATTGTAATGGATATTTTAACTGTTACTTTAACGTAAGCAGGGGGTTGTTTTGGCATTCGTCAAAGAGCATTTTCAATGCCAAGTCAGCTTATTAATTTAGCAAAGCACATAGACGCAGCGTAAAACATCTGCTCTTCTAGAAATCATTGTAAAAACAAATCACAAAACTTTATAAGATAGGTACTTAATACCAGGAAATTCTGTTGTTAACATCCCTGATTTTTAAATATATATAACTATCATAATTATGGCTCCTACAAGACATTTTGTATTAGAGACTGAAGCGCCTAAGGTTTTATTTTCAAGCTGCTGATTATTTATTCATTCACCTCTAAAATACGTGAATTCTACTTTTGCTTAAATTTTCATATAAACCTTTGATCTTATTCTGAAAGTAACAAACCTCTGGGGAAGCAGGGATCATCTATGCTCATTAAACAAAGACAATGCCAAAGCATTTAAGGCACTGCAGGTATCCGTCTGCCAACATATTTTCCACATGATACACATACATTACTTTCATTAGTATTCCATAAGCAACCAAAGGGATAAAAGACCTCAGTGCTCACTGAATACTTTAAACCCTTTTACATGCATAAAAAAGGAACACATTTACAAACAATTAACTGACAAAGTATTCCCGATGAACTGTAGATTCCTTTGAAGTATCAGTCTTGTCAGTTCCTTTCCGTTTCATTTAAACTGGTAAAACATATCTTAGAATATTCATGAAAAAACAGTAAAAGAAACCTAATTTTTCTTGTTAAGTAAAAGGATAAATGATAATTTCTTGAAAGCCAGCAATCATTAGCTTAAAATGTAACTCAACCAGTTAGTAGTCCAAGAAGATTCTTACCCTTTTATAAAACAAGCCTCTACAGACAAAGGGATTTGGCAGGTATATTTTAAATAGTAGAAAATCCGCAATCGGAAATAAGCCAATTGTTAATCCAGCTTTCCTGAATTCTTCCCCAAGAATAGTTTGGCACTTGAGAAATAAATTTAAGCACTGGATTGCCAGACAAATTATGAGTCATAGAGACACCAAAATCAAACTGGAATGGAGTTGTCTTCACTTGGGAAGGACAGCGGGAAAGAGTCATGTCCTTGGTGAATATTTGATATTGTAAGGTTCCACAAGAAATCTGTTTTCCACACTTTTAAACAAAGAGGAAAAGTACTATTCTACTTAAAAGCATTAAACTACTTTCTTCATAAATGGAACCCATCCTTCAGAATGAGGTGACTTACCCACAAACAAGACCAAGGGGATTGCCACCACTGATAAGAGGGGCTCAGGCAAGCCACAACACAACCAGCCTCTCCCTGCTCAGAGATGCTTTACTCCTTCAGGTGAATTCAGAGAAGGAAATGGACCAAGATGCACAAAACGCTAAAGGAGACCATTAGGCATGGCAAACCCACCAGGTCTGAAGTCACTCTAGACAGAAAGAACACCACTATCTGATGAATAGGATGAAGCCTAACATAAATCAAAACACAGAACTCACATAACTGCTTTTCCAGCACCAAATACTAAAGGGGCCCCTGGTAACTCACAAAGCAAGAGAGAAGCTGTAGATTAGGCAAGACGTGGAAAACCCATGCCTCAAGTGCCAGTAAACATGCCTACCTCTGTAAACAAGCCTTGGGACAAGAGGTTTAGGGTCAACTGTTTATTTTAGCATTGCTTATACACTTGAAGACAAATATTTCTAATTTCACTCTTCTGTTTATTTAGGAAAATTATTAAAAGTTTAGTTAAAGATTTTAATACTTTTCATTCCAAAAGAAGGTTGGATACAGGATACAGTAATACTACAAAGAGCACTCTGACATTATTTTTTTTCCTCTTTAAATGGTCTTTTAAACATTGCAGAACTTCAAGCCAAATTATTTTATTTGAAGAATAAATAACATTTACTTAAAATCTACTGTGTGAGTTTTCCACCCAGTCTCCTCTAAGACCCACTACTGCATAACTGGAATGGATGTAGTTCCCCCTACTAAACACACAGACATGCACAGACATGCTACTAACCATAAAGTCTGCCAGGACACATTTATCCTCTTCTAAATAGAAATGTGGTCAATATTTAATAAATGTATAAGCCAGAAACTGTAAGAGTTACTCTGAAGATATGATTTACTGGAACCCAACAACATCCAAAAAACTTCACACTTACTTGCAAACATTCCGCACCTTTCCAAATATCCTTAATTTTCTCCATTTATGAAGCAAGAAGTTTGGTTCCTTTCTAACTGCTGTCTTTCTATAAAGACTGTATCCCAAACTGGCCTGTGCTACACGTCACCTAAAAGGGACAGCTCACAATTCCTTGCACACTTGCACCACTGTAGCTTTACCAAAGCGAGAATCTGAGTTTTCTGCAAGCCACGTGCTGCTACAGAAGTAATTTTTTTGAAAAAAATGCTCCTGCACACTCAGCTATCAAAAGACTGGCAGCTAGGTTTTGGCTGCGCTTTTATTTTTCCTTTAGGTCTGAAATTGTCTGCTATAATTAATGAACAGTTTGAGACTGGAAAATTTTGAATGCATTTAAAATTTTATTGTGCAGTAATTCAGGCTACTCATCATACTACTGTGAACTTATCAAAGTAAGAACTTGAGCTCTCTGCAAACCTTATAAAGCTACGCAACCCAATTTTCTTTCACTATACATATATTTTTATGACTGCAACAGCAGTTGCAACAGCAATTGTTCCTTGCTTTTGGCATTAGGATTCCACACAAGGAAGATCTATCAAGCTTGCAACTACCTGATCTATAAATACTTCTGTTATTTGAGATTTGCCATTAAAAGCTGCAAGCAAGAACAAGCAGTGTAGAAATTTTCATTCAAATTATTTGATTTTAACAGACAGCCTGGGATCCTGTGCGATGCCCCATGTCCATATTTTCCAAGCATCCACAAAGCAAAAAATCCATGCCAGTACAGCCTTCTTCCTTTCTTGGATGCACTCACTTCATAGCACAGCTATAGGTTGCCAGCCCAATTCTCTGTTCTCCATAAATGCATAAGTATCTTGACTCTACATTGATCTTGTGTGCTGTTCAAGAATGATGCACAACTGAGTTGAAAACAGAAACAGACATAGCTCTCTTCATATACAATCTCAGAGAATTAGCATGAACTCTGTGCCATTCTTATCTAGTTTTCAGGATCAACATTAAAACAAAGTTTTATTTAGACATAACAGAGAGAAAAGAATCAGTTAGAAATAAAACAAATGTGAAGCATCTACCCACAATCGTCTGTTGTTAGGTGTATTCTTACAACAGCTGTATTGCTTCCACAGCCATCACCATGTCTGCCCTCTGTGTGCCAAAACAAACATTTGCATCCACATGGCGAATTAGTTTAGGAAACTGATCTAGCTGATAGCCACTTCTTACCTTCCCACCCCATACAGAAGCACTTGCATCTCACCTGCACCACTGTGCAACCATTCAAGTGTTTATACCAACAAACTGGCTGGGACAGGGAAGGGCAAGAACAGGAATGGGCAAGAGCAGGAATATACTGCTGTAAACAGTATCTCTACTTTCCTAGCACTCATTAGGGGGACTAAACCAACAGAAAGTTACTCATAGCTATAAGGAGTTCCTATCAGCTATATCCTGGTATGCCTCTGGATACCAAATGTAAATAGGCTTTAGAGACAGGTTCATGAGTAGTACCTGCAGCCAGCTCTTCCTCAGTGTGGGCTTAGATTTGTTCAGCTATAGGCATGGTATCGGCTGCATAAAGATGCCTCTTTTCTGGAAGCTGGACAATACACAACTATTTTCCCTTTGTTTCCAGGTGCCCCAGCTGATTGTCCCTGTCTAATATGAGCACTTTGCAGTCCCCAACCACATTATTTAACTGTACTTAATATTACAGATGTTTTCTGTGACATGCACATCCTGTTTAGGTTATGATCCCTGACATGACAGTAGTTGTCCATAGGGGCCAAGCGTATTACAGAGATGACAGACCCAGTAGCCAATTTCTTTATCCCTACAGACCTATTAAAATAAGTTATTGCCCTCCCTACTCTCATTTTTTACTGCAGTCTTGAATCAAAGTATCCAGAACTTGGCATGTGTCCATAGCTTTTAAAAGAGCAGCCTAGACTATTGTTATGATTACACACAAAAGCAGCGCAATCCTGTGCTGTTGCTGAAGCAGTCACCAAAGGAAAGCAGGAGTCAGTTTTCTCTGCACCAGAATGGAAACTGCTTTACTTCGCTCTTTCTAAACAACCAGTTTCATATGACTACTTAATGTATAGGGAAGAATGCTGGAAACACAGGAGCTGGAAAGTTCTCCTACCTGCTCTGCAAGACTCAGGCTGACAACACACAATGCAAGGGTTGTGCATTACAGCTGCATTGTGGTACACAAGACAATAACTATATCATGAATCAAATGCAGACAATTTTTAAAATCAACAGAAAAGTAAGAGAAAATTGCACATGCAGACAACTGAGCAGACAAACCATGGACTCCCAGCATCAATAAGCTCTCCGGACAGCCCTTCACACCTGTACAGAATTTCAATAAACTTTTTCCAAAAGAGAAAACATGAAACAGCTACATGACCTGGACCCCAACTTTAGTGTTCTGAAATCAGCTCCACTCTTATAAGTATTTATGTAAATGAGTGGTTCATAATTTTCAGTTCATCTATCAATGTGACTCCAGTTAACAAGAGATGTCAACCTTTGCAGGATGGGGCTCACTGTTAGCAAAAACAATCACACTTCTCAGGTTAGCATTTACAAACACACCTTAGCCGCGTCCATGGGTCAGCAGCCTATGCATCTTCGGTTTAGTATTTTATTATGTAGTGCTGAAGCTGTCAGCACAGGTTTTTCTTAACTAAAATGAAGTTTAAAATATTACAACCTCACACTCCAGCCTGAGGGTAAATGTTTCCTGTTTAACTTCTTATGTCAATTAGATAGGAGTAAAAGTAAATACTACTACATATAACGAAACTAGGCTTCCGCTTGAACACAGGATGGTAGAAACCTGATTTCCTTGGTAACACCTGGCCACACAGGCAAGGTAAGAACTATTTTCATAAATCTGGACAGAACTCATGTTAAAACCTTGGTCCATAGGATCCACATGTCAAAGCAGGATCTGAAGCAGTTCATTTATGGTCAACTCTGGCACATTTATGTCTGCAGCTGCGCAATTGCTATCTGCACCTCATTTACTAAGCCTTTTAATTTTCCTTTTCTCTTCGTGTCAGAAAGGAGCAAAGTCCTATGCAAACTTTCTCTAGACTCATACTGAGAACAATCCTTTAGAACCCTATGCAACCTCAGCTGTCCAGGAAGTGCAGCAACGCCCAAGCTCTATACTAGTTTTTATTTTTAAGTAAATATACAGTCATACAATTTTGTTTATATATGTATTTAAATGCCTGTCTATTCTTTCTCTTCAGTTCAAAGTCCAAGCACATGACCCAATGTTGTATCTCTGCAATATAAAAATATTTCCCTAAATTATTTCTAAACCTAACTTATATTTCAACATAAACTCAACTTTTTCTTGCCCCAATAACAGTCTTTCTCTCCTTCTGCCTGCATATGTATGTAAACAAACCCCACAGATCTATGGATTTTATAGAACTATTTGTACTACTGACCTCAAAATTACTAAAACCCCAACAAATAATCCCTCAATCAGTTAAAATAAGGAAAATACAAGTTTTTTTCATTGTTGAAAACCACATTTTTACGGAATCAAATGGTTGAAAGACAATCTTTCACTTGAGTAAAGCCAGCAGGCTAGCCACCTTTCTAAATATAAGTTTTGAATCTCCAAAACTCCATAACCAGGAAGCCGGAAAGCATATATGATACGGAACCCCTATGGCTCTTTAATTGCAACACAACCACTAGAAGCAATTACAAGTGGTAGAACACCAGACACAGCAAACTATAAACACCCAAGGAAATTGGAAATGTCACAACACACTAATTTTTCATTACAATCCTTTTTCCTATATTTAACCAGCCTTCTACTCTATTTCTGCAACTCTAGATTATGGTATCTCTTCACATACTCTAAATGAAAAGCATAGTGCTTTTGTTGTTATTTTTTTTTTAATTATCAAAGAGTCAATGCACATTTCCAACACAAATGTCATCCATATAGTAATTTTTGAGGCACCATTCTAAATATGTAGGTGTTTTAAAGAGACACAGTGATTCATTTAAACACACCTAAACAGACATGCATAAACAACTTGTTATTGCCACAATCTCATTACCAGGAACAGCTGAACCTTGCTGAAACTCTCTCTTAAAAACCAGTTGACAGCATGGAAGATTTCCACATAAAAAAATGAAATTATTTCCAAATATTATAAGCAATAAAAACTGAAATCTCTTCATAAGCCTTAGTCTGCAAACAGTAGCACTACCAGCTCCAACCACAGTAACAGGTCTTACACAAGACATATCTCTTGATATATATCTTAACATACATTCCTTATCACTTGTCTTCACTCACATGACAACTTCTCAGACCTTGTTTTTCACAGTAGGGACACAACAGCAGCACTGTCACTTAGTAATGCCCAATTCTCTTTGCTGAACAGCTTTGTAAGGTTTGTCTGCTTGGGTGCAGTTGTATGCTATGCAAACCCAAACCATCCGCCCTTTACCCAGCTGCAAAGGACTAACATACTACAGATAAACAGTAAATAACATGTAACTTCTTTCCTAGATTTCCTAAGATTAATCAAAGCAAGCACAACATCTGGTGTGCAGAAAAATCCCTTTCTACTCAAAGCTGCATTTAGACATAAGATGACCAAATGATTTACCGTGGTCCTGGCTCCAAATGTATTAGAAGCAGGATTCCTGTGATAGTGCTACCCAGTACACTGCAAGCTATGTACTTAAGAGTAATTAAAAAACATTAAAGTGAGATCAGGTAGGGATTTACAGATGTGACCAAAGGAAAAATAATTTCACAGCAGGTGTTACATACACAGGCACTAATTAAAACAGCAACATTAGCATTTTTCTCATTGCAACAGACAAAACAACTGCCTTCCTATTTGCAGAAAAGAATTTAAAATCTATTTCCAAATGGAGAATTAGACATTTTGTTTCCATCTTGAGCTTTTAAGGGCTAAGAAAATAGCAGATTTCTGCTGAGATAATTCCTCAAATCTACTTAGTTAATGCAAGTGAAGAAAATAATAACATTAGATTGCTTCTTTTTTTTTAAAGGCTGCAGATCTTTCTTGATTTGGGCCAGGCTGAAACCAACTGAACTCTTATTTATATTGGGACAGTTTCACAGCAACCCCTTTCTCCTCTCCTGAACGCATCCTCTCCATCACAGCAAGTGAATCAGACTGGGCTTGCCAATTTCCAGGTCTTCAAAATTCCTATTATTATTTTATATAGTATTTCAATTTCAGATAATTTCAGGCATTTCTAAACCAAATACTTCTTGCATGAGTAAGATAAAAATGTTATTTCTTTTTGTTTTCCTGAAAGCCTTACCTAGAATATTAATCAGGCTTTCTACTTTATTAACTGATCCAGTAGCTACTATGAATTCAAGAAAAAGTCTTTTGCCAGGAAATAGAAGCGATTTTCCTGGCACTGCCTTTCATTTTCGTATCACTTCAGTCGGTGCGGTTTGCAAAATGAAGAAGAAATAGGCCAGTACCAACAATATCTTCCTTTAAAACTTAAAACGTGGTTCTTACTCACCCTTCAGCAAACAGAAGAGTAAGAAATCACGATCATCGTTAGGAAGGAAAGGATTTCTGCAAAAGTTTAATACAAACCCAAGTGCACAGCGTCCGGGACAACCAGCAAATACTTTCCCTAAATCCTCGCTACGGATAATTGCCGATCATTGAGATGATTTGCCCGAACTAATTACATTAAATGACTTGATTAATACCTTCCCCTGCGCACCCCGGTCGCTGGCGAGGAGCCTCTGGTCCGGGGGCAGCATCCAGGGAGCCTCAGGACCAGGGCTCGCGGCTCCTTCCCCCTGCGCTGCCACCGCGCGTTTAACCGCCGATCGACGCGAAACGAAAGGCTCCCTGCCGGGAGGGAGGGACGGAGGGGAGGCAGGACTTCTGCCTCCGGGATTTGTGTCTCTCAGCCGCGTGACGGGATCTCCCCCATCGCCACCGCCTCGGCCCCCGACACCGCTGCCTGAGGGGCGGCGCGGGCAGCGCCAGCCTCCCCCGGGGCCAGGGCGGCGCGGGAGGGAGACTCGGGGCTGGAGCGGGCGGTCCCGCACCGCCTCGCATCGCACCGCACAGGGCTGCAAGGCCCCGCTCCCAGCTCCCCGCACTCCCCCCGCAGGAGCCTCTCCCCCGGCCGCCCCGCGTCCCCCCCCCCAGCCCCGCGCAGCCCCGCGGCGGGCAAGATGGCGGCGGGGCCTCCCGGCCGCGTCCCGCGCCTGCCGAGCCCCGAGGGGAAAAGTTTCCTGCGCTGAATTTTCTCAGGGACGCGGGGGACCCGCCGCCCGCCCAGAGCAGCTCCCGGGTCGCACTGCCATCATCAGCTCACCGCTGTATCCGTGCACCCCCCAAATCATCCCGAGCGCAACCTATTGGAGACATTGCTGGGGAAAACAGACCTCTGAACCCTCTCGGCATCCTCTCCAGGCACCTTAGGTGCTCCTTCTGCACACGGACACAGCCTGGACCATCCCCAGACAGCGTATTTCCACCGTGAAGTCTGAAAGAGTGTATTCTTCCATATTTTCATACCATGCCTCTTCTTCCCACACCCTTGCACCTTGCCCCTCTCCCGACACTCTGCAGCGCTGCCAGGGCCGGCGCCCTCTCCTTTGGTGGCTGACTGTGCCAAACAAGGAAGCAGGGTGCTCTGTGATATGTCTGGTCTAAATCTGAGCCTCTCCACTTTATACCCTTTGCCCCCCAAGCCTATCACTACAAACCTTTGTAAACAGTCCCTCCCCAGCTTTCTTGCAGGCCCCTTCAGGTACTGGAAGGTTGCTATAAGGTGTTCTCAGAGCCTTCTCTTCTCCAGGATGAACAACCTCAACACTTTCAGCTTATTCTTGTATGGAAGGGGCTCCAGCCCTCAGATCATCTTTGTAGCCCTCTTCAAGACCCCTTCCAACAGCTCCATGTCCTTCTTATGTTGAGGATTCCAGAACTGGACACAATACTCCGGATGAGGTCTCACAAGAAAGGAATAGAGGGACAGAGTTAGCTCCCTCAATCTGCTGGCCACACTTCTTTTCATGCAGCCCAGGATACAATTTGCCTTCTGGGCTGCAAACACACATTGCCAGCTCATGTCAAGCTTCTCAACCAGCACTCCCAAGTTATTCTCCACAGGGCTGCTCTTATTTTTCCTCCTATCCAGTCAAAATCTACCCTCTTCTAGACCTCTGAAGACCTCTTCCCAGGCTGAACAACCCTAAGTCTCTCAGTCTGTCTTTGTAGGTGAGGTTCTCCAGCCTTCTGACCATTTTCGCAGCCCTCCTCTGGACTTGCTCCAACAGCTCCATGTCTTTCTTCTGTGCCCATGGCCATTTTACCCTGTCCTAGAAGTTAAAACTCATGCCTAGGTTTCTATGACCTGGGATACCACCACCTCCTCACACCCTATTCCTGCCCATGAGTGGTTCATGTTGAACTCCAGACAATGGGCTGGAAAGTGAGGGATTTTGAGGCACCCAATCCAGATAAGTAAGATTAGCACAGACAGATCTGTGCAACTGTGATATGATAAAAACCATATATAGCAGTTATATGAGATCTAGACTCTCTAGAGCTCTGATTACACATATGTGTACATTCTATCTCAGAAATTAATGTCCATTATTGAAGAAATCTTACCCATGCTCAGAGATCAGATTCTCAAGGTAGGTCTTGGGAAGCTGGAAACATGAGCCTTACTCTTCTTATCACTACTCTATCATTCTTTTAGTCTCCATAAGGTAGGGGAAGGATAATAATACTGAGTTATCTTCCTCTGTACAAGGTCATGCCTATGGCCAGGCGGATTTGCTGACATTTGCCAGTGGAAAATCCTAATTTATTTCTTACTTCTGGCTCTTCTCACCTGATATTTCCTTATCATTTAATCTCCTCTCACTGTGCCTAGTGCTAAGCTGGCCTTGTAGTAGCAATAACTTTTACTCATACATTATTAAACACAAATCTGTATTGACTGAAGTTATTTCTACTGTTACTTTATGGTATGTAAAACCTACTAAATGAGTTAGATGATAAAGCTCCTCTCCATAGCTCTGCTCAGTGCCCATTAACAGTTAGCAGTAATTAGAGCCTATATATAGAAATTTGTGCAAGCTACTAGATAAAAGCCTCCAGAGGCTGTTGGTAACTTACTGCTAACAGTAGAGGATTTGGGGTGCTTATCCCAAACTTCAGCTCAGTATCTCCTTGTGGGCAGACCTGCTGCAAAAACTGCAGTTCAGGAGACTCTGCTTTAATAAATGCATTTTGTCTGTACTCAGAATACAGATGTCAACATTCGGAGGCTGTAAGTAAAGACAACTGGTGTCTGTGCAGCACACAGTTTTTAATTTGAAAGGGAAACATCTCTTTTCTGGTATAACAACTGAGGAAGACTTAAATGGTTGTTCAAGTAATTACTGATACTGCTAGAAGTCTGTGTTAGTACCTGTTACCTACTCTGCCAAGCCAGTGTGCACAACATGAGAGAATTCAACTTCAGAAGTGCTCTTCAAGAGAACTAAATTAGTTTCCTGTTTTGGTTTGGCTCCCATGAGCCAATTAAGATCTCAGTGTAGTCCTGCTGCTTTGGTAGGCTTTGATCTCTCAGTGTCATATGCACATAAACACATTTAAACAGGGGAAAAGTCCCAATGGAACATCTATGCTCAAATAGTTGGGCAAACCCAGAATAGAGATCTTCCTGACTCTTAATACACCCCAAATGAGATGATATGCTGAGAGGGCTGACATTAGGATCCTGAAGGAGTTGGAGGCCATAAGTTACTAACAGATGGGAAGGTTCCAGCCACCTGTGCATGAAGTTAGAGTTTTTTGCTTGGCACCTAGTCCTAAGAAAGGGAGCTTTAATAATTTTCTTCTGTGGTATGCATTTATATCTTTTTTACTACTTAGACAGGCCCTACATATTGTCCATTATATATGGAAATGGAAATATTTAGGAATGTCTTTGTGCTACAGAGAGGCGCAGATACTGAGGAATAGCAAAGTGGGGTTATTTTGGGGTCAGTGCATTTTATTTTCTCACAGTGAAGTTTAACAGCTGAAGCAGAATCCTTTTTCATTGAAGAAGTTTTTGGGGTATACCATTTCATTAACCACTTGGAAGAAGTTTCTTAACATACCTTAATCTGCTTAATGCAACAACCTGTATCTTAATTAGAATCACAGTTAGTATTTCATGAATTGTATCCACAGTGGTGTCTTTCCTTGGAGACAGTGTATGCATTAATTATGGGCAGGACAGCTCAACTAACTTAATTGTAAAACTTCTCTTGATGAAGGATTTAACTAACATCTTTTGGTTAGATCTCTAAAGTGTAAAGGCTTTCCCACAAAGTTTAATTTAGTTGCTCAACATAAATTGTCAGAGCAAGATACTCAATGTTTTGGGTAGTAACTGAAGCACAATCTAAAGTAGGAAAGAGTAAAAATTATTACAATTAAAATTTCTATAGCTTTATAACCCTGCTGTCTTAATTTGATTGAAAAACCTCCTAGATAATAAAATAACTTTTTTTTTTAAAGTACCATATCTTACTCCTTCTTAGAAATAAAGTAGTAGTCCAAAATCCCTTTAGGTTTAGGCTTGCTGTACGCATATGCTAGGCAGTGTTTATTGTTACAGTGCAGATGTAGTTTATCACAGCTGAAAAGCACACTTGCTTAACCACTTTAGGCTGGATTGCTGAGTGAAATAAACTATCCGAGCAAAGAAGATTTCACCACTCTAGTATTAGTTATACTGAATTTTTTACTAGCATGGAAATTTTGCAACTAAATAAATTCTACTAGCCTAGCAAAAGCCTCTCTGGCAAAACCAGCCCATATCGGGACATAATCAAAAAGCCTGACCTAGCCCTTCTAATTACAGCGTGGAGAGGAAACCACCCTTATGTTGTCCACACTGTTTTGGAGAGAAGTTAAGGGAGAAAAGTTATTTGGCACTTGTTGCAAGCAGAGGCAAGTGGAGTTTCAAAACACGTTGGATGTTAAGTTACCCTGTGAAAGAGGGTTACACAACCAGCTGATATGTTTCCAGCTAATATGGTTTATATATATATGTATATATAGGTAGAAAATGCTTCACAATAGTGTTTAATCAAAACATTAAATTGCCTTAGCTACACAATTGACATGTAATCAATATATAATACTTAATTACATGACTGTAAATGTCATATTTACCATAATAAATATAAACCTCTTTAATGAGAAAGAATTTGTCAGTCTTTGAGACTACAGAGTGGAAAAGGGCAGCTCTCTGGGGCCAGCTCTCCATGGCAAACAACTTTCAATGGGACACCTGTCTGCGGGACAGCTCTTACATGACTGACTCTCAGTGAGGACCATTCTGTATGAGGAGGATTAGGGTTTGGGACTCGCTGTGTAGAGTTGTCCAATGGAGAGCTGACTGTGAAAAGTTGGCTATGTAGAGTTGTCCTGTAGAAAGCTGACTGTGGAGAGTTGTCATAGACCCCTATAGAGAAGGATCTTATGAACTACAGTTAAAACAAACCAAAATGTGCTTCTAAATAGTACATGAAATTCTCTCTGCTGCCTAGCTGGAATCTCTTTAATTTCTACTTGGTGGACATAACTGGGGGATACAATAAACTAGAACAATAACAAACACATTTAGACTGTCTTACACTAGTAACAGGCTAGGAACATGCTCCAGACCTGACATCAAATCGTACAATGAGTTCATTTTCATGCAGATAAACATTCCTGGCCATGAAGAGCAGGTGGTTGCATTAAAATTGCTGTCCTGGCCCAAACTAATCCCTGTAGCCTGCTTGGGCACTAACTGGGAATGCTAGTTGTCAGGAGCCAAAACTCAGGCAAGAGCCCTGTTAGCCATTTAACAGTTATTAAACTGTGGTGATGTTCAGGCCTCCACTTACTGGAATACATTTAGCCTTAGAAAACACCAGTTTTTGAGATTTAACTAAGTATCTCAGGGGAAATTAAAGTTGTTACAGTTGTTTCCAAAATCTGTGAAGCTTGTCAGTGTCATTGTGAACAAGCACCACCATGAGATGATGTTGTTACAGTCCGTACCTGATAATGTATTGTAATATTGCATAACATTTTGCAAAATTACTGTCATTTAAATTTATTTAGGAAATTCAGTTACAGTGTATAAAAGGCTGGATCAGATCCAGATTCCTTTGTGAGTGGCAGTGTGCTAAAAGAAAAACCTTTGCCCTTTTGCAATTGAATTTGTAATTGGGTACAAGATACAATAACAGGTTTAATAAACAGGGGAAAGACATTCTGAATGTACAAAGAAGAAAAAAAAATAAAAGAATATAGCTCCTAACATGGTTAGGTTGTTATGAGTGTCTTGAATTTTAATTGTGATTTAGAAATTGTAGAACATTGCACTGCTTTCACTGCAGGCAAGATGACAAAGTATTCCTTTGCATTTAAATGCATTACTGAAAGTGTCCCTCTAGCAGTCGTTTTAGACTGATACTAAAATGCATTGAGTTTGCTACTTTCTTTCATTAAAGGTAGTATTTCTTACCTGTAGTGCTTGAATATGAATGATCTTAACTATAACCTCCGGTTTAATTTCCGATATGACTGGATCACTTTCTCTATATGTAACGATACTTATTCACATGCCATTTATATCTCTGTGGTTTCATTGTTTTGTGGCTCTAAGAAGTATTTGGCTCTAGCTCTGTGCTTTTATTCATCACAGAGCCAGTGGGTTACTGTAAGGCAGATATGCATCATCTGACAACCCCAGTGCTGGGTCTCCATGGATCTTTAAGATGATCCAAGTGCCTTCATGGTGGTGAATGTAACCCTTCAGCAGGGAGTGCCCATTTTGAGTCCTTTGTAATGTGGGAGAAAAATTAATCCAGCTAAGACACTGCTTCCTTGTTTGGCATACAGTCAGCCCTCCAAATGAGAGGGCGACTGCCCTGGCAGTACTACAAAGTGCTGGGAGAGGGGCAAGGTGCAAATGTGTAGGAAGAGGAGGCATGGTATGAGAATATGGAAGAATACACTCTTACAGACTTCACGCTGTCTGGGGGTGGTCCAGGCTGTATCCATGTACAGAAGGAGCATCTAGACTGCCTGGAGAGGATGCTGAGAGGGTTCAGAGGTCTAAGTTTTCACCAGCAAACAACTTTTTTCACCCTTCCAACCCAAACTATTCTATGATTCAATGACTCTAAGTCAGTTCAGCCACTTGCTCTACATGTATTATAGGGGCTTTCTATAAAGCTGCAGTGTTAAAACTGTCTTTTCCTTATCAGGTTTGCACATATACTCAATTGCAGGTCCTAGGACTAGAACAACATCTTTGAGTTCACTCTCTGTCTCATTTGAGTCTAAAGCCAGTCTGACAACAGTGCAGAATAAAACCAGTGATGGTCATGGAAGAACTGGGGCCACTGTTTACCCATATGCTTTTAGAGCACCTATGGAAAAACAAAGCCACATAGAAACATAAAATTATATATAAACCGGCTTTTCCAGAAAGAACAAAACTAAGCAAGCTTGGTGTCCTAATAATTTCTATTCACTGCTCTGTAGTTTCACCCTCCTAGTGCAGTATTCCAAACCCTCTTCTCTCCATGCCTTCCATGACATCTGTTTAGGCAAGAGGCAGTGCGTGCTGTGATTAATTCGGTTAGTCGTATGTGCAAGCAGACTGGCCAGCAAGTGCACATGCCCACTGCCAGCTGGTTTGTAGTAAGATAATATGCTCTGCTGTGCTTTCCCTACTTTCCCCATACTCAGGGAACAAATCTGAGCATCTTTTCTGTATCCAGGCACTGGTGTTAAAGCATATTATAGGAACTTAATTCCTATGTGCTGATTTAGGCTTACCTCAAAGGTGAACTATTACATGCTCCAAGGCCTTGATCCCTTAACAGACTAGAACAGATGCCTTTGGAGCATCATATAGATCCCATCAAACACAAACTCTTATAGTTTACTTTCTATGAAAACCAGACTGCAGGGGAAAGGACAGATGCATACCCAGGTGTCTTCACTGTGAACTGGGTTCTAGTTGAATTTTCCACCTTTACTAAGAAACTGAAGAATGCTCTAAGATTTCCTAATCCACAGAAAGCCCTTGAAATTTCTTCTGTCAAGTATTATTGTAATCAGTCTATTAGTTTGGCAGAAAGGCACAGAGCATGGTTTCACAAAGAAACTTAATTAAATTAGATAATGCTGGAGATATTTTAACCAAGAATTTCTGCATAATTTCAAGTAAGTTAGTTTGTAGGTTACAGTGAAAACTACATTGTGAAACAGAAAACAAGAAAAAATAATGACACTTATAATCATGCAAATTTACTACAGGAAACAGTGATGAATAAGAAAGAAGGTGTGTAATGATGAGGTAAGTCAAAGCTTGCTTGTGATTGTTTGTAAATATTCAGAATCATGGTCCATCTTTTTTCTTGGCTGCAGCTTTTCTTGGCTTTGTAGTTTTATTATACAAGCACCACAAAAATACAGGGCTAGAAGGGTCTTCAAGAAGTTCCATAATCCAAACCACAACATTCACAACATTCAGACTATTATTGTAACTATCAGTAACCTACACAGACATGGTATGTGCTGTATGAAGCTGGTTTTAGCTACTGAACTGAAACTGCTGGGTTCCCAGAAGGGACTTGGTGCCCTGTCACTGCCCTCCTGAAATGAGTCACAAATATCATCTTCATCCACAAATCCTGGGAGGGAGGGGGAAGGAAAATCCACTTTGGATTCAATCACCAGCACTGAACAGAGTTGAAAGTTATAAATAAATGGAAATAAAGAATGAGGGCATGTGACTAAAGCCATGAAGGCCACTTTTTGGTATGCCAACAGATGAGCAATACTCCAAGTGGCATTTGACAAAATGTCACTCTCAATGTGTAAACATGATGATGATGTCAAAAGAGGCCCATTTGAATTGGAATTCAGAAGAATCCTCTATTTAAGTCCTGTCTGAGATACTGACAGGCTGCATGACCTTCTAGAATATATTGAACTCCATGGGTCAAATTGGTCCTTGCTGCAACTCAATTGACTACAATGGAATTATTCTGGGAGTGAACTTGATTTCTCAGACATCAGTCAACACAGCTTGTTCAATGACAAAATGAAAGAAAGGAACCATAGATGTCACTGGAAAACAGATGCGTCTGAACTGAGACTTTTTGTTTTGGCAAAACTGGAACAGAATGGCAAAACTGTTACTGAAAATGCATAAATAATTATTGATTGACAATGTAAGCTCTATGAAGGTGGCAAGGATTTTTTTTTTCAAGGTAATGGTTACTGTTATTATCTTTCAAAGAGGATGTAATTCTGTATGATATAATTTGGAAGATGACTGATGTGTTTTTAAATATTCTGGAATATTTTTTTCTTAAAAACTTATAATGACTCAACTATACAGCATAATGCTACATAATGGTAAGCTTCTTCCACAGGAAATGCTTTTGCAGTCAGATAACAAAACAACTGTGTTAATTAATAAAAGATAATTGTTATTAAAAGTACTAAAAACCTAGAAGAGGATAAAACAACCTCTAAAATGAGGGGGGAAAAGATTATTTCTAAGCTTCATGCTCCCCGGGATGGAATTTTTTATAAAACACAACTTTTCTGGATTTTGTAGTAGATAAAGAACAAGTGACTCAGTCCTTTTTAGCAAATGAAGTGAGAGACTGGTGTTCTCTTACTGATGTTTAACTCCATATTTATGTTTAATTGTAGAAGTACTGAAAATTTCAAGTGGGATTTCCACTCATTTCAGGACCTCTATGAAGGTAGGATTAAGTTTCTTCAGAGCTGAAATGAAGAAGTTTGATTGTGAGCATGTTTTCAAGACTAGCTGAAAGGACACTGAATCTTAGTATCAGTGTACCTGTGACACTACAAGGTTTGGAGAGTTTAGAAAGTCATTGTTCAAAGGCCTAGACAAACAATGGTTTATAGAGCAACTGCAAAAGATGTTCTCCAGCACAAATAAACCTTAAAAAAGGGTTCTTCTTTTATCTCTGCCATTCTGCCATTTAAACAAAATCACAGAATCACAGAACAACCAGGTTGGAAGAGACCCATCGGATCATCGAGTCCAACCATTCCCATCAAAAACCAATCCCCCGTTTGGAGCCAAGCATCCACACAACCCTCCAGCCAAGCCAAAGCCTTCATCCTCTGACCTATGATTTAATCCCATCTTCTAAACCCAGATGCCATCTACTCCTTTCAAGTGCCTCAAGAAATGACCAGTGTGGTCTCGTTATAGTTACAAACTAAATTGTACTTTTATTCCAGCTACTCATATGATTTAAGTTAAAAACCTGTTTGCCAAATACCAAAGAGAACAACCTTAGTTAAAATAATTTTCCAGTTTCATGCATGCTGTACTACACTACCAGAGATACCCTAATTCTGGATAAAACAAGACTGAAATTTAACAATTAGAGGAAAAAATATTTGGCATAAGTTAAGGAAACATGGAGAGGTGGTACTGATATGTTTTTTCCTTTTTCCATGCTTTAGTAATGAAGACAATGGAGTTGCTTCTATAGACATTATTAAAAAAACCCCAACCAAACAAAAAACAAAAAAAAAAAGGATCTGAAAGGGTTTTCCATTTCATCCTCTTGCTCCAGAGCAGAATCTACTCTATCTAATCAGTTCCTGACAGACATATCTGTACAACCCAACTTTCAAAATTTACAGTCATATTGACTCTTCAGACTTCTCAAGAACTGTTGCATTACATTCCTTACAGTTCAAAAGCTTTTTGTAAAATATAACTTAAATCTTCAAGCTACAATTTAGGGCTATTACTTTTTGCCACATCAGCAAACAAGAACAGTTTCAACCTCTGCAATACTTTTTATGTGTTTGAGAACTGATATCATATCTTCCTCTCTTTGCTAGACTAAATGAATTCTTTCAATCTTACCTCATGAGCCATGTTTTCTACACCTCTGAAAATTACATGGCTCTACTGACATTCCTTTATTGGTCTTTCTTCAGGTGAGGTGCCCAAAAAGGGGTGTTGTACTCCAGCTGAAATCTTAGCAGTGCTGATTTAAACATAACTTTGATTCAGGTGTCTTTTATAGAGCTGTTTTTACACCCCAATGTGAACTCTGCTCATTTTGCAACACTGCAAAACTGACAGCACTGGCTTGTTCAGTTTAGGATGCAGATGCATTTCTGAGGGGTGTGCTACTTAACAGTAGCACTCCATCATCTTCCTGTGCAGCTGAATAGTCTTAAAAATAATACCTTACAGCCTTTCACCTTTAATAACAACCTAGGGTTTTTTCAGACTGTTTCTCTGATTTGTTACTATTTTTAACTCCAATGTTTATCATGTGACACAATTTAGTTACGCACTCATACCACTTGGTCCACTGCATTAAGGTCATGTAACAGAATCACATTAATGTCTCTGAGGAAAGGCCATGCACCTTTCATGAAGGAAGTTGTTGTGGTCAATGTCTGGTTGGATGGGGCTTTTGAGCAACCTGAAATAGTAAAAGATGTCCCTGCCCACAGCAGGGGGGTTGGACAAGATGATATTTGAAGGTACATTCCAACTCAAACCAGTCTGCGGTTCTGTGGGGTAGGAGCAATGAAGCACTCCTGAGAACTAGTGGTGAATGGTTAAGGGAGTTATCTCAGGCTGACACAATTTAGCATATTTGATCTAAGTTATCTTTATCTGTTTTTACTCTTTTGTGTTCGAAGTCTTATTCTTTCCTCTAACTTATAAATAAAAGCAAGGCATCATATGCAAACATTTGCAGAAGTCAAAGCAAGGAATTAAAAAAAGAGACATTAGGAAGCATTTCTTTGCTGAGAGGGTGGTCAAGCACTGCAAGAGGCTTCCTAGAGAGGTGGTTGATGTCCCAAGCCTGCCAGTGTTTAAGAGGCAGTTGGACAATGCCAAATGCTTTAACTTTTGGTCAGCCCTGAAGTGGTCAAGCAGTACGACTAGATGATCACTGTAGGTTCCTTCCAACTGAACCATTCCATTCCACTTCATTCCACTCCATTCCATTCCATTCCATTCCATGTTCTGCTTGTCAATGCCAGCCACAATTTCAAACAAACCAATTAAGCTATTTAAAGACAGTCACTATCAATTAAATCAGAGCATCTCATTGACTCTGCTGAACTTTGATTCAGGCCTTTGGAGTCTTTGCCTGTAAAGATCAGATAGCAAATCTTAACTATGCGCATAGTTCCTGCTGCTTTGTTGCAAATTGTGTAGTTGGGTTCTCCTTATTCAAACATACATGATTTGGTATATATGTATAATGTAGGTAGAGAGAGTTGATACATACATTTCTGAGAAATGTATGAGAACCTTCAATGGATAAATTAAAATTGCATGTAAATGCCACATTTTCTTTTATTTATGCAGAGGTTGCTGAAACTTTGAAAAAAGAGTAAAAAATAATTCCAAGAAGCTTTAGGGATTTTACAGTTTCTCCAGAAATCCCTTGTGATCAACTTTTATGTATAATTACACTAAAAATTATTCCTTGCATTTCAAAAAGAAAAGATGAGATGTAAATAATTTCACTGGTAGAAAGCCAAGACTGGAAAATATGGGTTATCATAGAAAAAAATAAAATGTGGGAAAGTCAGAAAGAACAGATTTGAGATTTGTGCAGTGTGCAGCTGGCAGAAAGTTCTGAAGCTTTCTGGCTTTATATTTATGGCTGATTTGGGAAAAATGTTTTAAGATTAAACAAATATGTTACATATTACAAAAAGTAGATCTGCCAGCATTAATAGACAAGCAGGATGACTGATAGCCATAGCCAGAAATGCGTGAGATTACGATGAGTCCTTAAGGTAGTGCAAACACTACAGAATACCATCCATGCAATAACTGCAACCAGCTAGGAAGCAATTGCCAACCTCCTAGTTCTGTTAAATCTACTTAATAGTTGTGACTTTGATTCCTATTCTAAACCTTCTTTTGCTTGAGATACTACAGCTCATCTATTATGAACACCATGCTGTGTTTGAAAATGCCTCTTAGGTACATCTCTTAAGCTTCTCATATTAACCCAGTTCTTCTTTATATACTTAGTTAAAAGCGATTTTTAAAGAAAGAAATCTATATTCCAGGTGTACTCTCATACCTCCCAGTCAGTATCTGACATTCCAGAGGCAAATATGGTAAGGCAGGCTGGATCTTTATGCATGTGCACTACTCTGAATGTGTTTTGGACATTTCAAACTTACTGCTTGTCTACAGACCAACACTCGTGAATGTGTATGTGCTGAAGGTCTTGCATTGCAAACTTGATTTTCTGAGCATGTGTGGCTCAAGTTGCATGGCTTTTGTGAATGAGACAAATCACAAAGTGCATCAAATACAGAGAAAAACTGTGCATGCTCAGTGTCTGGGGTTAGTAGATGTCTAGCAGCCTGCTTGGAGTTAGTACTCTGCACTAGCTGCCAAACATCTGGAAGTTAGTAGAAAATGACCAGCAAAAGCAGTTGCCTCCTATGAAAAATGGTGGGTCTGGCACTCTGGGTTATAATAGAGTTTGAGAAAAGTATCTGTCTGGGACATAGAGCACAGTGAGTCTGAAAAGCTCCAGAAATTGTTTTCTTCTTTTCATAGTACTATAAAAAATGCAAGTGAATCTGAAATGAGTCTGAAAATCAATATTAAATCAGATTGCTAACGTGAAATTTAAAATTTTAAATATCAACTTTAGCAAGTTAACTATTCATGTAAGCAGAAATATCCAAGTAATGTCACCTCATGTTCCCAAACTCCTCCTGCTGGCTGCTCAAGTTATAAAATCACCAGCTTTCTCTTTGCCAGCCATCTGTCAACACTCTTAGCTTTTCCCTTGATAACTTCTACTGTGTAGTTATTCATTTCACAAACATCAGCACAAAACACAGTTGCTACAGAGTCTTGGAGCCTGAATATATGCAAGCATCAAAAATTAAATTTATTGTAATGTAAAGATAAATAATGCAAGGATACTCAAATGATTGCTTTATTTATATTAAATTAATGACAAGAATTCAGTATTTAAATTCAAGTAAAGATGCCACAGAATTTCCAGGTAATGTTGCTTTAAAATGCTGGAGGCCTTTGCAGAATGTAAGTTGAGCTTGTTGTGCCCTTGAGCAAATACACTTATAATCTGTGTAATTTCCTCTGATAATTTAATAAAATACATGGATCTGATCTTTAGATAAGTGAAGCCTGCGATAAGCTGCTATCCTGAAGCTCAGGATAAGATTTGTTTTGCCTGAAGGTAGCTGCCTAGAAGTTGGGTATCTTTAATCTGCTGAACTAGTTATTCATTCTTCTGCATTCACCAGGAGAGAGAAGTACTATGAGGAGACATTTCTTGGCAATTACCCTAAGGGAGGTATCCAGAGTACAAGGTGTAATCCACATTTTGGAGGTGCCTGTTTCCCTCCACTGACTATTGAGAGAGTGTAGAGAATTAGTTTTATACAGCTGAAGTGCAATGAGTGATGCTTCCTCAGTATACAAGCACAAGGCAGGCCTACAGCACACAGAGATGAGCCAGGACGCGAATCTCACCAGCTCACATGGACCAAGAAGAGCCTGCAATATCATGGCAATTAGTCCAAGTCTGTAAAACCACCTAAAAAACTGGATAGAGCTTTAAAGCTGAGTTCTTATGAACATTGCTTGCACTGTTTAACTGCAACAGGCAACTGTGGTAGCTAAACAAGACCTACCCTTGATCAATGACTATTTTGTGTAAAGCTATACTCACACTGTATTAACATGGGTGGGACCTTGGGCAGCCTTATGCAGTGGAACGTGTCCCTGACCAAGCCAAGGGGGTTGGAACTTGATGATCTTTAAGGTCCCTTCCAGCCCAAACTAGCCTATGACTGTATGATTCTAATATCCATATAAAACTATGGGGTCTGAAGTGTGTGTTTGCTAATGCTTACTTAAGTATTATCGAGACTGTAGAGATTAGAAATTGAGAAAAAAAGGCTTAAGGGAGGAGAGAAAAAAGAATACTCAGTTATCTGGATATTAGAATATCATATAACTGTGCGTTTACTATACTATAAGCTGTGACAAGTAGCATTAATAGCATTTTTTGTGTATGGAAATTCCAATTATGTATGGAAATTCTCTGTGTAATGGAAATTCTACTCTCCTTTCACAGATTGTTAAAAAAAGCTGCTCACAGCATTGCTTCCTGAACAATATCTGAACAGAGGAAGAATGAATCACAGAGGCAACGAATGGTGGCTGTCTTGGCTGCTTGGTCAGGTGCCACATTCTGACATTTTCAGTAATTGCATTAATTTCAGTTTTCACTAAGTGTGTTAATTTCTCCTGAATTATACTGAAGACTCAAGAGAGCTTTAATTATATTCTGGAGAAAATACTTTGCTAAAGTGATCTCTTAAAACCAGCAAAAGCTTGAAATAAATGTTGGAGCTTCAGGAACTCATCCACCATCAAATCATAATAATGATACAGAACAATGCACCCATATGTGGTTAATAGTCAAAGGAAGGTAAGGAAATGGCACTTGTATTGAATACCAACAAAAGCAATAAAAATGGACTAATTTCTAAGATCCTTGTTCTGCTGTGAGCCTGCTAAAAGGCAAGAAGAAACCTGTCTGTTTTGTTAAATAGATGAGCTTAGCCACTGGAATTTCCTAATGAGTTACTGCATCAGGCTGAATCTTTCATTTGGCATGTTCTTCTTGAAAAAGCGTTGTTATGAGCTATCCAAACGTCTTCCATTTATTTTTCTGATATAAGCCTTTAGAAGTCAGATAGTAAGTTGTTTGATACTTGCCAACAGGTCTGTCTTATTTCAGTGTGTAAATACCTATGAGAAAAACAACTGCATGCAGATGGAATATATATAACATTCCCTGAAGAAAGTTTTTAATCAGCAGCTTCAAAAGAGTGCTCTGTTAATGAACGACTGAAATGTTATGAATTCAGCTAACAGCTTTTATGTTTAATTTAAACAGTCTTCCTTGCAGCTCATGAGTACAAAAGACCAGTGTCAGCGGCCTGTAGGCCTTTGCAGTTGCTGCCCAGTGATTAACCATGGGAAAGAAAAGCTATTTGCAATTTAATTAGCTAGAGGATAACCTATAGGTAATACTGATAAAAATAATCACAGCTAGATGCCAGTGAGCAGCTGGCATGAAAATTGGACAACATAGTATCCATAAAGTTTGATTTGTAGTTTGAAAACCCCCACTCCACTGCGAAAAAAATATCATTGCTTGAGCCCATGTTTTTAAGCTTGTTTGAATTCTGCTTGCTTGGCTAAGCTAAAGCCAAGTCCTGGCAGCCAGATTCCGACATATTCATTAAGCGCAATACTGTATCATTGCTTTAAAAACAGTGTGAATTGTAAATAAACAGTGAACATGATGACTGTACAAAAAACTAACACAGCACTAAGCAAAGGTTTAGCTGAACAGAATTTCGATTGTTAATGCTTTTACTGTGTGCTGGTGTCAGCAGTTTTGAAGGTTATTTTCCTGAGTAGTGCTGTTCTAATGCTCATTTGCTGTGGATGATTCTCTGGGGTTGATTGAGTCAACCTGCATCCCAGGACAGATCTTCCAGGCTACTTCTGTATTAACCTGATCATGATGGTTTGTTTTGCTGATATGAACTTCTTTATTTCAGAAGAAATATTTTACCTATACAATTAAAAAAAACCCTACCTTACCATATAATCATACTGTCCTTGCTCCTATCAACTGGTGAGGCCGCTCCTTGAATCCTGTGTCCAGTTCTGGGCCCCTTACCACAAGAAGGATGTTGAGGCTCTGGAGCAAGTCCAGAGAAGAGCGACAAGGCTGGTGAAGGGGCTGGAGAACAGACCCTATGAGGAGCGGCTGAGAGAGCTGGGGTTGTTTAGCCTGGAGAAGAGGAGGCTGAGAGGAGACCTCATTACTCTCTACAACTACCTGAAAGGAGGTTGTAGAGAGGAGGGAGCTGGCCTCTTCTCCCAAGTGACAGGGGACAGGACAAGAGGGAATGGCCTCAAGCTCCGCCAGGGTAGATTTAGGCTGGAGATTAGGAGGAGGTTTTTCACACAGAGGGTCATTGGGCATTGGAATAGGCTGCCCAGGGAGGTGGTTGATTCCCCTTCCCTGGAGGTGTTTAAGGCACGGGTGGATGAGGTCTTGAGGGACTTGGTTTAGTGTTAGATAGGAATGGTTGGACTAGAAGATCCGATGGGTCCCTTCCAACCTGGTTGTTCTGTGATTCTGTGAAAATCACCATTCTAGTTCAAAGTTAGAGCAGTGCTGATTCCAAACAGCACTGCTGTGTTCAGCCCCTGTGCTGCCTGATGGTTATATACACACATCAGGTGTGTATGTGTGGATTTCTGAATTGTCCCACTTTCTCTGCTAAAAATAAGTATATTATAAGATAGAAATATCAGTCTAGAAGCAACCAGATAGATCTATGGGTGCTGGAACCAGATGAATCTTTTTTTCTGCTTGGTATTTGTAGAGTCTCTCCCCATGTGTATGAGTTGATACTGCAGCCTTCTCCTCAGCTGGCATTTCGTGGCTGCTCATATTCATAAAACATAGCAATGGCCTTATCCTTGAGATCTCTGTGTCAAGTTTGGTTGATATTGTAGAGTAATGAGCACGGAAACCTTATTTCCTCAGAAAACCATGCGGAATTGTGTAATTCAGCCTGTATATTATCAGTGGTGAAGTTCTAATGATTTTGATAGGTAAAGCCTGCTTAAAAAAAAAAAAAAAGTGACATTTGGTCCTATTCCAGAAACCTGTTTATGAGGGATGCTAATCTAAAATAGCTACTTAGTGTAAATTACAAAGCTTTTCATACTTAGTGTGAACTCCAGAGCCTGGGTTTGAAGGAAAAAGATCGATTTCCTGTGCTTCTCACCTGTGTCATCTGCCCTTTTCATAAGGCTCCATGGCATCCTGAACTTGGCAGGCAACTATTTATATATCATGCTGATGATTGCAGGATAAATGACAAGGGCATTGTTTTTACTGAACTCCCCTCTGCTAATCCTGGTCCTTCTACTTCATTGTTGCTTGAGGCTGGGTGCATATGAACTATGAAGAAAGATCTCATTTTCTCCATCTGGAAGCCATAGATAATAGTGTGCAACTAAACCAGAGGGATATAGTGAGCATTTGTTGTTCTAATACTCCATTTCTAAATAATTTCACTGTTAAAACCATTTAAAATGTAGTGTTTTGTAAGTTTAGTAGTGAATGCTTATATATTCAGCTTCTGCTGATACAACTCCAGTATTTGCTTTATTTTATTGCATTTTTAGATGAATAATAAAATTTCTTGATTTAAAGTTGCATCTCCCTAAGAACCTTTGTTGGATGTTAAATTTTAGATTGCATTTCCATATGAGACACTGCTATTTTGTTAAGTAGGAGACATATTATGAGGATAATCAGTTTATCTTAAGCTGTAATTCTATGTCTAGCAAGGATTCAAATTTCTAGGATGGAGGATGGCTAATGACTTAGTGAAGTCTGGTAAAACATCTTTGAGATAAATCCCAGCATAATGAGATCAGTTAGATCTAACTGTAAAGTGGAAGAGAAGCTTAATTTTAATTTTCAAATGCACAGTTTGGTGCTTTGCTTTTTTATTTTCCATCTTGGCAGAGACACATCTGAAATTAAAAAAAAAAAAAGCTCTAAGTGTAAGGATCTTTTGTAATATGCATAAACTAAAAAGGGAGAAGCTAAACTTGAAAAAAAAAAAGAGAAGTAGCTGGTTTCATTTAATGTTGAATTTTCTATTCCATGGAAACTAATTTACCTCCAATGTAAATTAGCTGGTGACAGGATGTGCCCATTTTGCAGCTAGAAGATCCTTCTTTGGAAGGGTACTAAAACAGTATGGGCAGCTTTGTGGGTACTGAAACAGTATGGGCAGCAAAATAACAATAATAATTTCAAAACCAGATCTACATTCACAATCAAGGGGTCTCTGTCAAATTAGGTAGCATCCAGTTTCTTCGCATTTAGGTTTGTATTTTAACTTACATATTAACAATAGTTCCTTCTTTTATTTTTAAGTGTATACAGTGTATCGTGCTTTTGTGTTTCACTATTTGCATGCACTACAGTCCTTGTGACAAGAGCTGGACAGGCCAGGCTGCAGGATTAAAGCTGCTGTTTAAGCACCCAACATATGAAGTGGCTGTGCAGGATTTTTAGGGCAGTTGGTGCATTTTCATTCTGAACTGCAAAGGGAATAACAACTTATGCACACACAAAATATTCCAGAAAAAGCTATGTATGTAGAATAAGATGGCTTTTTTCTGAAATTGCTTCATGTTTTTGAGTCTGGTAAAGAAGGTAAATCATAGAGAACAACCTTTAGCATCTCAGCTTTAGCATCTGAGACAGCTCAGGAGCTACTAACCAACATCATAATTTGTGAGTCACAGGACTTTTGTCACCTAAAATCTGCATGTGACTGATAACATTTCAGGGGTTGGAAGCCCCACTTGTGATAACTCTTGTGAGTCACCTCTGAGTAATAAGACCTTGGCAGTAGTAGGAGACAGCTCACATGAAGCAGAAGGATCCTCAGTTCCCACTGAGACCCACAGCATGCAAGAGGAGCTCAGGGCAAGAGACAAGATGACTGAGGGCACCCATGAACTCAGCACTGAGCTCCTTCAGAAATGCACTGCAACTGTTAAAAAGGAAAGCACAGGAGCTCCAGAAGGCAGGCACGGAAGGACCTGGAGAAAAAGCCTATACTGACCAGGATCCATTTCCTGCTGAGAGCCCAGTTTCCGCTCTCTTTTTAGAGTGGAGCAAGACAGCAGTAGTGAAATTTTGCAGTGTAAATACTGAGTCAAAAGTACCGTGCTACAGTATGAGGTATTGCTTCTTTGTATTACATCACACTTAGCACGCTGTAAGGCTCCGTAAAATACTACAATTTCACCTCTGTTTTTCCCTATTTTTGACATAATACTCTATTAGCCAATGAAAAGCTCTTAACTCTAGGAAAAAAAAAAAGTAGACATTTTAAACAGGAAATAAAAACTGACAGCACTGCTTTCTGCATGTCTGCACCTATTTATCTATAGCCACATACTCCGTGCGTCCTCAGTAACAATGTTTGGCACTGACATTAAGTTGCCTCTGTTCGTATATTCCCAGAATCTTTTCCAGCTCAAATGTGGCTCTTGTCAAGTTCAGTTCCTGCAAGCTCTTCCCAGCCCCTGGCACCTGGGAGGAACTGCTCCCAGCAGTGCAAAAGGCCATCTTGCCATGGGAGCTGAGCAAGATACCAGTGTTGGCACAGGCAGCTCCCTGTCAGCTGGACTTGGCAGAGCCCTGAATTTATTAGTGTAGATGAAGCCTTCCTACCCCTAACAGATCAGTCCCACAGATATGTTGCATACATTCAGAATGCTTCCTAAAACAAGACTGTAGTTTATTATCTTCTTTCAGTCTCAGGACTTGCCCAGTTCGGGTGGATATGTCTCACAGCAGCCTCAACCAGCAGTGCCACAACAGCCCATTTCAATGCTGCATGGAAACATGTGGCTGAAGGAGCCCTAGTGGGCAGTAAACTCTACCCACAGCAGCTTACAAACTAACTGAGGAAATATAGGACTTTGTGGTAATACTGATTTGCTGAGAGGAAAACTGGTTTTGCTGATTTGTGTTGTTCTTTGGAGTAGTTATTGGAGCAGGGCAGTTAAAACCCGGACCTTTTTGGCGGCAGTTTATAATTAGCCAGCTCTGGAATAGTTCAGCCTGACAGTGTTTTGCTGGAGCAAATATAAATTACAGGTGTGTTGTGGATCCTGATTTAGGATCCTGCCGACTATGGCAATTTGTTGCAAATCGGTGATTTATATTGCTTGAAGAACCACCATCAAAGGTACTAGCAAAAGTGATTTTAATACGATGCTGTGCAAGTCCGACTTTTAAGTTCGATGGCAAGGTTCACTCTACAACTGTACGGTGCAGGCATTTGAAAAGTGATTTTAAACCAGCAGGGCATGGATCAGAGTTAACATGCTACAAGGCTATGCGCAATATCAGTTGCTTAACAAGAACATACCTTTGGTAAAAGGTGTCTCTGCCTCAGGGAGCACCTTTGAGGAGCATCTCAGCTCAATGGGAAATCACTGCCATGCAGCTACACTAAAGGAGGGAGAGCTTGAAGGTAGCTGAGTTAGGCTGTCACATTTATGAAATAAGGTTGTTGGCTCATAGTCAAATTACATGCGATGGGAAAAGTATGCATGAGACTCCTTGTACCCACAGTTGTCTTTGTTCCTTGATAAGTGAGTCTCAGAAAACCTACCTGCTATTCATGTGTTAATCACATGAATGTGTTCTGAGCTCATACACATCAATGTTCACTGTGTCACTCTGCTCCTTTGAGGGTTTTCAGAGGACAGATTGAAGCTAGAGGAGTCCTTGGTCTATCTGGAGGTCTTTACCTCCTTTGCAGCCTGTACCAAACTATTGCTGGTTTGAGTAAGGGGATGAGCACACCCATCATGAGAGGAAACAGTGCTTTGGTGAGGAATACAAACTTCCATAGCTCAGATCAGGCACTGGGTCTCACTCCCACACTGCTGAAGCTTGGCCAAGGCTCTGGCTTTGGTGCTTCCTCACAAAGGGGTCAACCCCCTGCTAGGGCCAGGGGCAGTGGCAATGCCTCAAGGAGCTGTAAGGAGAGAGGGGCTGTTGCCTGAAACATGGATCTCTTGCCCAGAGTGCAGTAAGCCAGTCTCTTCATCACTGAGTTATTGTTGATTCAGAGTTTGCACAGGATCTGGACACTAGGGGCACAGACCCTCCAAACTTGAGTGTAAAGCCCTCGACATTGACCCCATGATTTTATATGCTACAGATAGATAAATATTCATAGAATTCCTGTCATGCAAGTTCATAACTAATCACAGTGTCTGGAATTTTTACTGTGGGTGTGCACCAAAATCCTAAATGTATTTATTATTCTACAATCTCTACACAATCTTTAGCAGTTCTTCCACAGACCTTCACTGATGAACTTTCACCACTTCCTTACTGGATTTTCCTAAGAAGATATTAAAAGTTCAATGATTATTCCTTGCATTTTCTCAGTGATCACACCCTTGCTTGCCTCACCCAGTTTACCAAACTATTTCTGATCTTAAATTTGCCCCCCGGCACCCATTCAAGGTTAATTTTGCTAAAAAGACAATACATTTAATCAGGCATCTCCTTTTTCTCATGACAAACTGGGGAAAGCACTTTGACGCCATGAAAAAGCCAAACTCAATAATCAATGCCAATTTGATTATTAAGCAGGTATTCCTTTAATAAACAGTACCAAGGTAATCCACCTAATATCACCAACTTTTGAGACTCGTTACATGACTTTTATACTGGTTAAACAAATAGATTCATATAGATTCCTAGAAACTTATTACACATCCATTGTTTTTCAAGGGACTTATTATCGTAGTTTACCACGGACTCTTATATGCACTTCATAGTTTCTTCGTGTCTTCAGAAGTCTCTGGTGGTTTTTGTCTTCCCTCCTTCCTCATCGTGTTCTCTTGGTGAGCTTGGGTCTGTCGAACCTCCTGCTGTCCTTTCAATACCTGATTTATCCCTTGTTTCAACTAGTAAACAAGCTAAACTCCTGTTACAATCACATTTTTTTCTAACTGTACGCTGGCCAAGATTTGATTTGCATTATTCCTATTACTGCTTAAGCTAATTAATTCCTTTACAATAATGATTTATTCCTTCCTTCAGCTTCCTTTTCTCAAAACAAATACAAGGACAACAAAACTATCTGTGATCGATCTTTAGCTCCTTATAACAGCTTTTTGACTTTAAGGGTCTTTTAAAAGTTTTATAATTTCAAGATTCCATGATCTCTTTCAGCAGCAGCTTGGGAAGTGGCCTGGGCCAAATGCCGAGTCCTGCACTTGGGGCACAACAACCCTATGCAGAACTACAGACTGGGAGAAGCCTGGCTGGAAAACTGCCAGGAGGAGAGGGACCTGGGGGTGTTGGTCAACAGCCGACTGAACATGAGCCAGCAGTGTGCCCAGGTGGCCAAGAAGGCCAATGGCATCCTGGCTTGTATCAGAAATGGTGTGACCAGCAGGTCCAGGGAGGTGATTCTCCCTCTGTATTCAGCTCTGGTGAGGCCACTCCTTGAATATTGTGTTCAGTTCTGGGCCCCTCAGCACAAGAAGGATGTTGAGGCTCTGGAGCAAGTCCAGAGAAGAGCGACGAGGCTGGTGAAGGGGCTTGGTTTAGTGTTTGATAGGAATGGTTGGACTAGATGATCCGATAGGTCCCTTCCAACCTGGTTGTTCTATGATTCTATGAGGAAGAAGCGGCTCCCCCTGCTGGACCTCAGGCAGGGGGGAAGGCGGAGCCGCCTTTGCGCCTACATACCGGAAGTCCCACCCACCCGCTCGACAAGATGGCTGCGCCTGCGGCTCGCTTAGCGGCTCGGCGGCTTTTTCTGCCTCGTTGTCCGCGCTTTGTGCGAGCGCCCGGCTCGGGGTCCCGGGTAGGCGGCGGACTGGGGAAGGGGGAGATACGGAGAAGCTCGGGCGCCCCAGCGGCTCTTCACGCTGCTGCTCAGGCTGCCGCCACGGGGTGGAAGAAGGGGAGCGCTGGCGGCCGGCAGGCGCGGTGCACGCTAGGATTTGTAGTCGCGGTGGGATGTGGCGCTCTCCCTGCCGCGGTGCACGCTGGGATTGGAATCGCGGTGGGGCGGGGCCCTCTGGCATTTGTAGTCACGGCGGAGCGCGGCGCTCTCCCTGCTGCGGTGCACGCTGGGATTTGTAGTCGCGGCGGTGTGGCACGCTCCCTGCTGCGGTGCACGCTGGGATTTGTAGTCGCGGTGGGGGTGGCAAAATGATTCCTGGTAGTGTTGAGCTGGGGGTGTTTGTGGACGACACTAGACTGGGGCAAAACGTCGATGGGAAGGGAGACTCTACAAAAGGATCTGAACAGGCCGGATCAGTGGGCTGAGGCCAACGGGATGAGGTTTAACAAGGCCAAGTGCAGAGTACTTGGGGAAGAGTAGCTGGAAAGCTGCCTGGAGGAGAAGGACATGGAGGTGTTGATTGAAAGTTGACTGAATGTGAGTCAGCAGTGTGCCCAGGTGGCCAAAGAGGCCAATGGCATCTTGGCTTGTATCAGAAACAGCATGACCAGCAGGTCCATGGAGGAGATTCTGTCCCTTTTATCAGCACTGGTGAGACTGCACCTTGAATACTATGTTCAGCTTTGGGCTCCTCAGCAAGGTGCCTGGATGGGCTGGGCAGTTTCTTACCATCCTTGGAGATTTTCAATACCGAGCTAGCAAAAGCTTGGAGAAAACTGGTCTGACCCCATAGCTGATCTGCTTGGAGGTAGTAGTTGGACTAGAGATCTCTGGAGGTCCCTTCAAACTTGAATTTTGCCATAATCCTGAAATGCACGAGTTTTGCAAGATGTGGCCTGTCGGTGTTCTGGAAAGAGTGGGCAAGAGCTGTACTTCATACTTTCATGTTTAGGGCAGTCACATGGTGAGGGAAATCTTTATTTATTTGTTGCATTTAATTTTTTTTTTTTAATTTGGGGTACATCTTTAAATTTCTTGATGTTGAAAAGTACAATAAACTTCTTATTTAACCTCCATTTTCCGTTTTTTTCTGCCCCCTTCTGATTTCACGTGCTTTAACTGCTGTTGATTGTATAAAAGGTGGCAATTTCAGTATCTGTCCCTGTTCTGAACAAAGGCTGACTGTGATTTGCAGTCCTGGACGTAGGTTTGGACTGTATCTCACTTTACTTTACAAAGCAGGTACTCAAAAGAATTCTGGGATATAGTCAAGGACCTACAGGCTCTTGCTGGCAGAACTGGGGAACAAGTGTGGCTCTCAGGGTGGCTGATGATAGTAACATGCTTTTTTGTCAGGTTGTTTAGTTGAAGGGAAGCAGATACAGTCTGCTCTGTTTTAAGTTATCTTCATGTTTGGATTTTTTTCTGAGTAGTGCACCCCTGATGTGAAGTAGTTGTGGATAAATTGGTGTTTTTTTAAAAAAAAATTTTTAAATTTATGCTTCTAAAAAAAGATCCGCAGGATTACATGTTTCGGATGAGCATTCTAGCTCATCAGTTTAACAATCTGAGTGTGACTGATGTTTTTTCCTTACAGTGTGTGCATATTGGAACAGGCAGGCTCAGAGCTTCCAAAGCAGCAACACAAGTTATCTTAAATGTTCCTGAAACTAGGGTCAGTCCTCTGGGAAATGGCTTGCAAGTAGCTTCCGAAGATTCTGGGCTCTCAACATGCACAGTAGGTAACTTGTAAAGAGAAGGGTTTTTTGTAACTGTTCATGTGTGTTCATTTCCTTGTGAAATTAAATTGCATTCTTTCAGTGTTTATTATCAGTTGTTCCTCAAACTTAAGCTAGGAAATAGAACTTTTAAGGCTTTTGTAAATGATTTGTGATTAGATTTTCTGTGAAGATTAACATGATTTTTTCTTGAAATTATGCTTCACTTAAGGAAGAGGCCATTTAGAAATAAATCTTGACAATCTGAAGTGTAATTTATACACAAAACCAGCAAAGCTATATTAATAGCTGATAAAATGGCTTTTTTTTTTTTTTTTTTTCTTTTTCCTCAATGAGGTTGGACTTTGGATTGATGCTGGGAGCAGGTATGAAAATGAGAAGAACAATGGAACTGCTCACTTCCTTGAGCACATGGCTTTCAAGGTCAGTATCAGCATTGTAGTAGATGTTTACAGTCAGTGTCTAAGTTGTTTATCTTTAAAGATTAGTGATAAGAACTTTGTCAGAATTGCATAAGTAGATCTTCCAAATTGAGGAGAGGGGAAGAAAAAAGCGGAGAACTTAGTTTGTTTTCCATTAGAAAATGAAGCTGAAGTCCTAGTTCTGTTTAGGTGATATACAAATATAGATTAATAAGACAAATCAATTTTTTAACTCATTTAACTTCTTGTAGAATTCTTAGAAGACACACAGTGCAACTTTTACTGGCTTTTTATTTTTATTTGGGAGTGTAGTAAGATTTCTGTCTAACTTTCAAGCTTGGATAGATTAGTATGCCAGTTTTTGTTTCCAGAAGACTTTATTTCTCTTGACCTTGAATTTTTCAGACTAGAAGTAGTAATGATGAGTAGAATTAAAGGGCCTAGTTTGATTTTTCTTATCATTTTATTTCAGGGAACAAAAAAGAGATCTCAGTTTGACCTTGAACTAGAGATTGAGAACATGGGAGCTCACCTGAATGCATATACATCCAGGGAACAAACTGTGTACTATGCAAAGGCTTTTTCTGAAGACTTACCCAAAGGTAACTGCTTTCATTCATCAAAAAAGCAGAAAAAAAAAGAAATGCTTATCTAGCTCCCGATGAGACAACAGAGGATGATGCTTTTGAAGTGTACAGTCCCTTCCATCCTGATGAAAATCCTTTCTTGAGCTTCACAGGAATGTGGGAATGCAGGTTTGGAAAGGAGAGTGCCAGCAGGGAAGAAGATATTTGAAATGCTCTCTCCCTGCACAGCAAGTCTTTTGTCCCTGTGCAAATCTTATTAGCCAGTCAAAAGCCACTTGGTCTTTGGGGTGGGTTTTATTTTTGCAACCAGATTTTTCTGGTAGTCTGAACACGTGCTTTTCATTCCCATCTCTCTTTTCAATTAGCTGTGGAAATTCTTGCTGACATCATTCAGAACAGTACACTGGGAGAAGCAGAGATTGAGCGGGAGCGAGGAGTTATACTTCGAGAGATGCAAGAAGTTGAAACTAACTTACAAGAAGTTGTCTTTGATTACCTTCATGCTACAGCCTATCAGAACACAGCCCTAGGACGGACAATTTTAGGACCCACTGAAAACATCAAGTATGTTCAGATTTTAATTATGTGGGAATTTCTGTATGCTGAAAGGACTCATCTGAAAATGTAGGGAACAGCATCAGTTTTTGGTTTTACCTGAAAAGTAGCTGAAATTGCACTTGGATATAACTGTGAGAAGAATTCCCTATTCCCTTACTTCCCCTGCATGGAGTCACCAAAGGGTATGTGAACTTCAGGTGTCCACTGCAAGTCTTCATTATCTGCCATATTTTTTTCTGTTCGATAAAAATTGGAAATTCTCCTTTTTCTCACTGGTCAATTGTTGGGCATTATCTTTAATGCAGCTGTGTCTGCACTGCTCTGTAAGTATTTATTTATTCCAATGCAGAGGCTGCTTAATGTGCTGGTTTCTCATTGGCATGAGATCATTAGAGGATCCTATCTCCACCTGATTGAATAGTAATTCTCATTCTTTTGCAGGAAGCTGGAAAGCCTTTGAAAGTCAAAATATGTCAAGTTCCTATTCCCTTTTTTGGGAAATCACACTTACTTTAGCTTTCCCTTTCTAGGCACAGTTCTGCATTGGCAGAACTTACAATTTTTTTCATTATTTTGATAGTGTACTGTCCTGTGTGTTTAGCTCTTATTACTGTAGTAAACTCTCACAGTAGTGATGTTTCCTTGACTGTTTCTAGATCCATAAACCGTAATGACTTGGTGGAGTACATAACAACGCATTACAAAGGACCCAGAATGGTTCTGGCTGCTGCTGGAGGTTAGTATGAGATATTCACCCTGGATCATGTGCAACTACACTTAAAACCACGGTTTTCAGGGTTTCCAGGAACAGCGTTATGAATTACCCATTGTTCAGTAGGTCCTGGAAATTCATTGTTAGGCCTGCATGTTTTGTGCCTTCATAGCCTTTGAACTTTTGTTCCCTCTTCCCCTCAGTAATGTTCCAGAAATGTTCTTAAACCAGTAGTTAGAAGTGTATGGGAGGCCAAGGTCATTCTTCCATGAGGGCAGGAAGAGAGGTGTAGGAGGGGTTCAGAGTGAAAAGGGGAGTAGCAAGGGAAGCAGAGAAAGAGAAGTAACATAGAGGCTTGAAACTGAGAGGAAACAGCTTGATTTGGTGTTATAGAAGTCTGTTAAAGAGGATTAAGGAGGGTGGTAATGATGATCTTACTCTGTGGAAGAGAGGAGGCATGAGGAATCTGAAAGTGTGGCATTAAACGGGGAGAACAACTAATTACTGCAATTTAAATTAACTTTTTACAGATTAACATTACAAAGCATATGAAATATCTTTGTTCAGGGGTCTGTCATGATGAGCTGCTTGACCTAGCAAAGTACCACTTCGGTAACTTGCCATCTGCTCCTGAAGGAGGGCTGCCACCCCTGCCACCTTGCAGCTTCACAGGCAGTGAGGTAAGCTCTTAGGTGGCTTTCTGAGCCAGCCCTTTTGTCCCCTGTGAGCACAACTGAAGCTCTTTGCTGAGGAGAGAGAGTCTCTAGTGAGGGCAATGGAGTAGTTGTTTTCTGAAGCAGTACTTGACATCTTCTCTTGGACGAGCTTCATTACTGCCACTTGTTCATTAGTGCCTTTGTCTGCAGTGTTGGAGCATTTTTGCTTGTTAGGACGTGCTAATTTGAAGGATATAGCAGAGAACAGACATATGTCTGCCTTCTGTTCCCAGGTCTATCTGGATTTTGAAAAGTCCTCAGCGTTCCTTGCTGCTGTTAATTGTAAAATAACTTTTAATGCCCACCCGATGTACATGGCGCTAGGCTTGCTGTTAGCAAAGTGGTCTGAAATTGCCACGGGGAAGACTAGTTAAGGCTGCTGTTAAATAAAGCTTTCTGTGCTTTAACATTTGGTTCTCAATGCGCATGCTTTGTGATCCAAATGTAATGGAAATATCTGTGTCCTGACATTTGACTTCCTGTATACATTACTGTGTACAGGTTGCGCTACAGCTACTTTCGTATCTTCCCCCAGATTCGGATCAGAGATGACAAGATGCCCTTGGCACACCTTGCTATAGCTGTTGAAGCAGCTGGCTGGGTACACCCAGATACAATCCCGCTTATGGTAGCAAATACTCTGATAGGTAACTGGGATCGTTCCTTCGGAGGAGGCGTGGTGAGTGAGCTCCTACTCTTAATGAGGCTGGTGGGCTGCTGAGATCTCTCTGGCTTGGGTACAGACCTGTTCAAACCTATCTGATGTCATTACAGCTACGTTATAGCTGTTTCTGAAGGTCCCTTTTTTGGAGTGGGAGAAAGGGATACAGTCATGAGTCTGAGGGAATTTGTTGCCCCAGATTTAGCAAAATCTTTAGGGAGTGGTTCTAAACCACCAAAATAGAGGTGACTTGAGGTCTGCCAGCCTTCACATAAAGTAGGATGTTTCATACTTGTATATCATCGGAACCTGTCAGTATCAGTGACTCTCTCTCTTTCTTGAACTTAAGTAGCTTTGTGATTTTGACTTAAATCTGTGCTGTTACTTGGAAACATGAGATTACATGCAAGTAAAGAAATCATTGAGGTGAAGAGCTGATAATTAACCAAATAGCTTCTGGAGCCTGTGATACTATTGCAGTTCTGTTATCATTGAGTTGAAAACAAGAAACTGTGGGGGCGATGAGTAGGCTTTGATAAAACTTCATTAAGTAATATTTTTCTTTTGCCTTAGCAGAACTTATCAAGTAAACTTGCTCAGATTGCCTGCCACGGTAACCTGTGTCACAGTTTCCAGTCCTTCAACACCTGCTACACTGACACAGGGCTGTGGGGGCTCTATATGGTGTGTGAACCATCCACTATACAGGACATGGTGCACTTTGTTCAGAGAGAATGGTAAGCCAACAACCGTTTCTCTAAAAAGATTGTTTTCAGTGGAGGAATACAGTTTAAAAAAACAGCAGTCATTTAAAAAGAATATTTTTGTTTCTCTGTGTAGGTTTGCCTCGTAAAAATGCATCGAGTTCTAAACTTTGACACTCAATGCAGAGTCCTACCAGCCAGGTTCTGGTACCCTTACTTGGAGTGAATAGCTTAAGGTTGACGTTTAGTTTTCTTTTTCTGCCCTGGAAGAGTAAATAGTAACTGTAGTTAATGTAACAGAATTCCTTGTGCAGGAAAATACGGCAGTTTATTTGGTGTGGGGTGTTGGGTTTTTTGTTTGTTTGTTTGTTTTACTTGCAAGCAACAGGAGTTACAAAAATGCATCAAACTTCTTAGGATATTACTAAGTCAGTATACAGAGCCCACAAACCCTGTATTTGACAACTGAAAGAGAAATCATTAAGGAATGAGAATAGTTTATGTGCAATTACCTACAAACATCATTAGCAGTCACCCATTCTGCAGGTGCTGTCCCACATGACCTACCAGGTAGTGGTGTTATGTAGAGCTCTAGTGGGCACATAGGGAAATGAAGTCATGTATAGCAAGTGAGCTTTTATGAGATTTTGAAATCTGAGATTCTAGGTAATATTCATTCATTTAAGGATTAAATCTAAACTGAAAAGATGTCAATAGGTGCAACTGTAATGCTTGAACTGCAGATGAGATTAGAAACAGACATAAGTTATCTAAAAGCATCAATTGAAGTGGATGAAGTTGATACAAAAGTTGAAAGAAAACTTGAAAATTAAGAGCGTCTTTAATCACATAGGTCAATTCTCATGTGCCATTATTCTCTGTAAACAACTCATGGAGAAAAACAGCGTCTTTGTAGCTGTCTGTGTGCTGCAGTTTAGCTCCAGGGAAGACAGCAGCCATTGCTGTGACAAGAGGGTGTTCAGGTCTGTGATGCATCCCCCAGTCCTAGGGAAGTGTTCCTTATGCATCATGGTGAATCGTTATCTCCTCCAAGAGCCAGGATGTAAGGGGTTGCCTTCCTGGGTATTTACCTCTAGTTGTTGGGCTCATACTATCTCAGTGACAGCTATTCTCAAGGTAGCAAGTATGGACTACACTTTGCTCAAAATGTTCTTTAATGAAATGAAATACAGCTCTTCCAGGGAAAAATTGCTCGATATACTGGTATGCTTCCAAAACCCCTGTACTTTAGGCTGCTGTGTTGCATCCTCTGGCTCATTTCCATATCAAATTCTCTTAGCAGTTCAGGTGTACTGATGTACATGTGCCGCTTTATCAGAGTCTTGTGTGCTACAGGTTACCATTATTTTATGCCTTTGGATTTAAACTATTTTTCAGGATAAGACTTTGCACAAGTGTTACAGAAAATGAAGTAGCTCGAGCAAAAAATCTTTTGAAGACAAATATGCTGCTACAACTTGATGGTAAGACTTAAGAGAGCTTTTTAATCTCAGTGGAGTTGTAGGCTGATAAGAAAAGCATATTTTCCCCCTATTTTAGGATCCACACCAATTTGTGAAGACATTGGAAGACAAATGCTGTGTTATAAGCGCCGAATTCCAATTCCAGAACTTGAGGCAAGAATTGAAGTAAGTGGCACTTGCATTGCAACTTTTAAACTTGGCCCTTCACACATTTAATTGCTGGAGGAAGGAACAATACAGAAGTTGGACTGTTTCTGACTGAGAAAAATTTCAACTGTTTAGTTGTCCGTTGCCCTGGATTGTACAGAATTGAGATCACTGGCTCCTAATAGTTTTTTAGCTAGGACTTATAACAAGGATATCTCTCTATCCCTTCTAGGCTATTGATGCCCAAACTATTAGAGAAGTTTGCACAAAGTACATCTACAATAAGAATCCTGCAGTTGCTGCCGTGGGTACGTTGTGCAAGTTTCCCTACCCTTCTATAACCCCTCCACCCCAATCTGTATCAGTGTTGCATGTGTCACGGCAAACTTTCTTTCTTCCAGGTCCAATTGAACAACTTCCAGAGTATAACAAAATCTGCAGTGGCATGTATTGGCTTCGTGAGTAGTGAATAACAAGAACTTTCACTATGTTTGAGCTTCAGAAAAAGCTCCAAAAGCCCCAAACTACACCACTGTTGAAAGCTTTGGATTTGGAAAAATGCCTTGAAGAAGATTAAAACTCAAGAACCAGCCACTCTTGTGTATTTGTATAATTAAGGAAGGAAAACACGTACAGTATTTGCATTTTTATTATAAAACGAAGATTGTCAGTAGGAGTCATTTCTTGACTTTAGTAGCATTCAGGACTTGTTCTTGAGCAGCTTTCTTTGCCTTGACCATTTCAACGAGTTCCTGGAGAGTTGGAGGAAAAAAAAAAAAAAAAAGATGGTTATCTAAGTGTGGAACATGTCAACAATGCTGTGGTTTTGAATGCTACATATATTCAGTCTAAAACACTAGCTGTCAATGTAATGAGGAATTCTACGTAGTTTAACACCTTAAAACAATTTCTCTCTTGGAAACAAATTAATGATAGGTCAATGCTCATCAACTTCCCCTCAAATAGGAACTTAACATAGGAGAGGCTAGGGATAGACTTTGCCCTCTACTAGAGCTTGCTGTCAAACTAAGACTTACTTCACAAGCTAGACTTCCCTTCCCAGCTTCCAGAGCCACTACTTTCCCTGAGGAAAACTTAGTCCTTACTGCTCTTCTGGGACTGAGTTACCACAGGTAAAAAAAAACAAAAAAAACCCCCCAAATACCCCAGTTGTACTGTCCTGGTAGGGACAACATTAAAAGCACAAACTTCTGACCTGGGCTAATTACAATCATAGGAAGTGGTGAGGTACCCTACCTTGTATCGCTTCATGCAGTCTTTTTTTGACCGTCCAGGAACAGCTTCTGCTATTTTCTCCCATCTTTCAGGAGTATTTACTGGATAAGTCTTCAATGCTTGTTCTAAAAGCTTTTGTTCTTCTGTAGTCCAAGGGGATGAATCTAAAGCTGATCCTGGGTTTTTTAAAACACAAAATGATAGTAATAATGAGTCTGAGATAAGCCTAAGAAAATATTGCGAAATGTAGTTGATTTAAAAATGTTTGTGCTTTTGTGATACAACTGGTCTGGCCTAAAGGCTATCCTGTGCTAGAAAACCATAAAGAAAAAGCACACCCCACCCTGAAACTGAGGGGACAAGTGGTCCTTGGGATCTTTAAAGGAGGAACAAAGAAGGCTAATGTATTTTGCTGTTGGCTGAGTGTAAGATCCTTGTAGCTGTCCTGTGGAGCCACAGTAGTAGGGCAGAACTGTAGCTTTTACTTTTGTGTTTCAGAAAGGAACCACTTCTTTCTGGAAGATTTGTTGCGGGGTGTTTACGGTTTAACAGGAGACCACAGCTTAGCTCTAGGGTGATCCTGTAGCCCAAGGCCTACTTTTACCTGAAAACACAATAGACAAGCTCAGCCTCCGACTTAGACCATCGCCTTGCCAGGAAGTATTTCAAACTGTCCCTATTTAGTTACCTGTGGTTTGTACTGTGTGTACCAGAAATCATCAAACCCAGTAACAAAGCCTGGATCCCTTTCTTACTACATAAGTTTCTAAGTTCTGGATTACTTTCTTCCTAAGATGCACAGGGGAGACAACTCTGCCGGAAGAGCTCCCCTTTTCACCTTTACCTTCAAATCGTTCTGAGGGGGCAGCGCTGTCCATCTGAGGCACCACACCATGTTCTTTTTTAAATTTATCAAATGCTTTCTTGTTTATGTCATCTTTTTGATGAGGGTCTACAAGCAACAGACACAGAATAGAATACTTACTGCAACAGAATTAAAATATTGTGTAGCAGATTATTGTAAACTAATTATCACATAATAAAACCCCCAAATTCCTACTTCCTTTAAAATGATGGTGAAGAGGTTGCTAGGTGGACAAAAAAAATCTTTCAGTGTCCGATAAACTTTGCTCAAAACATCAGCCTCTCCAGCCCCTGCCCTGCCTCGTACTGCTCAGATGAATACTCCTCCCATATAAGCTTAAGCCTGAATCTGTAACTTCAGTGAAATCAAAAGGGATTATTCTCTCACGTAAGGGCTATGGCAAAACCTCAGCTATTAATTACCCTGAGTACCAGCATGTAGGAAGGGCAGGAACACAAGGAAGGTGGATCCTTCTTGTGCAGGCGCATGGTTTGGAATGGAAAAACTTCTTGAAAACTTTTGTTCTCTCTTCTGTGTTGGAATGCTTTAATTTTCCTTGAGAACTTATTCCAAAACTCTCTAGGCTCCACTTACCACAAGAGGAGGTGAGCCATGTTAATTTAAGGGTCTTACTCCGGTGCTGAAACCTGCTCACTTTAAAGCATCTCTACAGCTTCACCAATTGCATTTATCCTAGATGCCTTCCCTTGTAGAACTTTCTCAGAGGCCCAATAATCTCTGAGTGCAGAGGGGCCTAGGCACTGCCTGTGCCCTGAGCAGTTGTGCAGCAAGCTAGAGTAGGAGAATTCCTGAGTGTCACTCACGAGGTAACTTGCACAATAGCTGTGAGGCTGAAGACACTGAATCACACAAATGCTCCTCTAAAACCTCCTTTTGAATTACACCTCTTTTGGGTATACACAGAGGATTTTCTCATAATACGAACGCAATGCCATTCAAAGAAAACCAAACTGTACAGAAGCATGCAGAACAAAAATAAGGTAATATACATACCAAGCTTCTGGAGGCTTTTTGCTTTATTGATAACATCTTTTGCTGTTCGTTTTATTCCAGCAGTAGAGTGCAAGTTCATGTAATTGGCAATAACTTCCCACCTAAAGCAAGAGGAGAATGGGTAAAGCAGCATATTACATAATAGCTTATCTTCATACAAGCTACTGTCAAGCTCCTGCACACATTTATATCAATTCTGAATTAAGTTTAATCACACTTAAATGCATATGAACTCTTATGGTAACAATTCTGAAAAGCTTTCAGTCATCAAATGCAGACAGTTCCCTTAAGAATTCAGTAAGCTTAGGTGAACTTCTGGGCTTCCAATACAGGAGGAGGCTGGGGTCGAATATAGGTAAGTGCAGATCTCAAATCCTCAAAACTGCTCAGCTATTCCTTTCCTGAATTCCCTGAACACCTTTTTAAATTAAATACTGCAGGCTGCACTGAAAGGGCTGAGAAGTGACTAACCCCATTTCCACTGCCCCTGAGAAGACTACCTAAACATCTGACAAAGGGCCCTAGCCCCAAAATTATTCCTAGTGCATTCTTAGAAAATGGAAGGGAATATTTGCACCTGGTCAGAATGGAGGATCACATCTAGGCATGTGTTCTCAGTGACTGCTAAGCTGCAGTGCAGAAACAGGCACTGGTATCATATTCTTTATGCTTTTTTTTTGAAGTGTGCATCCAAATCCTGTAATGGAGGCTTCAAATCTGTGAATCCTAAGTGGAAGAAGGCATTTCACTCCTGGCAAAAAACAGGATTTAAGGCATGGTCCTTTTCTCGATGCTTATTAGCAAGCTGATGGCTAATGCTGCTTTGATTCCTAGCTTTTCCCTTTTCCCCTTGCTCTGCCATAAAGACAGCTGAAGGACTTAACTCCTGTCTCTGGGTTTTTTCCTCCTATGATGTAGAGAAGCCAGCCTCTCATTCATTCGAGAGCTACTGCAAGTACCTTACACACTTTCATTCCTACCTAGCTGCATCACAGTCACCAGTCTAGCTTGGTTCTCTGCTTTAATGACTGGAGTCTATCCTGTAGAAAGCCCTGTGTGACATGCACCTTGGCAAAATCGAGGGAAACAAGATACAAGCCAGAGCTGACTCCAGTGACAGGTAAAGCATCATATTAAGAGATGACAAATGATAGATTGCTCAACAGTCAAGGAAAAGGAAGAAGTTTAGGGAGTCCTTACACTGGCACTGTACTTAAGATAGACTAAAAATAAGTTGTATTATGCTTATTAATAAATAAAAAATTGTTAGTAGGGCTTTTAACACCAAACCTGACAAGTACCTTGAGTTAGTCCCTGCTGGGAAGAGGTTCACAGCTTTAATTAACAATTGTAAATCGTCTTCTGGCCAATTTTTGCTTCCCCCTCCACCACCGGTGGTTGCCTTTTCTGAACTCTTTGTTGCTTGGCGCATACGAGCTTCTGCCTCTTCTTTCTCTTGCCTTATTTGTTCATTTATTTCTTCTATCTGAAGGATTGTAAACAAGCATTATTAATTTTTTTTTTTTTTACATTTTACAGTGACCAAAATCCCTCTTCCTGGAATTGCTCTGAGCCTTGCATTCTGCTTAATTTCTGTTTTGTACGAAATACATAAGGAAACGGAGGAGCTTATCTGCTCCAGTATTATTTCACTCCATTCCTTGTGTGAATTTGGCCATTCCAAATTAGAAGCTACAGCAGGAATCTATTACAAGTTCTCTAGGATATTAAATGAACACTCCCAGCACTACGGCAAAACTTGTGAATCTAGTGTGAATGTCCAGGCTGAATCACAGGGACAGATCCACAAAACTATTAAGAACCTAAAGTGACCCCTGAGGGCACTTTAGACAACCATGTTGAATACACCGATTCCCAGGTCTTCCAACCTAACTGCTACCTAAACCTGGTTATGCCAGAAATTCAGCTACTACAGTTGTACTGAGTTAGCATTAACTGCAACAACCCAGATTTTAGTTACTAATTGCTTACTCAGGGTTAGATGGCCACATGTAGTTTGTTAAAAAGCAGTTTAGCAGAACTTATCCATCACAGCTCTTTGTGAACTGTAATCACATTTTGAGACTGTGCTGTCACATATCTTTAATGTATTTGCTTCCAAGTATGCCCAGTCCAGTCTTGGCAATATTAAAGTAGCTCTGCACTGATGTCTGTTGGCAGAATACTCAAAATAAGTTTCTTGCTGTCAATCTCAAAACAAAAGGAGTTCTCTGGTAGATAGTTTTTATAAATGCAAAAGTGGAGCAGTTTTAGCAGAGAGACCAAAAAGTGACTGTCCTGTGTTTGTCTCTCCTGGAGACTGGATTCAGTCCCCTGTACAACAAGAATGACTTGAGTAAACCTGACCCTGGGATGGGGACAGAAGCATCTTCCCCACCAGGAAAGGCAGTTCACAGCTGTGAATTCAAAATGGATGAAAGAAAGCACATCATTCTTTCTTCAAGACACAGGTTCAGCCTTGTTAGTCAAAATGGCTTTTCCCTGCTAGGAAATATACGCAGTTGCTTGCTGAATACTGTAAATCTTACTGCAAGTATCTTGCTTTCCCCGTATTTTGGTATGCAACCCACTAGCTCCTCTGGTGCCTACAGCCTGCAGCACCCAAGTCCTTTTGTGGATCCAACCCCAGGTCGTGGATACCAGACTAGGATTTTTCTTGGATAACAGAATGGGTTAAGACTTCCCTCCTTCCTCTCTAGGTAACTGCTACCCATTGCTGGGCAAAATTAAATTCCTCTCCTGTTTCTGTATACCACACAAAAGTTTTGTGTCCTTTACTAATTAAAAATGCAGGGTTTTTTTAATTCTCAGCTGGCCCTGATTATTTCACCAGCCGTGAACTGCATAATGTAAAACGGAGCAGAGATCAGGTCTGCCTGGGGACTCAGGTCTTTGTGTTTAACAGGCAGGATCCTAGAGCAACTGTTTTGTACTGTACTTCAATTCAGTCACACAGATTTCACAAATCAGATTATTCTGTTATTTTGATTTGATACTCAGCATAATTACCTGTTTTACTACAGCCGCCTTTCCTCCTTCCCTTGTTGTGGATGTAAGTGCTTCATTCAAGCATTGCAGACTAAAAATAAATTATTAAGTTACAATAGATAGCTAGGAGAAAGATGGGTATCAAAACGAGCATAAATCTGCAGCAGAAAAACTTACCTTGCTAGCTCAAGACGATCACAAAGCTTTTCCACCTCCTCCATCATTTTAACACAATCTGCCTCATTATCAGAAAAGTAATTCCAGTTCTGGAAGCAGAAATACATGTTCTACAAAGTTCTTGAACTTTATTGTCCTGTTCCTTCAGACAAAGGCTTAAGACACAGCATTCTTCAGCCACTGCTGTGTTCGGACCTATGTGGTCAGCTTTACTTGTAAATCAAAACCACGTTTTAAGTATGTGTTCTAGTATTTTGCTTTTCAGGAGTCCCACTTTCCATACCCGTCTCCAGCCATAAGCACAAGCAAGCACGTGATAGGGTCTGATCTAAGCAAACATGGTAAATTCACTGATGTAATTTGTATTTCACTATAATAATATTTAAATACCTTGCATGTCGTTCTCAGTTTTTGCCTTTCTTTCTTGATTGCTTTTTTCTGTATCTCTTTTTCCTTTTTTGCTACTAAGGCTTGTTGCCTAACTTCTTCTTCTTCCTTTTCTTTTGCTAACCGTGCTGCTTCTATTTCTGCTTGTCTTTGCTGCCATCAGAAGCAAAAAAAAAAAAAAATCAAACAAAGAAACTCAACAAAGTTACACAGTGACAGGGTCTTTCTGTGTTAAGATATCCCAATTCTGGTTTTGGTGGGGGGGTTTTGTTGTTTTTAACTTGAATACATCAAATCTAGTTTATAAATCCTGATTCCCAATTATGATATAAAACTGTATGAAATTTACTATTCTTGCCCTAAGAGCATAAGCTTGCAAAATGCAGTGCTACAAACATTTCCCCTGCATCACCATTAACAAAGTCTTGCAGTGCTCCAGTGTTGTCTTTTAAGTCATCTTTAAGCACCTTACAGTTTCCTTTGATTCCTGCTACTGTTTTCAGAGCTATCTTCTCCAAACTGTTAATATTAATCAAATATGCTGTGTTACCCCACAATGTTTCACACCAATCAGCCATTAACAGACCATACGCACATGGCAAGCAGCTGTATCCATTTTATGAAAAAAGAAAGGAGGCCACAAAACTTAGTGACTGCCTCTAAATCAGAGGAAGTATATGCAACAACAAAATTCAGGTTTAGAAGGAATTTTGTTTCAGATCTGTGCTCCTTGTTTTCGTCTCTTTCGCAAAAGGCTGTCAGTCGTGCACTGCCTGTTGCGCAGGGACCACAGACAACACATCTTTAAACCCCAATGTAATTCTCACAGTAACTTTCTGACACATCTAGAATCTGAAGTAGTGGATCAGGTGTGAAAGTATTTTTCAATGCAAACAAAGTAGTTAACTTACTTTTTCTTTTGCCTCCTGTTCTTTTCTTCTTGCTTCTACCTTTGCTTTCTTCTCAGCTTCTTTCTTTGCCTTTTCTTCCTCCTTAAATTTCTTTATCCTGGGATCACAGCTGTATGCATTATCTGGCAGAAGAAAGGATGCATTATGCACAAGAGAAATCCAGGAGATTTCCACTGTTCGTTAACAAATCTCTCTTTAAAAACCCAGTGGTCTGTATGCTCACCGACGAGTGTCCTAATTCTGTTCATTTCTTCTTTTTTCCTCAATGCTCTGGCAGCTCTGTTCTGCTTTTCAATCCACCTTCTTTCATCTCGACTAAAAAGGGAAAGCATAGTTAGTTCACTGCTAATACCCCACAGTGCCAGTCTGTTAGAAATTCAACAACAAACTTTAAAAGAAGTTTCCCCACACAGGTACTCTTCTCTGAATACTTCAAACATAAGACTTCAAAAAATGAAGTATCGCCCCAAACTTGTGTCAAAAATGCTAAGCGTTTACACAATTACCTAAAATCTCAAAACACTCAACAAAACAAGCCGTTTACCTGTCATTGCAGGGAAAGAGCACATGGATTTTTTTTTCAAAATGCAATCTATTTGTTGACCTAACATTAAATCCAAGCAAAACAACTGAAATGGGGCCTAGAGGAAAGCTGGGGAGGAGCTCTTTATCAGGAGTGCAGGGACAGGATGACACACAACAGCTGTAAGATGTAAGAGGGAGATTTAGGTTACATATTAGGAAGAATCCAGTGGAAGGTGTCTCTGCCCATGGCAGGGGATTGGAACTGGATGATCTTTAAGGTCTCTTCTGACTCAGACCACTCTATGATTCTATGAAACAATGGTATACAATTTAATTAAAGGGCAGCAATATAATCAATATCAATTGATTATATTGATATTATGGGTTATCCCTGTAACACAGTATAAAGCTACTTTGAGTAGACTGAAGGTTTAAAACCAATACAACATCACTTTTGGCAAGAGGGATAACCAGAATCACGACCATATGAACAGAAGCTGAGACAGTTCTCTCTTAAATACAGCACAGCAGGTAGCATTTGCTTAAGCATTTTTATAAAATAACACTAATGACAAGAATAAGCATAAAAATGAGTTACGCAAATAATTCAAGAGCCTTCCTCGATTGAGAAGCCTAGAGAATAATCTGTATCATTTATCAAAAATAGAAGTGGGATGGATTTGATTACAGTGCTTTCACAAAACCTTCCCAGGAGAGAACAGAGGGGCTCAAAAAAAAAAATTAGCAGCAGGAAAGGCAGAAGAGAGAAGGAATGAATGCCTGGCTACAGCCTAAATACGGCACAGTTTTTAGCCACAAAGCAGGCCAAACACTGAATCTAACTACAAAGTAATTTCTATTCAAACTTGGAAGAATCATAGAATCACCAGGTTGGAAGAGACCCACCGGATCATCAAGTCCAACCATTCCTATCAAACACCAAACCGTGTCCCGCAGCACCTCGTCCACCCTTATCTTAAGCACCTCCAGGGAAGGTGAATGAACCACCTCCCTGGTATGAACCAAGAGGTTCATACAATGCAAGTTATGGTTATAATACAAGGATGACTAAGTGAAAGGTTGTGTCCTGTGAAATACATGTTAGATTAATGCTCTAACTTGAACAGTCTGTGTTTATAACTGTAGGAAGGATAAATGTGTTTTCCAATGGCAATGTGCTCTGAACAATTCAGCAATTATCACTACATCCACAAATACACTATTTTTATTAACATTAGGCCATCAGAACTAACACCTCTAAATTCTATAAAGTATCACTTGCCTCAGCACAGTTTAAAGAAGAGCTGGAGTGGGAGACAATAGCTGCTTACTCTTCCACTCCATTCTGGCTCCAGGTTCACCCTGTGTTAGGCACTTGCTGGAACTGCAGTCTGAACTTAAATGGACACACATTTCACAGCAACTCAGAGACACCTCTGTGATGCAGTAACTATTTCAATTATCTAACTACGACAAGGAGAAACCCACAGTCAGTCAGCCACGGACTTGAACTGGACTACTAAACTAGGAGAGTTGAATTCAGTCTTAGTTGGGCTTTCTTCCTATGACTTACACTGTACTAGAAAGTTGGAAAATCTTAATATATCAGGATCACAGTCTCCTGCCAAATTTAATTTTATTTACATACCATTCTGCTTTTTCTTTTTCCTCTTCATCTAAATAGGAAAACTCTCTCCAGGAATCAAAATTATACCTAAAGTTAAAAATAATAATAAATAAACTGAACAAGATTGAGTAATAAAAAATAAAAAACCAAGAACAAGTAACATCCCTCACAAGCAGCAGAACTATTACAAGTAATCTACTTTTTTTGGTATTAGTTTTTTGCAGGCAATTATACTGTTATTTATAATACATAATTTACAATTACACTGCACCTACAATGATTCCACTGGGTTAAGTCAATTGTACATAATTGAAAGGAATTATGTACATCCAGCTGTGCTGTATGACAGAGCACATTTTGGGACGGGATAAGTCTCACCAAGCTCTAGATATCTACAGTGCAGTTCTCTAAGCTCCCACTATAGCCAGTGGAGATACAGTGCAGTCTGTAGAGTTCAGAGAGAAAATAATTCCATCTTTATATACGCATCTGTATTTAGCAGATGAGTCAAGCCACAAACTTTACTGAACTGGACAGAACTCCCTCAGCTAGGGGAGCTTAAATAACTAGCAGACATGTCCAACTACAAATGTAAGTTAGGCGACATGAACTCCACTCCTGGTCTGTGGGTCAGCTCAGTTCACAGCAAACATGGTCAGAAGCTCCTGCTCTAACTGCGAATGTACAACATGGATGTACTAGTTAGAAGAAAGCCAGCTCAGTCTGTGGAGGCACTAGACAGCTGTGGGGTAATTCCATCACATCACTAGGTCAGAATACACCACAGCCAATGACCTACACACAAAAGGCTCTGCAAGCCGCTCGTATCACACGTCTTGAATACAGCGAATAGAGACTGAACTATCAGCTAACTTACCAAAAAGAATAAAATGAATCGACCTCTTCAAATGATGAGCTCATGTCCCCAAGTTTAGGAACATTTTTCTTATTTGACCACCTGAAAATAAATGGAAACATTAAAAAAATAATACAAATACTCTTCACTTCATAACATGGTATGTGTTAAATACAGAATCGAAATATGAAATCAGAGGCTTCCTCCCACCAACACAGAGGAGCACCAGGAAAAAGGAAGAGAACAGGAAAGTTCCTTCTACACTTCTTTCAGATTGGGCCTTTTCTTGAGAGCTCCTCCAGAAAAGCAAACTCCTCCCTGCCTAAGTTTGGTGTGCCTACAAGGAGACCTTATGGAGCATAAGCAACCTTTGTATTCAGTTCTCCATGTATGTTCTCCTGGTAAAGCAGCTTAAAGAAAGCGGACAAAAGGTACTCCGTGAATAACTCAGCTCTGTATTAGCCTACAGGAAGTTTCCCGCTTATTGTCATGGAGTACAAGGGCAAGTACATGCTCTGCCTCCATTCCATTTTTTCCCTACAAAGAGGGAAATCTTCCATAGGCTCTAGAATTTGTTGCTCATGACACAGCATCCATTTCCAAGCAGAGATGGGAACAACCCATCTGACAACCACAGATCCAAGTCTGATTCTCTGGAATACTCAATAGAAGATTCAATGAAAATACTTTAAATAGTCAATAGTTTGGAATGTGCTGTGAAGTGCCTCACACAATGAAAAACATTTTTTTTTCCATACAGGTAAAACAGACTTCTACTGTGCCAGCCTTAATACAAAGTTAGTTGGCAAACATAAATCATATGCAGGAAAAAAAGTCTCAAATCTTAAGAGAGAACCACCACATGTTGACATTTATCCCCTCTCTTAACCAGCTAAATTGAACTATTGCCTTCTTTTAATGTCTTACCCTAATAAGACAGTAATAAAACCATAATTTTCAGCTGGTGGCACACACACACTTGGCATAGCAAATCATTTTAAGATGAAATATGTGTTGTACAACAAGTAATGGAGCTGAGAACAGACTTCTTTAAAATCTCTGGGTCAAACTCAATGCCACCAGTGCGACAGTCCAAATTAGTTTAAAATGAAGTAATAGGGAATGCACTGTTTTACTTGTATTATTTTTCTAGTAAATGAATGCATCTCCCAGCATCCCTTAAAATCACACCTGTAATAAACACAGTGCCAGAAAAGTTTGCAAATGCTCCTTGCAAGCAAATGCTGATGCTTCAGCAACAGCAAAGGCAGTCTGGCACAGCTTACCTGGCATTTCTTTCAAAAACTGGCGAAAAAACTTCAAAGAATTTTTCTTTTGCTTCACTTTTGGAAGGTACTGAGTTATCAAAAGTAGGATCTATGCTGTTAAATGCTCGTCGTTTCACAGGATCAGATAATATTTCATAAGCTGAAAAAAAAGTTGCCATACACAAAACATGAGACTAAAGTGTGTCTTCCCCACAAGGTAAGAACATTACAGAAAAGGTTCTAAATGTTTAAAAAGATGCTCTCAGATCTGCATTGGTTCTGTCATTCTGATATAGTAAATTATTTTAGTGACACCAAACAGCACTGCTGTCAATACCAGTTAAACTAAGTAAGAGGAAAATGTTTATGAAAACCATCACATTTAACCATTACAATGTAACAAACCAGGTTATATATAAAATAATTTCCTAATGAAGGAAATTCCTAAATTCAGTTCAGGCATGGGGATTTGGGGCAAGACATCTTCAGGCTTCTATCCTACACCAGATCTCTGCAGATAAATTGAAAAAAAGAGCTTAGTGGTTTTTCCTGTCTTTTTCCTAAGACAGGAATAGAGTAAGAGCAGTCCTTGAGTTAATATGATGTCAGAACTGTCAAGAACAGGAGCCATTCACTAGAATTTTGCAGCTCACGATGAAGCTGTACTGAGATTTTGAAAAGGTGTAGTACACCACACAGCTACTAGCAAAAACACATCTCTGGTTTTCTTGTTCTTGCAGTCCTGCACTTGGGAAGCGTCATAGTACTCAATCTTTTAACCTGGAAATCACATACATTGTGGCTTCAGTAAATTTCTGTTTTCTCTCAAGGAAGTGAATTACTTTCTCTGTCATTTCTACAATACTCGGTACTTTTCGATAAGAGTGAAAAGTCAAAGCAATCAAATTTGTGTTGGTATCATTCATGGGCTTCTCTGCATCCCTGGACGAGAATACTGCCTCAAGGTCAGATCTAGAGGGCAGTAAGCTGGAAGAGGCGCTGGTGCTAGTAGTTCTGTAAACTGATCTCACTGCACTTTTGAGTGGAGAGGAAGGAATGCAAGGGACCACCAATGAGCTGCTGTCAGCTCATCTTCATTTCCCCTCTGGGAAGGGAATTCCCTCTGCCAATACTCCAAATAACCCCAACTGTCTTCTACATTGCAAGCTAGAAGCTTTAATAAACCTCATACCATTTTCCTGATGCAACGAATTCTGTGCACATCTGTTGGTTCCTCTTCCACTTAAGAGATGCCCCTTCCATACAGAGCCCGTTCTGCTCTCACACACTCAGTTCCCCTGGCACTGTATTTCCCATAGAGCAGCTGAAGGAACTGATATCCTACATCAAATCAACAGATGCTCTTTTGGCAGAGTAAGTGCATTAGAACTCAGATTTTCCAATTTCTGTTGGTGCCTAAGAGGAATTACTTTATGGCACAGTGGTTTATCCCAGGTTTGTGGCTATCTCTGGTGGTTCATCATTGCATAAGCTGCTGCTAGCGTTCACATTTAATCACTCAGGGGCATGGCAGACAAACATTTGCCAGTTGTTTCTTCTACCCAGAGGGAAGTTACATTTATTAAGGCTTATTAGTAATGGTGAATTCTTTAAAAGCCTAATATAGCACTACAAATAAACTTCAGATAATCAAGTAGACTAAGAGAGTTTCTCATAAAAGCAATCACTCGCTTACCTTTAGTTATGCATGTAAAATAGTCGTTATCACCTTCTCCTATCTGTTCCCCTGCAGCTTTTCGCTTGTCTGGATGATGTTTCAAAACCATAGACTTATCTAGCAAATAGATGCATTAGATTTAGAAACACTTCATCATCAACAATTTATTCCTCACAAAATATTTCAATAATTCCAACTAACATTTCTCTAAATAGATACTTAAAAAAAATAAAATGCACTGCCCTTCCCCAAACCATCTGAAAGAAACCCAACAGGAGTTAATGAACTTTCTTTGATTTAACGCGATTGTCAAAATTAAAATTATTTCATCTTTGCTGGCACACAAAATAACCAGAACTTGGAAACTGTGTTCTACCTTTGCCAGCTGAAGAAGTGCTGATTTTCTGGGACTTATTCTACTAGTATGCATAGCAAAGTGCTTCAGTAGCTGTAAGTGTACAGTTAGCTTATAAAAGCATAATGCAGTTTCAAGCTCTTAATTGTGCAAGACTGTATCATTCCCTGTGCAATCATACTGAAAAATAAAGCAAAACAGTTAATGTAATTTTAGTTGTCATTCTAATGAAAAGCAAAGTAGTTCAGATGAATAGAACACAATTTTTATCTATTCAAATTCTGAACATAGTTCATGGTGAAATTTAGCACAGAAATGGCAGCCATGAGCCTGTGCTGCACCTACCTATGGATAACATTGAGCAGATGCACAAGATCTTGTGGTCATGTTCTCTCTCTACCTACGCCTTAACTCCTAAGATACAACTAACACATACAGATAAACCAGATTTTAAGCAAACTTTTTTGCCAAAAGCTCTAGCCACGTTAGCAAAAAAGAAATGCACCTTCTTGGCTCACTATAAAATACAAGCGAGGAGTTATCATGCGAGTAGTTACAGCAAACTGCCTTTCAATAAACAAATCTGAATCCTTGTTAAACACAGGGAAAGCACAGGATATACTGGTGAGAAAGACTTCAGTCTCTTTACCACCACGTAATAACTGAGCGCTGTTAGAATCCTAAGAGAGAGATGCCCCATTTCTTGCTCGACAAGTTCAGTGAGACAGCAAATCATCACCAGAATAGGTGTTGCTCTGTGCTATATATCAGCACATGCTCCTTGGTGGAATCATTAAGCAACATGTACCCAAGGCAATATAATACCCTGTGTGAGTTATTAATTTCCTAATGCTAACACATTTTCATTAGGGAATGCCTGTGGTTTTGCTGGGGACGGTAGTTCTGCTCACACCAGTACTGTTACGCAGGCAACTGTTTGCAAGATTTACTCACAAACCCTTCAGCTTATTTCATAAAGGCTAGTGAACAATCTTCAGAGCAATTTTAAATCTTCCTCCACTAAATACTTGCATCCTTGCAAAGTCAACTCTTGATCACATTGCTTTCCAGAAAATACAAGTTCTGAAGCCCAACATGTTGTTCCTTCATTTGTGAGCACCATAAAATATCCCCAGTCACCTGCACACACTTCTGAATCATGTCACGATTTAAGACGCAGGCCTATGATATTAAGCAGGACACTGGCACTTCCAAGTTCTATTGTTTACTTACCTAAAACCTCAAGGTTTGTTAAAACCTCACGTTTTTAAGAGCCTGGTAACATCCCCATAATCCGACCACAGGAATTATATGGTTTTCACATGGTAAAATGACCAAAGAAGTGAAACCAAGCCTCTCAGTGGCCTAAGTACCTTTTAGTTACGCGAATACCTGAGAACTTGAGAGCTCCATTCCCACATGATGCTCAGTCTAACCAGAATGACAACAGCAGCCTACTTCTTAAACATTCACAAGCATTAGTGTGGCAGCTCACCACTGTAAGGAGCTTCACGGTACCCAACTACTGAAACAGGATGGGAAGGGCTAGTTGTATTTCTCTGCCTTTCACTGAGCCTGGCTGCAGACTCAGAAATGAAGAAATGCAAAGTAATAGTCTCAAGGCTGTTTACAAAAACACAGACAAGACAGTTGAGATGCGAACTTGGTAAAGTGGATTTTGGAGCTATGATGTGAATTTAGAAGGCTAGTAAACAACACAAAGCAAGGAGCAGGCATTTTCAGGTCTGTGAAACAAAAATGCTTGTCTGTGACATATATGAACTTTCACGTGGAAAACAGTTGTGTGCATCTGAAAAAATGGTATATTTATGCAGGGAAGTTACTTACGAGCTGCTTTAATTTGTTTCTGAGTAGCTCTGTACCGTATATGTCCTAGTCCAAGAACTGCATAATGGTCTTGATTCTGAGGAAGAAAACATGAATTCTAATAAACACTGATAAATGCAACCTAAAAAGCCATGCAAGATAACAGTTCTCTTCCCCATCCTTTAAAAGCAAGAGGCAGAATTCTTCCCTCTCTCAATAACTGTTAGAAAAAGGCTATAGAAACAATTCTCATGAAGGTCACAATTCCTGAATAACCAAATATCAACACAGTATGACACTGTTACAGAAACTCAAGTAGTTTAATCTAAATTGGAATAAAGCACTGGATCCTAGAAAGTAGTTATTGGAAAATTCAACTGCTGTTTTTAATACTAAGAGTGCTGATGCAATTCCAGAATAAGGGAGGCACTAACAGGAAGAAGAGACACTGTTACTGCTTACAGGCAGTAAAATGAAAAAGCAACAGCTCACAACTTAAGATCTTATCCCAATGTGGGCATGAGTTTGCTGTCATCAACCAGTTCTCTGCAGGAAATACAAACCAGCCATAATGCTAAGGGCCAGAAACCAATGGAGGTGGAAATGGGAAGGGAGAAGGAAAGAGGGTCTTTAGCAGCTGGGAATGGCACCACTGCGGTGCACAGCATGCAGGAGATTTCCAGGCAAACTAATTAAAACTAATCTGTACTGCATGAATACCTTCCAGTCCTTTGGATCAAGGGTTTTTAACATAGGGAATTCTTCAAGCTGCAATTCTTCATCCCCTGATTCTTCAGAAAGCTCCTTCTCATCTTCTAGCTCCTGGAAAGAGGCAGAAACATTTATGTTTCTCCTCTTAATAAATGCTTCAAACCATCTTCCCACAGGTTCCACTTGACAGAGTACTGATGCTATAAGCAAAAACATAAAAGCAACTTTACCTTCTGTAGTTTACTTTCTTGGGTTCTTTTTTTTTTTTTGTAAATTAAACCTTAAAGCCCACAGAAGCTCCACATCACACAAGGCGATGGACTGTCTAACCTCCCGGTCTGCCCTGAAGACATCAGCCTGTTCAATGTCAGCAGGAGCTGCGACACGTGCCCATCAGACGTTATCTACCAAACGATTCCCTGTGTTTTCCAATATGGAAAGGTGCTTCCAAATTAAAGGAAGGTATGTATTAAGCAATATTATGAATCCTTAGCACTACTGTGATCTCTGCCCTTAAATGGCAAAGCCAAACCACACCAGCTGTTACACGCTGACTCAAAGTGAGTGCAGGAATGGATCCACATGTGAACAGGGCAGTTGGAGGATAGGAAAGCGCTGGAAAAGGCTGCCCAGGAAAGCTGTAGATGCCCCATCCTTAGATGTGTTCAAGGCTAGGTTGGACGGGGCCTTGGGCAGCCTGGGCAGGTGGACGCGTCCCTGCCCACAGCAGGGGTGTTAGAACTGGATGGACTTTGAGGTCCCATCCAACCCAAACCAGTCCTGTGCTGCATCAAAAGAAGCGTGGCCAGCAGGTTGAGGGAAACGATTCTGCTCCTCTCTTGTAAGACCTTCCCTCCGTTCCTCTCTTGTAAAACCTCATCTGGAGTATTGTGTCCAGTTCTGGAATCCTCAACATAAGAAGGACATGGAACTGTAGGAACAGGCCCAAAGGAGGGCTACAAAGATGATCAGGGGGCTACCTTCCATATGAGGCTAGGTTGAGAGAGTTGGGCTTGTTCAGCCTAAAGAAGAGAAGGCCCTAAGGAGATCTTATAGCGACTTTCCAGTACCTGATGGGGCTGCAAGAAAGCTGAGGAAGGACTGTTTAAAAAGGCTTGTAGTGATAAGACAAGGGACAATGGGTATAAACTGGAGAGGGGAACAATTAGACTAGACACAAGGAAGAATTTCTTCACAAGGAGAGTGGTGAGGTGCTGGCACAGGTTTCCCAGGGAAGCTGTGGCTGCCCCATCCCCGAGGTGTTCAAGGCCAGGCTGGATGGGCCCTTGGGCAGCCTGGGCTGGTGGGATGTCCCTGCCCATGGCCAGAGAGGCGGAACTGGATGATCTCTGAGGTCCCTTCCAACCCAAACCCCTCTATGATTCTATGGGATAACCGGGCAAGCTCCTCACACACCGAGGCGGTTGCGACCCGGGGACTCCTAGCACCGGCAGATCCCACCCTTTCCCCCTTTTTCCTTCCTCCCCCACACGTTCCCCTCCCCGGCACCTACCGCCCGGCAGCGGCGCCGTGACGCCCGTGGCCTGCCCGACTCTCGCCTCCCGCAGCATGGCCGGAGCGAAGCCGCTTCTCCGCCCGCCGGGACGCGGCGCGTGCGGCCGCCTCACGAGCGCTTCCGGGGCGGTGGCGGCGCGCACCCTAAACCGCCCCCCACAACAGCACAACACGCGCTGCGCCCCCCGCCCGCCCCCCAACGCTTCCCGCGCAACGGCGCCGGGCGGCGCCGTTGCGCGGGAAGCGTTGGGGGGCGGGCGGGGGGCGCAGCGCGGAACCTTCTCGCCGCGGCCGCGCGCCCAGGGGGAAAGAAGATAGCGGCGCACATAGAGTCTTTCCCTCCTCCCCCCCACAACTTCCGTCCAAGTCCCTGCTGCGTAACGTCGCCGCCATGAAAGACTATC